>CM035426.1:67824088-68359483 GCA_020310875.1 Ceratopteris richardii | reverse complement strand
TTCTATACCCAAGAATCTTAGAGAAAAGTTGGACCATAAGTCAAAGAAATGCATTTTTCTTGGATATGGTCAAGAAGGAGAATTTGGATATCGCTTATGGGATCCTGAAACACGGTCAGTGATTAGAAGTAGTGATGTCATTTTTAATGAGTCTAAGATGTGTAAACAACCTATTAAGGAGGTTGAAGTGAGAAGAGTGGTGTTTGAGGATCCTAGTCCTCCGGTTAGCATGAATAAAAATGCTGCACATAGGGATGTTCAAGAGAATGTCCATTCAGATCAGTTTGCACATGTTCCTATTCAGCAACCATGGAGATGTTCTGCACGTGTCTCACATCCACCTGATAGATATGTTCTAGGTTTAGATTTTGTTTATGCTAACAGATGCCGATGAGCCTTCTTGCTACAAAGAGACTATGCAGATAGAGGATCATGTCAAGTGGGAGCTTGCCATGAAGAGTGAGATGGATTCTATTCACAAGAATGGTACTTGGGATTTAGTACCTTTGCCAAAGGGCAAGAAAGCTTTACCATGTAAATTGGTATATAAGCTGAAATTCACATCAGATAGTGCTTCTCCAAAATATAAACGACTTGTTGCAAAGGGTTTTAAGCAACAACATGGTGTTGATTTTGAGGAAATATTCTCTCCAGTGTTCAAGATGACTACTTTGTGCATGTTGCTTGGATTCGTTGCAATGGAGGACTTAGAGTTAGTCCAAATGGATGTGAAAATAGCTTTCTTGCATGGAGATCTTACAGATGAGATCTATATGGAACAACCAGAGGGTTATGTAGTTCCTGGCAAGGAAAGTCTAGTTTGTAATCTCAAGAAGAGCTTGTATGGACTTAAACAGTCTCCTAGACAATGGTACCAAAAGTTTGATGCTTTTATGAAATCCCAAGGCTATTCTCAAAGTAATGATCCTCATTGTCTCTACACAAAGAGATGCTCAGATAGTAGCTTGATATGCTTGATACTTTATGTCGAAGATATGCTGATTGTTGGGAAGTCCTCCTATGATTTGTCAATTCTCAAAAGGAAGTTGAGTCAGACATTTGATATGAAGGATTTGGGGGACGCCAAACATATTCTTGGCATGCATATTACTCGTGATAGGAGTAAAAGATGCATATACTTTCTCAAAGTGAGTACATATCCAAAGTACACAGGTTCAATATGTAGGGTGGAAAAGCATTGAGTACACCTTTACCCACATATGTGAAATTGAGCAAGGATGATTGCCCCAAATCAGATGAGGAAAAGGAATTCATGACCAAAATTCCCTATCAGTCTACCGTTGTTAGTCTCATGTATGCTATGGTAGATACCAGACCAGACATTGCATTTGCAGTGGGAGAGTGAGCAGATATATGTCTAATATGTTGAAAGATATTCATTTCTAGGGCACGCTCAAGTTTTGTTTTTCATAAATAACTCCATTTGAAGGCTTTTGAACCTTAGGAAAGTCAAAGAATAAAGTTGAAGGTGCAAACCTTATCCAAATGGAGGCATTGGACCACCAAAAGCCACTCCAATGAAGAGACAAAGTCACAAGGCAAGTGAAGAGATAAGGAGGGCATGTGAAGAGACATGGAGGACATATGAAGAGTCATAGAAGGCTCCCAAGGGCTATATAAAGACCATCCAAGCTCATTTAAGGCGTGTGTGGATGCTAGGAAGTCGGGTTGCTGCATATATATGTGCCATTGAGCCATAGGCTCTCATAGATGCTCTTATTCTCTTGTATATCTCTCCTACCCTTTCCAAAGGGTGCTCCATTTCTGTAGCAGCTATTAACACTTCAATTTCTCTTTGTAGGAAGCTTCATTATGAGGTTTTCTTGTGATTTTTTGAAAGCTTATAAAGGAAGAATTTTGTTCCAAAAAGAATTTTGGCAAAACTCTTCTTGTACTATGAGATATTGCTATTTCTTTGTCTGCTGCTCTATCCCAAAACTTGCTAGGAAAACTCAGCTGTTTTGTGTGACTCAGTTGATAGGTCTACAGGTGTCCAAATCGAGTGATGAATAGCTCATTGGAAAGCCTCTACTGTCTAGTTTTTGTAATGAAAAGTGTTTTTGGATTGGATTAGGTAATTATGAGATATACTAGTTTTAGTGAGTACTTGTCTGAGGGCAAATAGGTCTTGGGAAGGGTCCAAGCTTCTTGTGTGCATTTGGAGGATAAATCTTCCAACAGTGGTATCAGAGCTCCTGTGACATCAATGAGAGTAAAAAGAAGGAGGTCAAGCCAAGGAATCAACCATTGAAGCTTTCCAAAGCTCAAAGGAGGTTGCAAACTTGGAACCAAGGGGGAGCTTCATCTTCATCACACAAAGGGACTTCACTTTCAACAAAGGAGGTAATCCCACACCATATTTCAATTTTAGGTGATCAAGAGGATGGGAGAGGTATCCAACCAGATTGAGAAGTTGGACAAAGACAACTTCCGACCTTGGAAGTTTAGGATGACAAACTTCATTATGACCAAGGACCTAGGAGGCATAATCAATGGAGGAGATGTCAAACCAATTGTTGCGGATCCAACTAACCCTAACCAAGAAAGGAGAGCAATTAGAGAATGGGAGGTTAGAAATAGAAGGGTTATGTTTATGATATCTCAGCATGTAAGAAACACAATGATAGGTACATTCAAAGAATGGAGGCTGCCAAGGAAATGTGGGAATATTTGGAGAAGATGTTCACCACAAACACAAAGGCAAAGAAGGTACAACTCAAAAATGAGTTCAAAACTTGAAGAAAGGAGGTTACCAATCCATACATGATTACATAATTAAATCAAAGGTATTAGAGATTCATTGGAAGCCATAGGACATTCAATTAATGATGATGACATGGTTGCATTTGTACTTAATGGTCTTAAAGATGATGACAAGTGGAGGAACTTCATATCATTGTATGCTAGGGAGAACATGCCTGATTTTGATCAATTGAACACTTTAATGGTTAATGAAGAAATGTTGCAAGGTGGAAGCAAGAGCAAAGGTGCCCAGGTCAAATGCTATATGCAGGTAGAGGAAGAGGCAAAGCATCAAGAGGTAGATGAAGAAGAAGGCAAAGCCAAAGCAAGTAAAAGTGACAAGCAAGAGGACTCAAATGAAGGCTCATCTTCAAATGGAAGAGTAGAGGCAGAAACAATAGAGGAAGAGGAAGAGGATCAAGAGGCAATGAACGCTTCATTTGTGGGAAACAAGGACATTGGGCAAATGAATGCTACCAAAGGAGGAACAATGCTCAAGGTAACTATGCTTCAAATGAGTCAAGTGATCAAGTTCTTGCCATGCGTCATGCATATGGAGATAGTAAATGTGAGAAGGATGATACTTGGTACATAGATATTGGATGTAGCAATCATATGTCTTTATAGGGAGGACATGTTTTGCAATTTATAGGCTCCAAAGCAAAGAGGATGTGTAGAGACAGGTGACAACATAGAGCATGAGATCAAACACATTGGTGATGTCAAGTTTCAGGATGGCAAGAAGAGCAAGACACTATTTGAGGTACTATATGTCTCTACTATTACAAAGAATCTCATTTTTCTTGGTCAAATGGTAGATAAAGGATGCCAAGTGAAGTTCAATAGCAAAGGTTGCTTCATACAGGAACCAAAGAATGGATTTTAGCTTGTGGCAAAAGGAGAGAAGCATGGGAGGATGTTCACTCTCAATATCAAGCAAAATCCCAACAAGGTAATGTTCATCACTTCAAGAAATAGAAGAATTGCAGATTTGGATTGTGGCATAAAAAGGATAGGACATGTAAAACATTGAAAAGCTAAAGAAATGGAGAAAAGTGCATTGGTCAAAGGGCTTCCAAAATTCTCAACATCACATCTTCATGAGGTATGTGAAGCTGTCAATTTGGGAAGCAAACTAGGTTGCCTTTCAAGTCGATCAAGTATGTTTCTCCAAGGGTTTTGGATTTAGAGCATACAGATGTATGGGGACCTTCAAGAGAACCTTTACATGCAGGTAATAGGTACTTTGTTACCTCTATTGATGATTGTTCAAAAAAAAATTGGTTGTATATAATCAAGCAAAAATCAGATGTGTTTGAAGTATTCAAAAAGTACAAGGCACTTGTTGAGAATGAAACAGGTCACAGGATTAAAACTAAGGTCAAATGGAGGGGAAGAATATTTCTCCAATGAGTTTACAAGCTTCTTAGAAGATGAAGGCATAAGGAGGCAGTACACATGCAAGTATACCCCTCAACAAAATGGTATTTCAGAAAGAAAGAATAGACAAATTGCAGAGGTAGCTAGATGCATCTTGAATGAGATGAATGTACCTTTCTCATATTGGGTTGATGGAGCAACCACAGAAACATATATTATGAATAGGATTCAAACTTCAGGAGTTCATGATCTTACTCCAGATGAGGTATACTATCAAAGGAAACCAGATTTGTCTCATTTAAGGATTTTTGGTTGCATATGCTATGTCATGTCCCACCAGAAGTTAGAGAAGGTAACTTGATGCTAGGGCTGAAAATGCATTTTTGTTGGCTACTCAAATGAGCAAAAGGGGTACAAGTGTTATAATCCGGTCACTAAAAATCTTAGAGGTCAAGGGATGTTGTGTTGATGAGTTAAAACCTTGGTATGGAGGTGTGAATGATTTGTAAGAAGAAGACTTTCTACATGCAGATCAGGTACATGAAGAGAAAGTGCAAGTTAGCACTACATTGAGTGGACCAAGTATGCCAAGTCCTTCATAAAGCTCATCATGGAAGGGCAAGCAAAAGGAGATAGAGCATACATCAGAATGTAGCCACAATAGAGGTAATGGAGGTAACTTGGTAAGAGATTTTCATTCAAGTGAAGATGAAGATGAATTTGAAGAAGTTGAACTCTTGAAGTGCAAAGAAATGGACATTGAAGAAATATCCAATCACAGGTAGTGAAAGGAGGTCAAAAAGGGTAAAAAACACCTTATTCAAAATCTCACTTATGATAGCTTTATTGCAAAGCATTATGATTATATGACACAGGTTATCAAAGATAAGGAACCATCAAGCTATGAGGAAGCTAGCCAACACAAGGAATGGAGAGATGCTATGGATGAGGAGAATCAAGATCTCAAGGAAAACCAAACTTGGGAATTGATACCTAGAGAAGAAGGCATGAAGCTAGTCATAAACAAATGGGTGTACAAAGTCAAAAGGAACTTAGATGGATCTTTAGCAAGGTACAAAGCAAGGTTAGTAGCTAATGGCTACACACAAACATATGGGGTTGATTATGAAGAAATGTTTAGTCCCATTGCAAATAAGAATACAATTAGGACTTTGATTTCAGTGACAACTTCTAAAAGATGGAGAATGTATCGATTAGACATTAAAAATGCTTTTCTTAATGGAAATTTGGAAGAAGTGGTTTATATGTATCAACCCATAGGTTATGAAGATGAAAAGAAGCATGATTTTGTATGTAGACTAAAGAAGGCTTTGTATGAACTCAAGCAAGCACCTAGAGCATGGAATCAGAGATTGGTTGAGTACCTAATGAAGTGTGGTTATGTTGCAAGTGATTCCGATCCTTCACTCTACATCAAAAGGGTTGATGGAGAATCTATATACATATGCATATATGTTGATGATCTTATCATAATAGGTGATAATGATGCAGATATCAAAGAAATTAAGGCAAAGCTTGGGAAGGAATTCAAGATATCAGATCTTGGAATCCTCAAATACTTTTTGGGCATTGCGCTTATGCACAAAAATGATGGTCTCTACTTGATGCAAAGAAAATATTTGTTGGATGTATTGTACATGTTTGGAATGAGTGGATGCAAACCACTAAAGCAACCAATGGATGTAAACACCAAACTTAGCTCCACCCAAGGAGAAGAACTTGAGGACATTCATACCTATAGGAGCCTAATAGGCTCACTTATATATGGAACCATAACTAGACCTGATTTGGCATTTAGTGTAGGAGTTCTTTCTCAATATATGCATGCTCCTACTAATGATCATTTGAATGCAGCAAAGAGGATACTCAGGTACATCAAAGGTACAAAAATCAAGGAATTTTCTATGCTTATGGAGGATCATTAGAGCCCAAAGGATATGCGGATGCCTATTGGGTCAGCTCCAAAGATGATAGAAGAAGCACCACAGGTTATGTAATCATGCTAGGAAACAATTGTGTATCATGGAGTTCAAAGAAGAAACCCACAGTTGCTTTATCGTCAACCGAAGCTGAATATAGAGCCTTGGCCCAAGCTACTTTTGTGATAATATGGATGAAAAAGCTAATGAAAGACTTGAATGTGCAGATTGGATCTGTTCCTTTGTTTGGAGATAATATATCAAGCATCTATCTTACAAACAATCCTATGTTTCATGCAAGGAGCAAACACATCGAAGTCCACTATCATTTCATAAGGGAGAAGGTTCTTGAAAAGGAAGTGGATATTCATCATGTAAGTACAAAGGACTAGGTAGCTGATCTACTAACAAAATTCTTGGATGCTAGAAAGCTTGCTAAGCTGAAGCAAGCCATACAACTCAAGGAACCAACTTCAAATGCAAAAGAAACTTGAGCTTGAGGGGGAGTGTTGAAAGATATGCATTTCTAGGACAAGCTCAAGTTTTGTTTTTCATAAAATAACTCCATTTGAAGGCTTTTGAACCTTAGGAAATTCAAAGAATAAAGTTGAAGGTGCAACCTTATCCAAAAGAAGGCATTGGACCACCAAAAGCACTCCAATGAAGAGACAAAGTCACAAGGCAAGTGAAGAGACAAGGGGGGCATGTGAAGAGACATGGAGGACATATCAAGAGTCATAGAAGGCTCCCAAGGCTATATAAAGACCATACAAGCTCATTCAGGGCATGTGTGGATGCTAGGAAGTTCGGCTGCTGTATATATATGTGCCATTGAGCCATAGGCTCTCATAGATGCTCTTATTTCTTGTATATCTCTCCTACCCTTTCCAAAGGGTGCTCCATTTCTGTAGCAACCTGTTAGGACTTCAATTTCTCTTTGTAGAAAGCTACATTCTGAGACTTCTTGTACATTCTGGAAAGCCTATAAAGTAAGGCTTCTCATCCAATTTTTTTTTTTGGCAAAACGTATCTTGGACTGTGAGATATTGCTATTTCTTTGTCTACTGCTCTATCCCCAAACTTGCTAGGAAAATGGGTTGTCACCTGTGGACTCAGTTAAGAGGTCTACAGGTGACTAAATCCAGTGATTCATAGCTCGTTTGGGGATAGAGCAGTAGACAAAGAAATAGCAATATCTCACAGTCCAAGATACGTTTTGCCAAAAAAAAAAATTGGATGAGAAGCCTTACTTTATAGGCTTTCCAGAATGTACAAGAAGTCTCAGAATGTAGCTTTTACAAAGAGAAATTGAAGTCCTAACAGGTTGCTACAGAAATGGAGCACCCTTTGGAAAGGGTAGGAGAGATATACAAGAGAATAAGAGCATCTATGAGAGCCTATGGCTCAATGGCACATATATATACAGCAGCCGAACTTCCTAGCATCCACACATGCCCTGAATGAGCTTGTATGGTCTTTATATAGCCTTGGGAGCCTTCTATGACTCTTGATATGTCCTCCATGTCTCTTCACATGCCCCCCTTGTCTCTTCACTTGCCTTGTGACTTTGTCTCTTCATTGGAGTGCTTTTGGTGGTCCAATGCCTTCTTTTGGATAAGGTTGCACCTTCAACTTTATTCTTTGAATTTCCTAAGGTTTCAAAAGCCTTCAAATGGAGTTATTTTATGAAAAACAAAACTTGAGCTTGTCCTAGAAATGCATATCTTTCAACACTCCCCCTCAAGCTCAAGTTTCTTTGCATTTGAAGTTGGTTCCTTGAGTTGTATGGCTTGCTTCAGCTTAGCAAGCCTTTCTAGCATCCAAGAATTTTGTTAGTAGATCAGCTACCTAGTCCTTTGTACTTACATGATGAATATCCACTTCCTTTTCAAGAACCTTCTCCCTTATGAAATGATAGTGGACTTCGATGTGTTTGCTCCTTGCATGAAACATAGGATTGTTTGTAAGATAGATGCTTGATATATTATCTCCAAACAAAGGAACAGATCCAATCTGCACATTCAAGTCTTTTCATTAGCTTTTTCATCCATATTATCACAAAAGTAGCTTGGGCCAAGGCTCTATATTCAGCTTCGGTTGACGATAAAGCAACTGTGGGTTTCTTCTTTGAACTCCATGATACACAATTGTTTCCTAGCATGATTACATAACCTGTGGTGCTTCTTCTATCATCTTTGGAGCTGACCCAATAGGCATCCGCATATCCTTTGGGCTCTAATGATCCTCCATAAGCATAGAAAATTCCTTGATTTATTGTACCTTTGATGTACCTGAGTATCCTCTTTGCTGCCATTCAATGGATCATTAGTAGGAGCATGCATATATTGAGAAAGAACTCCTACACTAAATGCCAAATCAGGTCTAGTTATGGTTCCATATATAAGTGAGCCTATTAGGCTCCTATAGGTATGAATGTCCTCAAGTTCTTCTCCTTGGGTGGAGCTAAGTTTGGTGTTTAACATCCATGGTTGCTTTAGTGGTTTGCATCCACTCATTCCAAACATGTACAATACATCCAACAAATATTTTTCTTTGCATCAAGTAGAGACCATCATTTTTTGTGCATAAGCGCAATGCCCAAAAAGTATTGAGGATTCCAAGATCTGATATCTTGAATTCCTTCCCAAGCTTTGCCTTAATTTCTTTGATATCTGCATCATTATCACCTATTATGATAAGATCATCAAACATATATGCATATGTATATAGATTCTCCATCAACCCTTTTGATGTAGAGTGAAGGATCGGAATCACTTGCAACATAACCACACTTCATTAGGTACTACAACCAATCTCTGATTCCATGCTCTAGGTGCTTGCTTGAGTTCATACATAAGCCTTCTTTAGTCTACATACAAAATCATGCTTCTTTTCATCTTCATAACCTATGGGTGATACATATAAACCACTTCTTCCAAATTTCCATTAAGAAAAGCATTTTAATGTCTAATCGATACATTTCTCCATCTTTTAGAAGTGTCACTGAAATCAACGTCCTAATTGTATTCTTATTTGCAATGGGACTAAACATTTCTTCAATAATCAACCCCATATGTTTGTGTGTAGCCATTAGCTACTAACCTGCTTTGTACCTTGCTAAAGATCCATCTAAGTTCCTTTGGACTTTGTACACCCATTTGTTTATGACTAGCTTCATGCCTTCTTCTCTAGGTATCAATTCCCAAGTTTGGTTTTCCTTGAGATCTTGATTCTCCTCATCCATAGCATCTCTCCATTCCTTGTGTTGGCTAGCTTCCTCATAGCTTGATGGTTCCTTATCTTTGATAACCTGTGTCATATAATCATAATGCTTTGCAATAAAGCTATCATAAGTGAGATTTTGAATAAGGTGTTTTACCCTTTTTGACCTCCTTTCACTACCTGTGATTGGATATTTCTTCAATGTCCATTTCTTTTGCACTTCAAGAGTTACAACTTCTTCAAATTCATCTTCATCTTCACTTGAATGAAAATCTCTTACCAAGTTACCTCCATTACCTCTATTGTGGCTACATTCTGATGTATGCTCTATCTCCTTTTGCTTGCCCTTCCATGATGATGAGCTTTATGAAGGACTTGGCATACTTGGTCCACTCAATGTAGTGCTAACTTGCACTTTCTCTTCATGTACCTGATCTGCATGTAGAAAGTCTTCTTCTTACAAATCATTCACACCTCCATACCAAGGTTTTTAACTCATCAAACACAACATCCCTTGACACTCTAAGATTTTTAGTGACCGGATTATAACACTTGTACCCCTTTTGCTCATTTGAGTAGCCAACAAAAATGCATTTTTCAGCCCTAGCATCAAGTTTACCTTCTCTAACTTCTGGTGGGACATGAACATAGCATATGCAACCAAAAATCCTTAAATGAGACAAATCTGGTTTCCTTTGATAGTATACCTCATCTGGAGTAAGATCATGAACTCCTGAAGTTTGAATCCTATTCATAATATATGTTTCTGTGGTTGCTCCATCAACCCAATATGAGAAAGGTACATTCATCTCATTCAAGATGCATCTAGCTACCTCTGCAATTTGTCTATTCTTTCTTTCTGAAATACCATTTTGTTGAGGGGTATACTTGCATGTGTACTGCCTCCTTATGCCTTCATCTTCTAAGAAGCTTGTAAACTCATTGGAGAAATATTCTTCCCCTCCATTTGACCTTAGGGTTTTAATCCTGTGACCTGTTTCATTCTCAACAAGTGCCTTGTACTTTTTGAATACTTCAAACACATCTGATTTTTGCTTGATTATATACAACCAATTTTTTTTTGAACAATCATCAATAGAGGTAACAAAGTACCTATTACCTGCATGTAAAGGTTCTCTTGAAGGTCCCCCATACATCTGTATGCTCTAAATCCAAAACCCTTGGAGAAACATACTTGATCGACTTGAAAGGCAACCTAGTTTGCTTCCCAAATTGACAAGCTTCACATACCTCATGAAGATGTGATGTTGAGAATTTTGGAAGCCCTTTGACCAATGCACTTTTCTCCATGTTCTTTAGCTTTTCAATGTTTACATGTCCTATCCTTTTATGCCACAAATCCAAATCTGCAATTCTTCTATTTCTTGAAGTGATGAACATTACCTTGTTGGGATTTTGCTTGATATTGAGAGTGAACATCCTCCCATGCTTCTCTCCTTTTGCCACAAGCTAAAATCCATTCTTTGGTTCCTGTATGAAGCAACCTTTGCTATTGAACTTCACTTGGCATCCTTTATCTACCATTTGACCAAGAAAAATGAGATTCTTTGTAATAGTAGAGACATATAGTACCTCAAATAGTGTCTTGCTCTTCTTGCCATCTGAAACTTGACATCACCAATGTGTTTGATCTCATGCTCTATGTTGTCACCTGTCTCTACACATCCTCTTTGCTTTGGAGCCTATAAATTGCAAAACATGTCCTCCCTATAAGACATATGATTGCTACATCCAATATCTATGTACCAAGTATCATCCTTCTCACATTTACTATCTCCATATGCATGACGCATGGCAAGAACTTGATCACTTGACTCATTTGAAGCATAGTTACCTTGAGCATTGTTCCTCCTTTGGTAGCATTCATTTGCCCAATGTCCTTGTTTCCCACAAATGAAGCGTTCATTGCCTCTTGATCCTCTTCCTCTTCCTCTATTGTTTCTGCCTCTACCTCTTCCATTTGAAGATGAGCCTTCATTTGAGTCCTCTTGCTTGTCACTTTACTTGCTTTGGCTTTGCCTTCTTCTTCATCTACCTCTTGATGCTTTGCCTCTTCCTCTACCTGCATATAGCATTTGACCTTGGGCACCTTTGCTCTTGCTTCCACCTTGCAACATTTCTTCATTAACCATTAAAGTGTTCAATTGATCAAAATCAGGCATGTTCTCCCTAGCATACAATGATATGAAGTTCCTCCACTTGTCATCATCTTTAAGACCATTAAGTACAAATGCAACCATGTCATCATCATTAATTGAATGTCCTATGGCTTCCAATGAATCTCTAATACCTTTGGATTTAATTATGTAATCATGTATGGATTGGTAACCTCCTTTCTTCAAGTTGTTGAACTCATTTTTGAGTTGTACCTTCTTTGCCTTTGTGTTTGTGGTGAACATCTTCTCCAAATATTCCCACATTTCCTTGGCAGCCTCCATTCTTTGAATGTAACCTATCATTGTGTTTCTTACATGCTGAGATATCATAAACATAACCCTTCTATTTCTAACCTCCCATTCTCTAATTGCTCTCCTTTCTTGGTTAGTAGGGTTAGTTGGATCCGCAACAATTGGTTTGACATCTCCTCCATTGATTATGCCTCCTAGGTCCTTGGTCATAATGAAGTTTGTCATCCTAAACTTCCAAGGTCGGAAGTTGTCTTTGTCCAACTTCTCAATCTGGTTGGATACCTCTCCCATCCTCTTGAATCACCTAAAATTGAAATATGGTGTGGGATTACCTCCTTTGTGAAAGTGAAGTCCCTTTGTGTGATGAAGATGAAGCTCCCCCTTGGTTCCAAGTTTTGCAACCTCCTTTGAGCTTTGGAAAGGCTTCAATGGTTGATTCCTTGGCTTGACCTCCTTCTTTTTACTCTCATTGATGTCAACAAGGAGCTCTGATACCACTGTTGGAAGATTTATCCTCCAAATGCACACAAGAAGCTTGGACCCTTCCCAAGACCTATTTGCCCTCAGACAAGTACTCACTAAAACTAGTATATCTCATAATTACCTAATCCAATCCAAAAACACTTTTCATTACAAAAACTAGACAGTAGAGGCTTTCCAATGAGCTATTCATCACTCGATTTGGACACCTGTAGACCTATCAACTGAGTCACACAAAACAGCTGAGTTTTCCTAGCAAGTTTTGGGATAGAGCAGCAGACAAAGAAATAGCAATATCTCATAGTACAAGAAGAGTTTTGCCAAAATTCTTTTTGGAACAAAATTCTTCCTTTATAAGCTTTCAAAAAATCACAAGAAACCTCATAATGAAGCTTCCTACAAAGAGAAATTGAAGTGTTAATAGGCTGCTACAGAAATGGAGCACCCTTTGGAAAGGGTAGGAGAGATATACAAGAGAATAAGAGCATCTATGAGAGCCTATGGCTCAATGGCACATATATATGCAGCAACCCGACTTCCTAGCATCCACACACGCCTTAAATGAGCTTGGATGGTCTTTATATAGCCTTGGGAGCCTTCTATGACTCTTCATATGTCCTCCATGTCTCTTCACATGCCCTCCTTATCTCTTCACTTGCCTTGTGACTTTGTCTCTTCATTGGAGTGGCTTTTGGTGGTCCAATGCCTCCATTTGGATAAGGTTGCACCTTCAACTTTATTCTTTGACTTTCCTAAGGTTCAAAAGCCTTCAAATGGAGTTATTTTATGAAAAACAAAACTTGAGCGTGCCCTAGAAATGAATATCTTTCAACATATTAGACATATATCTGCTCACTCTCCCACTGCAAATGCAATGTCTGGTCTGGTATCTACCATAGCATACATGAGACTAACAACGGTAGACTGATAGGGAATTTTGGTCATGAATTCCTTTTCCTCATCTGATTTGGGGCAATCATCCTTGCTCAATTTCACATATGTGGGTAAAGGTGTACTCAATGCTTTTCCACCCTACATATTGAACCTGTGTACTTTGGATATGTACTCACTTTGAGAAAGTATATGCATCTTTTACTCCTATCACGAGTAATATGCATGCCAAGAATATGTTTGGCGTCCCCCAAATCCTTCATATCAAATGTCTGACTCAACTTCCTTTTGAGAATTGACAAATCATAGGAGGACTTCCCAACAATCAGCATATCTTCGACATAAAGTATCAAGCATATCAAGCTACTATCTGAGCATCTCTTTGTGTAGAGACAATGAGGATCATTACTTTGAGAATAGCCTTGGGATTTCATAAAAGCATCAAACTTTTGGTACCATTGTCTAGGAGACTGTTTAAGTCCATACAAGCTCTTCTTGAGATTACAAACTAGACTTTCCTTGCCAGGAACTACATAACCCTCTGGTTGTTCCATATAGATCTCATCTGTAAGATCTCCATGCAAGAAAGCTATTTTCACATCCATTTGGACTAACTCTAAGTCCTCCATTGCAACGAATCCAAGCAACATGCACAAAGTAGTCATCTTGAACACTGGAGAGAATATTTCCTCAAAATCAACACCATGTTGTTGCTTAAAACCCTTTGCAACAAGTCGTGCTTTATATTTTGGAGAAGCACTATCTGATGTGAATTTCAGCTTATATACCAATTTACATGGTAAAGCTTTCTTGCCCTTTGGCAAAGGTACTAAATCCCAAGTACCATTCTTGTGAATAGAATCCATCTCACTCTTCATGGCAAGCTCCCACTTGACATGATCCTCTATCTGCATAGTCTCTTTGTAGCAAGAAGGCTCATCGGCATCTGTTAGCATAAACAAAATCTAAACCTAGAACATATCTATCAGGTGGATGTGAGACACGTGCAGAACATCTCCATGGTTGCTGAATAGGAACATGTGCAAACTGATCTGAATGGACATTCTCTTGAACATCCCTATGTGCAGCATTTTTATTCATGCTAACCGGAGGACTAGGATCCTCAAACACCACTCTTCTCACTTCAACCTCCTTAATAGGTTGTTTACACATCTTAGACTCATTAAAAATGACATCACTACTTCTAATCACTGACCGTGTTTCAGGATCCCATAAGCGATATCCAAATTCTCCTTCTTGACCATATCCAAGAAAAATGCATTTCTTTGACTTATGGTCCAACTTTTCTCTAAGATTCTTGGGTATATGAACATATGCTTCACTCCCAAAAACACGAAGATGATCATAATATGGTGGCTTCCCTGTCCATAACTCATGTGCCATGTTTAGATCTTTGGCAGTACTAGGTTAAAGGTTAATCACATAAACTGTAGTCAATACCGCTTCTGCCCAGAAACCTTGTGAGAGGTTTGCATGATGCAACATAGAGAGTACTCTATCTTGAATAGTTCTATTCATCCTTTCAACTACATCATTCTATCCTAGGAGCTGAAAACTCTCTACGAATCCCTTTAGACTGACAGAAAAGGTTGAATTCATGTGAGGTATACTCACCCCCATTATCTGAACATAAAACCCAGTTGGCACAGTACCAACAAGTGTCAACACATCAGCAACATCAGAAATAGCATTAATTTCTTCAATCTTCACAGTTGAAGTAGATGGTGTAGGTAACTGTTTAACATGCCCATCAACATTCTATCCTTCACCTTTAGCATTCTTTGATGCATAACAATCTTTCTTCATGTGTCCTTTCTTATGACAATAATGGCATTCGATATCCCTCTTCCTTGATTTACTTCTACTCTTATTGCGTTGACCATTCTTTTCCTTGTTCTTGCTTCTACCACATTGTTGATTCTTTCCTTGATAAGAATCACGAACATTATATGCATCTCCACTCTGAGTGCCAACCATAGATTTTCTACGAATCTCCTCACTCAAGAGTGTTCCACATATGTCATCATAGACAAGTTTACCACCAGGCACACTATTGCTAATAGCTGTGCAAAACGTATCCCATGATGATGGTAGGGTGCATAATAGCAATACTGCTTTCATTTCATTATCCATATCCATTTTTTGAGCCTATAACTAAGAGAATATAGCATCAAACTCATTCAGATGAGTAGCAACACTATTTGTGTCCTTCATATGAAGTTCATATAATTTTCTCATTAGATACATTTTATTTGATGCTGTCTCTTTTTCATATGTATTGCATAACTTCTTCCAAAGGTCCTTTGCACTTTCACAGTCTAAAATTGTAAAGTAAACATTATCTGCCAGGTGCAAGCGAATGGTAGACGTGGCCATTTCATCTAACTCATCCCAATCATCTTCATCCATGTCAACAGGCTTCTTTGAAATCCCATTTACTGGCTTCCTTTGCCTCCTTTGAATTAGCACATCTTTAACCTGATTCTTCCATAGAGCAAAGTTTGTGCCATCAAATTTTCCGATCTCAAAATGATCTTTGCCCTGCAAGTTATAGCTCCTCCTTGGAACACTGGCACTAGACCCTGATCCACCAGATGTGCCTAAGACCTCTGATGCCATGATGGTAAAGAACTGAATAGAATGATAATGGAGCTAGAAGGGTCCAAACACCAACAAATAAGTGTATCAAGGAGTAAATTGACCACTGTATAGTTGACTAAACCAAAAATTTGACGAAAGTTTGCGAGAATATCCTTTGCAAAATGAGCATATGACCAGTGTCAAAGTATCATAAAATTGCAAGTACTGACATGTCTACCTGCGTAGTGAATCACTGACTCCACTGCATATAATCAGTTACCCAATAAAAGCCAACTAGGCTTATCGAGCACCTATGAACAACTATCATAAATCTCCTATGGTGAGGCTGGGTAAGTCTTCCACCTTCATCGCCAAAGAGATCTCGACATCTGGGTGTCTCCCAATTAAGAAAACCTCACCACAACCCTCTTTTTCAAACGTAAAAGGCTTTATGCAAAAAACGGAACAGCTATATCAATGACCACATAGATGTACATAAGCAGTATCCATAGAAGCATACATGGTGTGTATGTGCTCAATATATGTAGTAAAATGACTCTAAAAGGCTGAATGCATAGCCCAAAAACTAGCCAACAACACCTGCAAGTGTCTGTCAACTCTGATATTTTAGGTGCAAAAACCTGCATAAATTTGCAGTGGCTGCTCCCACCAAAATTGAAAACCTCTCAAGAAACGTGTAGTTTTATGAGTGTGGCTGAAAAAACACAGCCCCAAAGGTTGATATTTATGGTCGGAAAAGTACAAAGAACACTCTTCTTGATGTTGTTGGACCTGTGTGAAGAGAACTATGTGCAAAAGTACTCCAAAATCGATCCAAAAGACACCCCAAAAATGCTTTAGAAATAGGTTTTGAAAGCAAAGAATGAAGCTTTGAGGGACCAAAACTTGTTTAAGGTAATGTCAACCTTACTCTTTTCCCTTCTTCAGACAACACAAGAGTGTAGCTTAGTGGCAAGAGATTGTCACGGTTAAGCGAGCTCAAGGAGGAACAATACTGGGATGGGTGACCTCTCGGGAAGTACTGGGAACCTCTATATTCCTTGATCATTGAGGTCCTCCCTCATGCGCAGCCAACGGTGCCAATGGTGACTTCGGTGACTCAGATGACAAGGTATGCCAAGGTCTATGCCTTGGTCGCCGCCTTAGTTGTAAGCCTTAGAAAAATCCAAGGGGGGTGCTTGCTTCACTCGCACAAAAGGAACAAAGCTTTTGCCTCGAAATGCTCTGATACCAGTGAAGTAGTTTGACAACGATGCACCATAGTGTGCTATCCTTCTCTTGAGCTCCACAATGATATCCTTGGGGTAGAAAACCAAGCTCCTAAGGCCGCACACGGTCCTCCACACAGAGACTCCAAAACACGCAGAAAAACGGTACACAGGAAGCACGAAGGCAGACTTCTTAGGTCTTACAAATGTGGGCAAACTTACAGTCTGTGACTGATCAAGCCACTATATGTTTTATTAAAGAACATATAGAAAGAAGTGTCTGGTGGCCATCTGGCCTTTCACATGGACACTATTGGTAAGATCCGAGGCAATCGTTTAAGAACAGGTGTTAGAATTTCCACTACAAAGTGTCACCAAAGTTAAAGGTCATTGGTTTCGAAAAGACCAGCCTGTTGGGGAGCATCTATTCTTGGCCCCCATAGATATTGAAGAAGAGGTCCATCTCATTCACTAGCATTTCTACTTCCCGAACATGCACCACTACACAACACCTCAAAAGATCATAGTACAGCTCTTATCTCATGCAACCATACAGATTGGTAATCAAGTGAACCTGATGCCATACATTCAAGAGCATTTATTCGAAGCCAAGAAATAGTGGGGCCACAAGAAGTTCTTGAATGGAAGTGTAGCATTGACCATCCTAATCTACCATGCTTTAGGCATTTAGGAGTATCTTAAGGAGATGCCTTTATCAATAGAGATGGCTAAGTATGCAAAGCTAGCCACTGTCCCAAGGAAAAAGAAAGGAGTAAAAGTGACACAAGAGGCAGGAACCAGCTCTCAACCCAAGATGAGAGGAACAAAGAGATTAAGGAAAATGTTAAAGGCACAAGAACCAGTTCCTGCTTCAAAAAGAATACACGTACTTCCAAAGACAAAAATCAAAGACACCAAGCCCATCACGGAAGAAGAGTTAAAGGAAGCAATGGAAGCTACTCACCAATACATGGAGGGACAAGTAAAGCTCCCAGTGCAAGGGCATCACTATCACCAATCTCATGAAGAAACCTTGCAAGGAAAGAGGTTAACGAAAGTCCATAGATACAAAGAATTGGGATTGATGAAATCTAGTTCATCTTCGGACACCAAGGAAGGTCAAGAACCATACCTGATAAATGAGTTAAATCAATTCATGGATTCCTTTGAAGTGCAAGATGGTAACATAGAGAAAATGTCGGGCAACATAATCACGGATATGCCAAAGAAAGGATCATCTCAAGGAGAAGTCCACACAATCAGAATGAACGAGGAAACAAAGATTCAAATTATAGAGACTCATTTGGGTGGAGAAACTAGGTTGAAGGTGCCAAAGGAAGAGAAAGACCAGGAAGATGAGGAGGAGCAAGAACCATTCACTCCAATCAGGGTTGTAGCAAAGCCATCTCCACTAGGTGTTACATTTTAGGGAACTACTATGAAGTCTCCAACATATGAAAAAAAAGAAAAGGATAATCAGATATATATTCAAATTAGGCAACCACATAATGAGACAATACACATGGATGAGGGCAAAGATGTACTCACGGGGGAAGCACCGAGTATCCCCAAGACATGACTAAATGTGGACATGGCTCAACTCAAGCCTGTGGTGAAGCAAATAATCCAAACAACCATGGACACTCAACAACAACTGATAGAAGCAGATGCCGATTATGACATGGCTCTAAGGGAGCGCAACAAATTTCAGGTAATAAGTGAAAATCTCTTTGCACAAGTGATAGAAGTTCAACAGTCACTTACTACCAAGGAGAAAGAAGCCATGGAAAAATGCAAATGTACTAACAACTGACAATCAGAAACTACAAGATCAGCTTAAAGAGATGCAAAGTAAGTATGAAGCCGGTGAAGCTAAGAAAGCAAGGATGACCACGAGAAGCAATTTGCTGGAATCACAAATAAAGGTATACATGGAGGAAGCTGACAAATTAAGAAGCAAGAATAAATAACTTATGACCACTATCTTGTGCAACCAAACGATAGAGGTGTCAGAAGTATCAACAGACAATACACAAGCTTTGGAAACAAAAATTGCGAAGTATGAAGATTAGCTAAAAGAAGAGCAAACCATACGAGAAGAATGGGAAAAGAAGTACATGTATGACACAAATGAGCTCAGAAAGAGGTGGGAGACGGTAGAAGACAAACTTCTCGTGCTATATAATGAAGATGCCGATCAAATTGCTGCTATAGGACAGACCTCACAAAAGAGGCTAGTGAGATCAAGGACAAGGACGAAATAATTGAAAAATTAAAGGCTCAAATAGCACAACAAGTTACAATGGGGACACCTGTAGTTCCAAGCTCCCAAGCCGCTACTGTGGAGACTAAGGTACGTCCTCTTTCTCCCCCCATGCATCATTCACCAATAAGGGAGGAAGCAGAGTCGAGCACTGAACGACATAATCGGGCTATTTCACAACTAAACCAACATGAGAGGGCACTAGTGGTGTCCCAAATTACAGAGCAGTTTGAAGATCAAGTGGTGAAGGTCATGAAAGAAGCGAAGATTGAAACCAAAAGCCTGGAACAAATCTTGAAGCCATTTAATATACATTATGGATTGCTAAAAGAGGAGACTCGACAATATATAAAGATAGCTACAAATAAAAAACCTGATCATGATCTGCAGTTCAACCTAAACACATCTACATATATGCAAGAAGAGTTTGACAAGGCCGATCTTGTGTGGAGGCGGAAGCTTTTAGAGAAGAATCCAACCTTAAGGGCACACTAGGAATCAGCACCATATGTGCTACAGGTTAATCCATCTTTCTGCCCAGTCCCTTGAAGCTGTACCTAGACGCAATTCTGGGAAGCAAAGCGTCAGGGTACTATAAATAATCAATGGCTAAACTATCCACTACTACCGAGTCCGCCATGCAATTATCTACCAACCAAAGAATACATGGTGTGGACCATAGAGTTTTGGTTATCAAGATATGCGACAGTACCCAATTTAACCATCAAAATGACCAATAAAATATGAAGTATGCTCCTTACAGTTTAGAAGGTATTCCAACACGTGTAGTATACATTTTTGAATTTTATCGGCATTAATCAGGGTGCAGATGCTATCATTTTTTATTTATCTACTACTCCAAATCAACTAACCATTATGGCAATATACTCAAGATTAATGTTTCTACAGTGTCCACATATGGTGATATTTGAAGAAGCTTTCTTTACAGGCTTTTTTGAAATGTGTTCAGGAGGAGGGATGTGTGGAGGGAGAATCGAGCAAAAAGAGAAGAAGAAGAAGATCTACAAATAAAACAACGCAATAAGAAAGAACCACCCTCTGCCCAAAGTGAAGAGTAAAGAACCACGCTCTGCCCAAAGTGAAGAGTCTAAAGCATAGAGGTTGTGGGATCCTGAGGCAAGGATGATTTCACCAAAAATAGAGTCTGCTAACCTTATGTAAGAAGAAGAATGGGCATTTACTATTGTTTGCAGTTTTGAACCATCTTCTCATGAGCAGTGCATGTCGATAGTAGAATCAGATGTTTGGTACTTTGATAGTGGGGTGACCAAACATATTACCTCGCAGCGCAGTTTCTTCTCTTCACTCAAGTCTGCCCCTACAAGGAATACTATTACATGCACCAACAACTCCTCTTATCCTGTTATGGGAGTTGGTAAGATCATTTTGACTACTGTTGATGATAGTTCTTTCACTTTTTCACTTGCTTTGTTTGTGCTAGGGATCAAGAAAACTATGTTATCAGTTTCTGCATTAGCCAAGATTGGCTTGGTTGTGAAATTTGTTGATGACAGATGTACAGTTCATGATTTGTTAAATGGCGTTGTGATTATTGCTTCTGGCATTTTATGTCATGGGTTGTATAAGCTCATAGACTATGAAAGATTTGTAAATGATTTAGCATGTGCAGTACATGATTCTCAGGCTATGTCAGATGCAAAGATTTGGCATGCATGCTTTGGTCATCTGCATTTCGCTAGTTTGCTATGTCTGTAGAAATCTGAAATGGTGTCCTCTTTGCCCAAACTTGAGGCACTCGGAAAACATGTTTGTGAAGGCTGTATTTTGGGAAAAATGCAACATTCTTCCTTTCCAAAAGATGGTTAAGTTCGGGCTACTCAGAAATTGCAGCTTGTACATAATGATGTGTGTGGTCCTATGCAGACACCTTCTTTTGGAAATTATCTTTACTTCGTGACTTTCATCGATGATTTTTCCAGGCATGCAGGGGTATATCCATTGAAGGCAAAGTCTGAAGTGTTCATGTGCTTCAAATAGTTTTTACTTTTGGCTGAAAATCTGTCAACATGTAAAATGGGCACCCTCCGTTCAGATCGAGGGGGGGGATATATATCTTCTGATTTTAATGCATTTCTAGCTGAACATGGGATAAAACACCAGTGTATAGTGTCATATACACCTCAACATAATGGAGTTGCTGAAGGAAAGAACAGGTCACTCATGGAGATGGCGAGGTGTATGGTCAAGAGTCAGGCTTTACCACATAGTTTCTGGCTTGAGGTTGTCATGTGTGCAGCATATGTACTTAATAGGTGTCCCGCTAAAGCACTGCAATCTATCACTCCATATGAGGCTTGGCATGATCGCAAGCCATCTATTGCACATCTATGTGTTTTTGGTTGGTTGGCATATGCATTAGTGCCTGAACAACATCGTAGAAAATTGGATGATAAAGTAGTAAAATGTATTTTTGTTGGATACAGTTCTAAAAGAAAAGGTTATTTTTTGTATTATCCACAAATAAACGCATTTTGGTTAGCCGTGATGTTGGTTTTTGTTGAAGATGCTATTCAACCATTATTTTCATGTACTAAGGAGACATCTGTTAGCTCCAAAGATATGTATGATACTTTGCTGCCTCTTTTGCCAGGTGGATAGTCTAGTGCTGGTCCTAATGAGGCAACTTCTCAGCCTTTGCAGGTTTCATGTGATGATGCAGATCATTCCATTTCTGATGCAGGTTTATGTGATGCACTTATTGATGAGAGAGTTGATATTGAGCATGCAAAAACTATGCCAAAATGTCTGGTGCAGACTTTGCGGGATAGAAAATTAAGTGCACCTTTATCATATCATACTCATTCAGGCTCTCATAGTGCCTCATTTGCATCAGATTGCTATGCTATGGCTGCATCTAGTCTCTGTGATGAGAATGAGCCTGTTTCGTTTGATGAAGCACAAAATTCAGAAAATTGGATGGCTGATATGCAATCTGAATATGATGCTATAATGAAGAATGGTACTTGGCGTTTATGTGACTTGCCTCCTGGCAAGAAGGCCATTGGGACTAAGTGGGTATATAAGTTGAAGCATAAGCCTGATGATACAATTGACAGGCATAAGGCTAGGCTTGTTGCAAAGGGTTATGTGCAGGAAAGAGGCATTACTTTTGATGAGACATTTGCACCTACTTACCGAATGACTACTATTCGTAGCATCTGTGCACTTGCAGCTCATCATGGTTGGAATGTACATCAGTTGGATATCAAAACAACATTTTTGAATGGCGACTTGCATGAAGAAGTGTATGTTTTTCAGCCCCATGGCTTTGTGCATAAAAGGGCATGAGAACCAGGTGTACAGGTTAAAGAAGGCATTATATGGCTTAAAGCAAGCACCACATGCTTGGTATGAAAAGATACATGCCTATCTGATTGCACATGGTTTTGAGAACAGTCCAACTAAAAGAACCTTATATGTTAAGCATGCAAATGATGTACTTATGATCATTGTGGTTTATGTTGATGACATGCTGCTCACTGGTCCTCATGAGAGGCATATTGCTGATTTTAAGGCTGATTTACATGCCTCATTTGAGATGTCTGATTTGGGGCATTTGCATCACTATTTGGTCTTTCAGGTTATGCACATTGATGGTGGAATGGCTTTGTGTCAAACAAAATATATTGACACATTATTGTAACATTTCGGCCTTGAAGGCTGTAAGCCTATTGCCACTCCTATGGAGACATGTTTACGATTGAGTCTTCAGGATGTTGGAGATGCATTTCATGTTGTTCTCTATTAGTACGTTGTTGGATGCTTGATCCACTTATGCATTACTCGCCTAGATATTCAGTTTTTTGTCTCACAGATGAGCAGGTTTACGCATTGTTGAGGCGTCAAACATTGGCAGGCGGTTAAGCTCATCTTTTGCTACTTGAGTGGTACTCAACTACTTGGGTTCTTTTATCCCAAGGGGGGATCACTACAGTCGGGTTATGTGCCACTTTGAGTTGATGCCAAATTCCTTTACTCTTGCAAAAATCTTCAACCTGTTGATGTGAAATCACCACTACCATGTATCTTGAATTTATTCATCTTGGTCCCTATTTTAGCTTCAGCAATTTGAAGCCATTCTTTAAACTACCAAAAGCTTGACCCTTATCGTGAAGGAAGTACACCCAAATATTCTTGCTATAGTCATTGAAAAGTGACATGAAGTAGGAAGATCTGCCCAAGTCCTATGTAGGCATTTTTCCACACAAGTCAACAGGCACCAACTCTAGAGGATAGCTTGCTCTATTCTTGCTTTCATGTGGAAATGCCTTCCTCTATTGATTGCCCATCATGAAAACTTCACATGGTTCCTTCATTTTTGCAATCAATGATAGGTGTGCAACCATACCCATGCAATGCATCTCATTTAGTATAGGGTATTCAATGTGTTTGAATCTCTCATGCCATAGCCTACTTGTGCCCACACTTGTAGTGGTTGTAAGAGTAGACAACTCATATAGGTTGTTTCTCCTTATGCCAGTGCCAATAGCATTGTTGTTACTATCCATAATCTTAGATCCTTCCTTATTGAAAGATACTTGATGACATTGATCAATTATAGAAGCTACTAAAAGTAGATTTTGTTTCATTTGTGGAACATACAACACATTTAAAAGCTTTCTGACATCCCCATTAGAGTTGATGAAAAAAATTGTACCTTCATCCTCTGCAAGACGTCTTGCATTGTTGCAAAAATTTAGTGTGATGGGTTCCTCTAGAGGCTACAAGGAGTTGTTAAGGTATTTTCTTCTCTTCATGTGATGAGAGGACCACTGACCAACAGTGATGCATCATCTATTCCTGAATCTATACCTCCTCTATCCTAACAACTAAATCAAGATCTTTTTTGTAGTGTTGGCAGAATCCTTGACCTTGCCAACTTTTGAAGAGCCATTCTTCTCTTCTGCCTTCTTGATGCAAGAGTCATGGATTCTATGGCCTTTCTTCTTGCAGTGGAAACACTCTCTCTTGAACTTCTTTTTGTCATTCTTCTTTTTGTCTCCATCTTTTCAAGAGTCTGATTTGCATCCTTTGGCATTTGTTGTGAATGAAACATCTCCTTTGTTGCCACCACTCCTTGCCTTGAGCCGCAACTCCTCCTCTAGGTTGATGTTTGATTTAAGTATTGAGAGCATTTATCAAACCATGAGAATTTGGTGGACAGATTTGAAGACAACATCACGCTAGCTTCTCACTTGATTTTTTTACACCTACTCCTACTATTTGATCTCATAGATCATTTATGCGAGTGATAAACACCTGTGCAGTCTCCCCATAAACAGACCTTTCTGCTCTTATTGATTCTCCAAGTTTTGAATCCGTGACTAATTACGAGTTTCATATTGATTTCTCAATATGTTGCATGCTTCACACACCTTGGTAGTATGATGAACAAGAGTCAGAACACTATCAGTACTACTTGTAACTAGAGCACACGTTGCATCTATGTTTCCAAGCACATAGAAGATAGGCATAAGGGGGAATCATTTGACCATAATTATTTGGATCGGGTGTTTCTTAGGGCTCATGATGAGTCCCAAGAATAGTCTCCGGAAGTGTTGGAGTTTGAGGTCTATGGAAGCATGTGAACATCAGAAGGAAGAAGAAGAAGTTTGGATCACAACACACAATACTGAATGTATAAGCTGGTGAATGTACAGAGATAAGTGACCCATTAGGGTTATAGGCATATATACAAGCTGGGGGACAAACACCTCCTAAGGAAGTAAAAAGTGCCTCAATGGTCCTAGATTGTTCACACACATCACTATCGAAATATATCAACAAATCCCCTTGAGAGTGATGCGATGAAAAAGCAACTAGCACTCAGGTATAAGAAAGTCCCAAGCTATGTGGAATCAATCCACAAAAGGAAGCAAGCTGTGTACTTGAGCCGCAATGACTCAAGGACTTGTACCAATGAGACTATACCTCAATTGCAATACAAGTGCATATAGTGGAGTCCTTTGCACACATTTAATTATCAATCCGAAGGAATGACTTACCAAGTGTATGAAGACATTGGCACACGTGATAGAAAATGAAGTGAGTTAACTATCCAAGCAAGAGAAAAGACCAATACTACCCGCACCTACTGAAAAAACTGGAAGTGTTGCCGCAAACCTACTTTCAGCAGTTTTGGTTTTTTGAGGTTTTCTCCCAGCCCAGAACTCCGAACATAGGCAATAGGGTACTCGTTTCGAAGCTCTCGACGAGACGAATCCAATGGTGGTGGTTTCACTCAATTCTGACCACTCTGCTGCAAGTTATGGCAGAAACAGTGAATTACGGGAACTACTAACACCCGCGTTTTTGCTTCTCCTAGCTTACGCACGCACTACAGCCACTCAAAACAAGGGGGAAGGGGTAGACAACAGTCCTACACTTGCATTTCAAGCATCACACACACATACATGAGCAAAATGAAGATCAAAATCAGCAAGGAAGAGGCAAACTCGAAATTTCAGAAGTGCTCTTCTTCACAATGACCAGCAGTCCTTTACAATGAGTCACTTTTGACTTATATACTAGTGCCCTAAGTTTGGTCCTTTCACACAAGAGACCGGCACTTTATTCACTAAATTGCTAACTTCCTACTAATGTACATGGGTAATTCACTAATCTTCTGAGGGGATGCATCTAGAGGACTCCTCTAGTGCATTTACAACGGAAAATATATACAAAAGTGGTTATGTTACAAAAAAATTGTGTGTCCAAATCGGAAAAATTTTGGGGCCCGTCTTTTTTCTCTGCTTTCTGCGCTCTTTAGCTCTGCAACACTCTCCCCCTCTTCGTCTCTGTCGTCCCTTGACAGACTTTGCTTCGCGAACGCGTCCTGTGGGTAGTGTTGTCTGCTTCTTGATCTTGCATTACGTTTTAGAGGCGCTTCAGCTTTTCCACTGCACGCTCCCCTTGGTCAGTGTTGTCTGCAGTTAAACAGACATGCAGATTCGATGGCCTTCTTGATTCAAGCTCTACAACTCGAGAGCCTGATGTAGTTGTCTTGCCTGTTGACTCGGGTTGCCACGCACGCCACCAGTGACTAGGAATGTGCTGTTCTTAGTCACCCTCTTCAACTTTTCAGCCTCTACCCCTTTCTAACTTTTGGTCCTACTCTGATGTTTGAAAAGTCCACTACTCGGGACCCTGGGGTTTAGCTTTGTAGCCTGGTGCGTGCCCCTGCGGGGCTCTGTGCAGAGATGGGTGTTGCGCCCCTGCGGGGCTTCCTGCAGAGAGTGGTCCTTGATCATTTGATGTTTTATCTTTTACTGCGCACTTTTGGACTTGGACCTTCTTCTTCTTTTCTTTTTGCTTGATTGTCCCTCTACACGTCCCTCCTCCTGAACTCTGTCGTCCTCGACAGGCTTTCTGAGGCGACGCGTGTATGTTTGGATGGCTGTTTGCTCTCGTTGGTTCAGCAGATTTGCATGACATATCATAAATTCCTTCCATTGCTTTGACTTCACTCCGTCTTCTGGCGCCTGTCTGTGATCAGCGAAGAAGCTAGTTTCATAGGCCACCAGTCTTGCATTTAAATTTGAAGTCATCTTTACAAAAATTTCTGAATCAATTTCAAAGAAGCCTGTGAAGAATGCTTCTTCAAACGTCTGCATATACGTCGATGGCAAAAACATGAGACGAGAATAATATGCCATGATAGTTAGTCGGCTGGGAATAGTAGATAAATCAAAAATTAATGCTTCTGAGCCCTGCGTAATGCCGATGAAATTTAAAAATGTGTACTTAGCATGCTGGAACACCTTCAAAACTGTAATAAGCATGCTGAATATTTTGTTGGTCATCTTGACGGCTAAGTCCGGAACTGTAGCATATCTTGCAATCCAAAATTCCATTGTTTTGACCATATATTCTTCTGTCGGTAGGTAGTTATGTGGCGGACTAGGTAGTAATGGATAATTGAGCCACTGGTTATTAATATTGCCTTGGCGCTGTCCTTCCCAAAATTGCGTCCAAGATCGTCTGCGGGGTACAGGACAAAAAGATGGATTGACTTGAAGTGCATATGGAGATGCTTCCCACTGTACCCGCAATGTAGGATTCTTTTCCAAAAGCTTTCGTCTCCATATCGGATCTGCTCTCTCAAACTCCTCTTGAGTGTAATTGAACGTGTCATGTTTAAAGTGGAGGTTGTGGTCCGGATCCTTATTCGTTGCAGATTTTATATACTGCCGCGTCTGTTCTTTAAGTAGGCCGTATGGTACGTTGAATGGCTTCAAAATTTGATCCAACTGTTTATGCTCAATCTGAGCCTCTTTCATTATCTGAATTATTTGATCTTCAAATTCAGCAGTGAGCTGGGACACCAGTAGTGCCCTTTCTGGTCGGCTTAATTCTGCAATGTCCCGATTATTATGATCAATGTGGACCTCCGGAGCCTCTCTTGTCGGTGAATGATAAGAGGGGGGAGAGAGAGGACGTACCTCAGTCCCCACAGTAGTCTCTGCAGATGTCGGAACTACTGGTGTCCCCTGTTTGTCTTTTAGTTCTAGCTGCTCCTGAAGCCGTTTGATGATTTCGTCTTTATTCTTGAGTTCTTCTTCGGCCTTTGCAGTCTTTTCCTGATGTTTGATTAATTCCTGTGCAACTATGTTCATGTGATCTGTGTCTTCTTTGCACTGTCGGAAATAATCATTTTCTGCTTTTTTCCATTTCTTGCGTAGTGCTGCAGTGTCGTTCATATACCGTTGCTCCCAGTCAGCAATGACGGCCTGCTCCTGTTTGAGCTGATCTGCCATCTTTGTAATCTTTCCTTCCAGTTCTTTCATGTCCGTTTTTGAATCGGCAGTCTCTGTCGGTTGTTGATCACTGAGGAGAGCTGTCATGAGCTCCTTGTTTCTGTTCCTTAAGTGGTCAGCTTCCTCCATACTCACCTTGAGCTGTGATTCGAGGATCTTACTACGAGCATGGATCCTTGTCTTCTCTTTTTCTGTCATATCTAATTTCTTCGTGAGCTCCAAAATTTGTTCTTTTAGTTGGTCATTTTCCTTTTCTAATATCTGGCATTGTGTTTTGGTCTTCTTTATTTCCTCGTGTTTCTTTAAGGCTTGAGCTTCTGCTTTTGATAACCTATTAGCCAGATCCACACCTTCTTTTTGAAGCTCCTGCCTTTCACGCATGGCCTGATCGTAATCTTCATCAGCATCAAGCATTAACTGTTGAGTGTCTAGTGCAGTTCGAATCATATCCTGCACCACGGGCTTGAGCTGAGCTATATCGACGTTTAGCCATGTCCTTGGTATACTTGGGGTTTCCCCTGTGTGTACATCTTTCCCTTTGTCCACATGAATAGTTTCGTTATGTGGTTGTCGGACTTGTAGTTGTACATTCAGTTCTTCGTTGTTTTTATCTTGATCCTTAGATTTCGTGGCGCTTCCTTGAAACGTAACGTCCATGGGGGATGGTTCTGCCACAACCCTTAGTGGTGTGAAGGGTGCTTCGTCATGTCCTTCTTCTTGAGGCTTATCCTCTGATAGCACTAATTGTTCCTCATTATCAGGTTTACCTTCTTTGATATGGGTAGTGGAGGCGTCTTTTGATTGAACAGGTTGTTGCCTTTCTTCTTCTTCCGGCGGTTTAGTAGCATTTGTGTCTACCTCTTTTGTCTGATCCTGTTCTTTGTGTCCGTCTTGGGTTGCGCCATAGTCCACTTCATTTAATTCATCCCATTGTCCATCATCTTTTGATTCGCTTTGAATATCGACATTAAGCAATGAATTGTCTGGTTCTTCTTGTTTCTCCGAGACCGAACTAGAATTATCCAAGCCTATTTCTTTATATCTATGAACTTTTGTGAGCTTGGCTTTCTGGTCTGTTGCTTGTTGTGATTGCTTATAGTGGTGACCTTGCACTGGCAAATTAACTTGCCCTTCTGTATATTGATGGGTCTCTTCAAGAGCTTCTGTCAAGTCTTTTTCCGTTATTTCTTGTCTTTTCTCAATCGTGGCCTTGGGAACAATATGGACCCTCTTCCGAATTTGTGTGTCCTCTTCCTGTAACTCGAGTTCTCTGAGTCTTTTTGTGCCTCTCATTCTGGGTTGAGAGCTTGGTTCCGCCATCTCCACAATGGTTGTCTTTTTCTTTTTCTTAGGGACAGTTGCGACTTTGGCATATTGAGCTAAACCTGTTGATGAGGGCATTTCTTGTAGATGCTCCCTGATGCCTAGCGCATGGTATATCAGAATGGTCAGTGCAATACTCCCATTGAGGAACTTCTTGTTTTTCCATTGCTTCTTCGCTTCGAACAATCTTTCCTGCACATATGGGGTCAGATTAATTTGATTCCCGATTTGTTTGATTGCATGCGACAGTAATTGCACGATGATTTTTTGTGGGGCCGTGTATCGGTGCATGTTAGGAAAGCAGAAATGCTGGTGAATTAGCCTGACCGCCTCCTCGATGTCCACCCGATTAATTTCGGTGAATGTCCTAGTTTTGGCACCCCGGCTTTCTTCCTTCACCACTGTAATCCCGTCTTTCTCCCATCCAAAAGCTTCCTTGATCAGTTCATGGGTGAACTGAATAATTACCCATTCTCCAACTTTGTCCATTACTCTAGCTTCTGGTACCAACGGGTCATGTAATGCTGGTTGTAATGTATTCATCACCTGTGTACATCTTTGGAAATCTGGTTTGTAAATGGGCAACTCGAAATACTTGAGAATGCCTGCTTTCGTCATGATATCCTGTATAGATGGCATCCCATGCAGTACTCGAAAATCCTGGGACAGAATAGTAAATTGATGATCGGTGTCCATGATCTTGATTGTTGCAAGGAAGATCGATTCCCCGTCAGGTTGATCTTCCCGGAACCAATGTCCCTTCGCCTTTGTAATACTTTGGGGTGGGAAATCCATGGCTTCTTCAGGTATGGTTGCTTCAGAATCTTGAGAAGACATCTGCACTCGTAAGTGAAGTATATTAGTTTCACACCAAAGAATGCAGTGGTGTGGTGCATTTCTGAGTATCATCGTTCTTCACTCCGTTCCCATAACCCCATAGTTGAGATCGCTTACCACCTTTTTAGTTTCTTTTTCATTTTCCTGAAAGAGAACAACTGTTAGCATAGCCGAAGCTTTTATTTATTTACACTGTAGATCCATTCCTATTTGAGTTCAAGCTGAGAGCTAATCTCCCTGGGAGAATGTGTACCACTAATCTTGTTTGGAGCATCATGTGCCAAATGCGTGGCCGTGTAAGGTTGCCCTATTATGCATACTTTAGGTGCATTGTGTACTTCATGAGTGCAATTGGGATTGTCAAATGGTGAAGTTTTTCTTTGCACTTTCTTCGGCCTCCATATCTGAATCGTGGTCATCCTTTTGATACATGTTCTTTTGTTGCGTCCTTGATTGGCTGGTGTTGGTTTGATCTGACTCTGAGCACCAAAATCGGTGCCTAGGGTTCGCTGTTGAGATTTCATGGGTCTGCTGCTTCGTCTTTCTTGAAAAGAGGTATGTTCTTGGGTTGTCCTAGCTTTCTTTGCAATCCAAGCAGCCTTCTTGTGAATCCATATCTGTTGTCGGCCTCTCTGAGCTTCGAGTAAGGGTTTCGGAACCCAAACTTGCACTACTTTTTTTATAGACTTGGTTACTCCTCTTGCTGGTTCTGGGTTGGGTGTTGGTTGTCCTTGAATGCTCATTTGATCCTTGCGCACCCATTTGTATTTGTGTTGTGTCTGACCGGAACCTGTGCTTGAGGTTCTCCAATAGGTCGGTTGGGTAGCCTGTTGATAGTTTTGGGTAGTGGTTGAACTTTTCTTGACCGTTTGGGAATGTTCAGGTTCTTCTGCGGTCATCCTTGCATTCGAGGTCTCTGCTGTTTCTATATTGACTCTAGGAGCCTGGGTACCGGATTCCCTTTGTGGTTCTTTGCCTAAGCTATTCTCCGAATTTTCCACAATCTTAGGTTGGCACAGTGGCTTCTCTCCTAGTAAGCTAAATATTTCTTTGTGCCCTATTTTGGCAGAGATATACCCTTGAGCTAGATGGATACATACTTCATTCTCGATAATCCAGTCTTGTCCTAAAATCAAGTCTTCTATCAGGTCCTCATCGTTGCAGACTAACACTCTCTGTTTCATGGAGGAATTTCCTATGTGTAGAGATATGTTTGTCGTTCCAATACATTCTAGGGTTTGACCTCCCACTCCTATCAACCGTGCACTTGTGGGATTCACCTTCAACTGCTGATCTTTTATGACCTTGTTTCGTACACAACTAAGTCCTGCTCCTGAGTCGATTAATGCGTCTATCAATTTATACTCCGTCTGACCAATCCCTAAGTTTAAGTAAGGCTGTGCGTTGTACACACCATTCGTATCAGGGTTATTGACTCGATAATTAGCCATAGGGATAGGTTCTTCACCTTGGAGATAGCGTTCGTCTCGTTGCCTCATCCATTCTTTCCGTTTCCTAACGCGTTCTAGGGCTTCCTGTCTCGCTTCTTCTCGTATTCGTTCTTCTTCCCTTTTCCTATTTTGAGCTCCCAACAGTCTAGCTAGCATTTCATCGGTCAGAGGCTCCATGAATCGTTTCACTCGGCATCCACTGATGTAATTGGGAAGAATGTCGCCGTCTAGTGTGGCGAGATTGACTGCACCACTAGTGGAGATTTGATTTATGATCAGGGGACCATATCCGCGTTTTTGGAGCTTCTTTGCGTGCTGTTTTAGGGTGTACACCAAGACTAAATCACCTTCTTTGAGTCCCTTATCTTTAATATGTAAGTCATGGTATGCCTTTTGTCTCCGTTTAGCGGCATAGATGCCTGCTACCGCTTGCAATCTAGTCTCATGCAGCTTTTCGATTTGATCTAATTGCTGAGACAATTCATGACCGCTCCACTCATATTGCTGGGCTACTTTTAATGTAGGTATTAAGAAGTCAATTGGCAAAATTGCATTCTGCCCATACACTAGGTTGAAAGGTGTAGTTCCAATGGCTGTTTTATATGCCACTCGGAAGGCCCAAATTGCATGATGCAATTGTTTGTCCCAATCTGACCTTCCATTATTGACAATCTTTGTCAATACCGTACATAGTACCTTGTTGGAACTCTCTGCCTGACCATTGGCTTGGGGATGGTATGGGGCTGATTTTTTATGAATCACTAAGAATTCATTCATTAGCGATTCAATGACTTCGTTCAGGAAATGAGTTCCTCGATCACTCACTATCTCGATCGGTAGTCCAAATCGTGTGAAAATATGCTCAAAGAGAAATTTTGCTGTAGTTTGAGCATCATTTTTTCTGGTAGCCTTGGCTTCTACCCATTTAGTCAGGTAATCGGTGGCTACTATGATGTATTCTGCATGTGATCCTCTGGCTGGTGGATTGATGGGTCCTATGAAGTCAATTCCCCACTTGGTAAATGCTCTTGCACAAACCATGGGTCTTAAAGGCATGTCGTCTCTTCGAACGGGATATTTCGCTCTCTGGCATATTTCGCAACTTCTCACATATGTTTCAGCATCCATATGTAGAGTTGGCCACCACAAGCCTGCAAAGAGAATCATCTTGACCGTTCTATCTGCTGAAAAATGTCCTCCCGCAGCTCCTGCGTGTGCCATTTCTATTATGGGAAGATACTCTCCTTCATGCACGCATAATCTGAGTTGATTGTCTCTTCCTCTTTTGAACAACTGTTTTCCCATTATCACATAATCTTTGCTCAATTCTTCTAGGGATCGCTTTCTTGCTAGGCTAGCTCCTATTTCGTGCTCTTTGGTTTTGAGGAATTGCACTAGTGCTTTACTCCAATTAGGCGCTATGGTAGAAAATGGTAAGGACACGTGATCCTCAGGGCTAGTTTCTTTGCATTCCCCACAATTATTTACATGCTCGTGAACGTCCTTGGACATCTCAGGCCAATATACGCCTAACCTCTTTAATTCTCGTATTGTTCCCTGCATTCCTTGATGGGTTTTCCACTTGTTTATGTGTGCCTGGTGAATTAATTGCTTCTGCTCGTCCTCCTCGACACATCTTGATAAGACACCGTTTGGTTCCTTATAATACATACTTCCCGCAACAATGTGTAAATTTCTTGTTTGAAGAATCTCTTTTTTGCTATCCTTATTTATTGAGTGTTGAGGGCCATGGGTGAGTATAGGAATTAGTCGTTCCGCCCACCTTGGACATACCTCAAGATTAAACAGATAAGCATCTGGTAAATCATCAGGCACTCCGCTAGGTGGCTCTCCGTGTTTTAATCTAGAAAGGTGGTCTGCTCTCACATGTGTGTTTCCTTTTTTGACTACTACCTCAAAGTCAAACTCCATTAGTAACAAGAACCATCGTACCAATCTCCCTGTGTTGCAAGGCTTATTGACTAGATACAGCAAGGCTTGGTGGTCAATGAAGAATTTGAACTTGTTGGCTAAGAGGTAATGTCTAAACTTTTTTACTGCGTAGACCATTCCTAAGCCCTCTCTTTCAGTAGTCGTGTAATTTCTCTCAGCTTGGTTTAATTGTCTACTCGCGTAAGCGATTGGATGGTCAAGCTTTCCTTCATCGGCCGGTTGAGCAAGGATACATCCAATGGCATAGTTCGAAGCATCAACATGAATATGAAAAGGCTTGCTCCAATTTGGTGACTTCAGAATTGGGGCCGTACTCAGCCGTTTCTTAAGCTCGTTGAAGGCTTTCTCACACTCGTCTGTCCAAGTGAACTGAGTCAATAGACCGTATAAGGGCTTAGCTATTATGGCATACATGTGAATAAACCTACGGTAATATCCACAGTGTCCCATAAAGGCTTGCACTTCCTTCGCATTCTTGGGTCTTGGTAAGTCCAATATGACTTTAATCTTATCCTCATCTGTAGATATTCCGTTCTTTGAAACAATGTGTCCTAGGATTTTTCCTTGTCTTACCATGAAGACACATTTTTCTGGGTTCAAGCAAACTCTATACTGTCTACATTTATTGAATATTTTCCGCAGTTCCGGTATGTGGTCTGGTCGTTGATTTGAGTATGTACACAAATCATCTACGTATACTTCCATGCTTTTTCTCAGAAATTCTTTGAAAACATGACACATCAATCGTTGGAAGGTGGCTGGTGCATTAGTGAGCCCGAAAGGCATCACTCTAAATGCATAGATTCCCCATTCCGTCGCGAATGCGGTTTTATGCTGGTCCTCGGTTGCAATAGCTACTTGGTTATAACCAGAGAATCCATCCAAGAAGCTATAGACCTCCTTGCCGGCAACTCTTTCCAAAAGATGGTCTGTGATGGGTAAAGGGAAACTGTCGCGTATAGTTGCAGCATTTACTTTTTTTAAGTTGATACACACCCTTAATTTTCCGTTTTTCTTGGGCACTACAACTAGTGGCGATACCCATTCTGTGTGTTCAATCTCATAAATGAATCCTGCCGCTAGTAGTTTGTCAATTTCTTCCTTGATTTTGGCTGCATAAACCTCGTTATATGTGTAAGGGCGTTGTTTAGAAGGTTTCGCATCTGCAGTCATAGGGATTCGATGAGCGCATATGCTAGGTTCTACACCCTTAAGGTCTTTGTACGTCCACGCAAACACATCTCGGTATTCTCGGATGAGGTGTATGAGATCCTCTTCTTCTTCTTCCGATACATCATTTCCAATATACGTGCACCTCTCTTCTCCGTCTTCTATCGTTACAACCACTTTTTTGGTTTGTTCTTTGTTATCATAGGCTTCTCCGTCTCGTGCTTCTCGTTTAGGCATTTGAGTTGCTATTTTCCTTTCTTCCACTTCGTATCTTTTAAAATGTTCTGGAACTTCGAAGTGGTCTGGTTCAGGTTCCACTTTACTTGTGTCCTCTCTATGCTCGTGTAATCTTGGGATGGTGTCAATTGCTAAGACTTTTGTCGGCCTTTCTTTTGATTCTTTTTGCATAGTTTCTAAATATTGTTCTTCAGAGTCGAACTCTGGTTCCATTTTTATGCTTTCGTACTCTTCTTTCTCCTCTTCCTCTACAATTTCTCCTGCTTCTACTTCTTGGAGGACCACCATGTAGAGGTTCACATCATATCCTTCCTCGTCTATACAGTCGTTCATTGTCAATACTTCTTCATTCACACAAACGTCTAATGTGGCTAGGATTTCCATCCAGCCATGTGGTTCGAAGAGCTCATCTGAAAAAATTTGAGGCATGTAATCGGGGTCTTCTACCGATCGATAATTAGGGTGCCCTATTGGCCACATTTGTTTTTTACACTCCTCCTTCTTGGCTTCTTTGCACATCCACAACTGGGCATCCTCGTGCATCCAAGATTGGTCACTTGATCCCGCACTGTGAATGGATAAGTCATCTTCTTCTTTGTGGACTGGATTCCATTGTAATGGAGGGACATCCCGATAAGCGAATGTGTGCAGGTTTATCTTGGTAGTGTTCCCTTGATGTTGGAGATATAATGAATCTCTGCCCCAATCTTGTACTACTCGCATCTGTCGCATGAATGGTCGTCCTAATATCATTTCATATTGTTTGCTTTTTCAAACTTACAGATGGCCAATGTGTGTTCAAACTCTACTCCACACGTGGTTAACCTAATTCCTTCCAATATTCCTAGGGGTTTCTCTACATGTCCATCTGCTAACTGTAACTTCATGCGAGTGGGTCGTAAGGCTGGTTTACCCCACTTTTCCCAAATTTCCTTCGTTGCAATTCCTACTCCGGCTCCAGTGTCTAAGATGGCCTTGGTCATGTACCCATTGTAGGTGACAGGTAAGCACGTGTTACCTTCATCTCCTTCGCTAAATTCTCCTACTTTATCAACTGGAACACGTATTTTGGAGTGGTTTTCTTTCTCCTTTCCTTTCATTTCTCCTTTCTCTGCCGGTTGTTCTATTTGATTTGCTAGCTGTCTCCATAGATGTGGTCTAAGTTGAAGCAACTCTTCCACCGTCAATTTACATTGCACCTTTGTTTTCTTAAGTTCTGTTAGATTGTGTGAACTCTCTTCTGAGTTCCCTTTTTCTTTCCCATGCACTGTGGGTGCTCGTATTATTACCGACTCCCTTTCATATTCTCCCATGTAGTTGGGCAGCGTTGAGATGCTCATGGTTTCCTCTCTTCCTTTATCAAATCTTGACACTTCCTCATATGCTTCCTCTAGGTTATGATCTTGGTGACTTTCTGCTCCAATTATTTCCTCAAAAGGAGGTGGACTGATTCCATCCTTTTTCCATTGCTCTTCTCTAATTCTTTTCCACAAGTCTTTGGACCAATCTTCCTCTAGGTCGGGTATTATGGATACCTGTTCTTCTTGAGATTTCATTCGTTCATTTCGATCATCTTCTCGACTAGGTTCCTTATCTTTAGGTTGTATGTACTCTTCATATAGTTCTTGTGCGATCCTTGTTTCAGGCAAAATTGGGATAGTCTTTTCTAGAGTCGCCTGTGCTACTTCTATGAGTTTTTTGCATATCGCCAGTCTTTCTTTCTCTAATTCCCCTTGAGGATAGAGTCTTTCATGTTGTTCTAGGTTTGGTCCCATTTTGATTCTAGCTTGGTACGCTTTTAGCCACATGTCCAATTCCTCTGGCTTTGAGTCAGCTAGAATTGATCCTGGCTTCTTTTCCTCTGGGCTAATTGATGGTGATTCAGGGATCTCCTTATGCGTTTTTTGTTCATTAAGCTTTCTAGAACCCTTCGGTTGTTTTTTTCTGTCTTGACTCTTGTTTCTTGCCCATTTCTCTTTGAGCTTTTCTCGTCTTTCTTTCCATTTTTGTACTTTGGTGTTTTGGGCATTCTCACATGAGTTCTCTGAATCCTCGACTACTTGAATGTTTGGTTCTACTGTTTTATTGTGCTCTGGTTTTTCTTCCGGTTTATTTCCTTTTTGTTGTTTTGTTTGAGCTCTAGTAATAGCTTTCAGCGGCACAGTGTACTCCTTATCACTTCCAGATTCTTCTATGACCTCTATTACATTGATTGGTGCAGGACCTTGAGTTTTTGTAGGGTTCTTAGGGCAATCTCTGAAAAGATGTTCTTTCCCACAATCACTACAATATCCTTCCCAAATCCTGGGTGGTGGAGGGTTGTAAGGTCGAGGACACTCCCGAATGAAGTGATCCCCTCCGCATCTATAACATGGTCCTCTTTGCACGGGTGGTCTAATAGGAGGTCTCAACGGTTGTTGTGTCTTGGGCATTGTATACATTAAAGTTGCAGTTTCCGTTCCATAATTCTGATCAAATCCCTCATATCCATAATAGGCCATGTCATATGCTGGTTCATATTCCATCATGTTGGCTCCATATGGATAGTACTCTCCTGGTGGAGGTTCATACCCTTGGTTGGTTGATTCTACATTGGTCGCTATTGAAGCTGGTATTATGGCTCTCTCCAAGTTTTCTTCCGGTTGAGTATACTTCACAGGTACAACTTGTTGAGGTTGAGATAGTTGGGGTCCCAATACTGGTTGTGGTGGTGGATACAGTGCTGGCTCGTATTGTCTCTGTGCTCCTACCGGATACGGATTGTATCTAGGCATCTCCCTACCAAGCTCTCTAGGTGGGTATCCATAAGGTCGGTATTGTGGTGGATTGACAGGTCGTGTTTGCCTATTATAGGGACAGTTCTCAGTTGTATGATTGGTGTATTTTTGCTCGATGTGACAGTATGAAGAAGTCCCTTGTTGTTGCTGTCTGTTGTGTGGATACATTGGTTGTGCACTAGCTCCTCCTCTGGCACACAAGTGTGTGGGATGTTCTCCTCCACATAAGTTACACCTCCTCATCATAGGCACTCTTTGAGCTGGATATTGGTAAGCTTTCTGTCCTTGGACTCCTAGTTTCTTAGCTAATAGTTCTGCTAGTTCTTCCATATTACTAGAATTGGACGTCACTGTGCTTCTTGAGTCTTCTGATTTTGTGAGGTCGGTAGTACCTTTGAGATCCTCAGCAAGGTTATCTTCCAAGTCGATGCACTCTTGAAGACACTCACTCAATGTTTGCAGCCTTTTTACATACACTAGGGTTCTTAGGGTCCCGTTAGAGAGTCCATCTAAAAACAATGAAATCATCTTTTGTTGAGTCGGTCTCTCAGCCGTAGGACATCTATCCACGTATTGGTTGAATCTTCGGGCAGCTGTCTTCACAGTTTCATTAGGGTTTTGCTTAAAGCTATGGATTAATGATGCAGAATTGTGTTTAATCCCTCTTTTTGTAAATTCTCCTATAAATTCTTGAAAGAATTGCTCCATGTTTCCAAATCGATTGGGATCTAAAGGTTGGAACCAAGTTAGAGCCGTTCCTGTGAGGGTGAGTCCAAAAGACTCATACTGCACAAAGAAGTCCTCTACTTGTTCTGCTCTTAGAACTTGTTTAAATTCGGCAATATGATCATATGGTTCCCCTGATCCATCATAATGGTTTCTCATAAACTTCGCAACTTGGATTGGTCTCAATCTTCTCATTGGTTCAGGTGGTCTGAGCATTACAGGGAAAACCGGGACAGCTGGTCGTAATGGAGGTATTCCTGGCTGTCCTCCCACAGGTGGTCTTGGTCTGACCGGTGGTCGGAAATGGTTCCCCATCCCTGTGTGGGTCTGATTATGAGTGTGCTCACCTGGAGTTGCAAACTGTACATGAGTACGGTTGGGCACACTTCTTTGACTGGTCTGTCCTGATGTGGTATGTTCCGTCTCTTGTTGATCTCCAAAAGGATTCTGCGAGGTAGTTGCCTGCTCCCTCTGAGGAAATACAGGCGCACCCATATATCTCAGCCGAGCCTTGTCTAGGACACCTACCGGCCAATATCTTCTTCGATTCTTATCTAGGTAAGTGAGTCTAGTTTCGTCCTCTGGGTCTTTCAACTCATAGAAGGTCATGGGGCTCTCTCCTATTCCTTGAACAGGTACGTCAGTTTGAAGCAATAAGTCTGCTCCGTGAATCATGTAGACTTCCAACAAGTAGTCGTCTTGAGGTATCAAGTCTCCTCTCAAGACCCGTGATACCTGCGATCTGCCTCTAGGGGTGGTCACTAACTCTTCAGAGTTGTTGGGATCCACAAACTCTCCTCTTTCATTGATCCTCTCCGGAAATTCAGTTACTATATAGATGTGACCCATTTTGTCAATGTAAGCACCTCCCTCGTATTTGACAGCTGGTCGTGGTATGATGGTGACATCTTGTACTGTTGCCATTCTGGCAACGGACCTGTTTAAGCCATCCAGATAGATTGGAATCTCCTGGGTATTTGTGGACACATATTGTAAGGCAGTACGGTACTCACCTTCCACTGTAGACATGAAGTTCCTATGTGGTGCTGGACCTTGCATGTCTTCTGATGCCATTGGTATGTCTTCCTCAGATTCACTAGAGGTCTCTGAGTAGACGGAGTGGTGACTGACCTGAGCAGTGCTTCCTATAGAAGAGATGACACTCCTTCGGCTACTTAGCACTCTTCCTGACCTCAAGTTCATCCACACACCTAAGCCTCCCTTTATACTTCTTAGACTCCCCTTGGTTAGCTCTCCTAAAGGCTCAAAGTGTCTGACTAAAGAAAGGGTTTATCTCGGCGATACCACTTCCTGACGATACTGCTCTCGGCGATACTCCTTTGACTGCGATACGATCCCAGAATCACACGATACGATACTGACAATCACACGATACGATACGAGACCATGCCCACGATACGATATCAGGCACAGAGGCGATACGATACCAGTGTGGTGTCGCGATACCACTTTGGGAAGCAGACGATACGATACCAAAGGATTCCAACGATACGATACCTGATCTTCTGCCGATACGATACCTGTGTGATTTCGCGATACTTACTCTAGGAGGAAGCGATACGATACCACCGAATTTTTGGCCGATACGATACCTGTGACAGTATCGCGATACGATCTTTAAACTTCGACGATACGATACTAAGTATAGTATTGCGATACTTCCCTAGGAACTCCACGATACGATACTAGAGACTATGACGATACGATCTCACGATGGTGTCGCGATACTGTCCTTAGTGGGAGACGATACGATATCACTGTAGTAAGCGCGATCGCGATACCGACTTGGCTACACGATACCAGAATGGTATCGCGATACCAGGGTCGATGACCAGCGATACGATACTACCGCAATTGTGCGATCGCGATACCAACTCAGGGTCACGACACCAGTGCGGTATCGCGATACCAAGTTAGGTATCAAGCGATACGATACTGACGGCGAATATCGCGATACAAGGGAGTTTTGGTATCGCGATACCAGAACTCAACCGATCGCGATACTCAAGCCAAATCACAAGAAATGTGGAAATTTTCTCACCCCCTTGCAGCTCTTACACTCCTCCTCCCTTCTAGGCCTCTCTATCGCACAACAACTCAGAAATAACTTCTCTTTACCCCCCCCCGCGATACTGCGCACTGTTTTAATCACGTTTTGTGCATGTTTCAAGTGCTTTGAGTGAATGATCTTGATAAGAACTCACCTTTGCCTGCTCTAGCTTGCCCTTTTGGTTCAAACTCTCACTGTAACAGCCTCGAACGCACGATACCAGATCCACGATACCGGTCGCTGTCGCTCACGATACCAGAGTTCCAGCAAGTGTCAAATGAGTCAATTTTTTGGGTTTTTATACTTTTTGGGACAGAACTTGAAATTTTGGTCTATTTTTGGTGAATTTTTTGGGTTTTTTGCCTATTCCTACTTCTCCTCTCCTCTCTACTCCTCTCCTAAACTAACCCTAACTCCTCCTTCTCTTCCCTCCTCCTACACCTAAACCTAAAACTTATCACACACACCTCAAGGATGAGAAGTGACAAGTGCTGAAATGGAATACTACTCGTCAATGGACAAATTCACCTCTACAAGTACGATTCGATCACACTTGCTCTCTAACTATCACGAAGGCCACTTGGTGGAGTGCTTCCCCGGCAACGGCGCCAAAAACGTGTGTACTTGAGCCGCAATGACTCAAGGACTTGTACCAATGAGACTATACCTCAATTGCAATACAAGTGCATATAGTGGAGTCCTTTGCACACATTTAATTATCAATCCAAAGGAATGACTTACCAAGTGTATGAAGACATTGGCACACGTGATAGAAAATGAAGTGAGTTAACTATCCAAGCAAGAGAAAAGACCAATACTACCCGCACCTACTGAAAAAACTGGAAGTGTTGCCGCAAACCTACTTTCAGCAGTTTTGGTTTTTTGAGGTTTTCTCCCAGCCCAGAACTCCGAACATAGGCAATAGGGTACTCGTTTCGAAGCTCTCGACGAGACGAATCCAATGGTGGTGGTTTCACTCGATTCTGACCACTCTGCTGCAAGTTATGGCAGAAACAGTGAATTACGGGAACTACTAACACCCGCGTTTTTGCTTCTCCTAGCTTACGCACGCACTACAGCCACTCAAAACAAGGGGGAAGGGGTAGACAACAGTCCTACACTTGCATTTCAAGCATCACACACACATACATGAGCAAAATGAAGATCAAAATCAGCAAGGAAGAGGCAAACTCGAAATTTCAGAAGTGCTCTTCTTCACAATGACCAGCAGTCCTTTACAATGAGTCACTTTTGACTTATATACTAGTGCCCTAAGTTTGGTCCTTTCACACAAGAGACCGGCACTTTATTCACTAAATTGCTAACTTCCTACTAATGTACATGGGTAATTCACTAATCTTCTGAGGGGATGCATCTAGAGGACTCCTCTAGTGCATTTACAACGGAAAATATATACAAAAGTGGTTATGTTACAAAAAAATTGTGTGTCCAAATCGGAAAAATTTTGGGGCCCGTCTTTTTTCTCTGCTTTCTGCGCTCTTTAGCTCTGCAACACAAGCCCAAAGCTTTGTAGAAAGATTCAAACTTCTCCCTAGACAGAGCCTTTGTGAAAAGGCCTGCTCTTGTGTGGGCACATATACCAAAATGATCTCTCTAGCAGAGAACCTATCCCTGACATAATGATAGTGCACCTCAATGTGCTTAGTGTGAGCATGGAACATAGGGTTCCTTGCAACTGCCAATGCACTCTGATTGTCAATGAAGATGGTGGTGGCAAAAGACTGACCAACACCCAAACCAACCATAAGGCATCTGAGCCACACACACTCAATAGTCACTATGAGAGCTACACTATACTCATCCTCACAACTACAAGTGGCCAGAGTAGGCTTCTTCTTCCTCAACCAAGATGTGCATGAGCTACCAAGCATGAAGCAAAAAAAATAGTGGACACAAGAGTGTCATAGCAACCACTCGAGTCAAAGTCAAAAAGAGCATGTAAATGTGGCGGTAGTGATCCCCCCTTGGGATAAAACAATACAAGTAGTCAGGCGCCACTCAAGAAGCAAAAGATGCACTTAACCACCTTCCAATGCTTAACACCAGGGCAATGTATAAACCTTCTCATCTGTGAGATAGCAAAGTGAATATCAGGCTGACTGATGCATAAGTAAATCAAGCATCCAACTACATGTTGATAGATAACAACATCAAATGCATCTTTAGCATCATGAAGACTCAATCGCAAACCTCTTTCCATAGGAGTGGCAATAAGTTCGCAGTCGGTTAGGCCAAAATGCTACAATAATGTGTCAATATATTTTGTTTGACACAAAGCTATTCCGCCATCAACTTGCATAGACTGATGCCCAAACAATGATGCAAATGCCCCAGATCTGACATCTCAAATGAGGCATGCAAATCAGCCTTAAAATCAGCAATATGCTTCTCATTAAGACCAATGAGTAGAATGTCATCAACATAGACAACAATGATCATAAGAACATTATTTGCATGCTTAGCATATAAGGTGTCTCAATTGGACTCTTCTCAAAACCATGTGCAATCAAGTAGGCATGTATCCTTTCATATCAAGCACATGGTGCTTGTTTCAAACCATATAATTCCCTTTTTAACTTTCACACTTTGTTTTCATGCCCTTTTCTCATAAAACCATGGAGCTCAAAAACATATAGTTCTTCATGTAAGTAACCATTAAAAAATGGAGTTTTAATGTCCAGCTGATGTACCTTCTAACCATGATGAGCTACAAGTGCACAAATTCTATGAATAGTAGTCATTCAACATGTGGGAGAAAACGTCTCATCAAAATCAATGCATCTTTCTTGAGCATAGCCTTTTGCAACAAGCCTAGCCTTATACCTGTCAACTGTTCCATCATGATTATGCTTTAGATTTTATACCCACTTAGAGCCAATTGCCTTCTTGCTAGGAGGAAAATCACATGAAGAACAAGTACCATTCTTCATAATAGCATCATATTATGATTGATAGTATGTACCTAAGTTGTGAAGCCTTAGGGACTTGTGTCGATGAGACTGTACCTCAATCTCCCCACAAGCACATATAGTGGTGGATTAATACATGTTTAATTATCAATCCGAGGAACCACATGAACCAAGTGTATGAAGACATGTGCACACATGATGGTAAGTGAAGTATCCAAGCTACAATGCATGTGATTAGTCTCATCTACCTCTCCAACTCCTCTAAAAATGCATGTTGCGATACCATTTACAACACTAAGCACAAATTTGGACTTTTCTCTCAGCTCCAAACTCCAAATATAGGCAATAATGGGTTTCTTTTGAAGCTCTCAATGAGATGCATCTATTGCTGGTATTTTAGTCGAATCTGACAAATGAACTTCACATTATGAGCAAAATAGTGAATGGTGGGAAACACGAACAATTGCTCCACAACTCGTAATGGCACACACACACACACACTATAGTAGTTCACGAGCGATGGGAAGGGGTAGACATCAGTCCTACACACAGATTTCAAGCATTACACACACACAAAATATCATGAAGAAGGAGGAAATTAGCAGGAAAGAAGTAAATTCGAAATTCTTTGTCAGAGCTCACAATGGCAAAAAGTTCTTTACAAGAGTCACAAAGTGACTTATATACATGTGCCCTAAAAATGGTCCTTTCACACAAGAGACTGGCCTTTTTATTGACTTAATTTCCTAATATTTTACAAGAGTTATGTTAAAATGATTTGGGCTTATGCATCTAGAGGACTCCTCTAGTGCATTTACATAGCTTCAATGGAGTTTCATAGGATTTTGAAGAAGAAAAATTATGCTCATAATTTGAAAACTTTTGTGGCTACTCTTTTGTGCCTCTTTACTCTGCAACACTCTCCCCCTCTTTGTCTTTGTCATCCCTTGACAGGCTTTCCTTCATGTCTTCTTTTCCTATGTTATTTCGTGCTGCCACACATGCATCTAGTGGCTAAGAGTGTGATGTTCTTAGTCACTCGTTTCCACTTCTTAGCCTCTCTCCTTTCTAGCTTTTGGTCTTTGGATATTGCTTTGTTCTCACACATCTGACCATGATGTATTTCTTTTTGGAGCCTGTTTACTTCTTTTTGCCGCCTACATCACTTGGTCAACCTTGCATCCCTTTTAGTCAGGCATTTGTTTCAAAGGTCCTATTCTTATATCTTCTTTTACATCCTTTGGGACCTGATAAGACACACTTTTTTCTTTTTGAATCCACCTTTGATATTTTTGAATCAGTAATATGTGCATAACAGAAACAACCAAAATTCTAAAATGCAAAACTGAAGGCTTTTTACCGAAATATGCTTCTTGAGGAGTCATACCCTTCAGTGCTTTATGTAGATTTGATTGAGGATGTAGACTACTATATTGACTGCTTCTGCCCAGAATGAATCAAGCATGTCTTGAGCCTTTAACATACAATGAGCCATTTCAACTACTATCCTATTTCTACACTCAACAATGCCGTTTTGTTGAGGTGTATGACCTATGGTAAGTTGCCTTTTCACAACATGCTCCTTACAATAGTTATTGAATTCTATTGATAAGAATTCACCTCCTCTATCTGTTTTGAATTCTTCAATTTCTTTCTTGATTCATTTTCCACATACTTATGCCACGTTTTAAATTTTTCAAAAGCATCAACCTTCTCACGAATGAAATAAACCCACATCTTTCTACTATAATCGTTGACTAACAGCAAAAAGTAGAAAGATCCTCCTAAAGCAAGTGTAGACATTTTATCGCAAAGATCATCATGTACCAACTTTAGTGGAGCTTGAGATCGATTGTTGGTCTCTCGTGGAAATGCCTTTCATTGTTGCTTGCCCATCATGCAAGCTTGACAAGGTTCCTGCAACTCTGAAAATGCAGACGAATGAGCAACCATCCCTATTCTTTGCATCTCCTTCAAAACTACAAATCCGAGATGCCCAAATCATTGGTGCCATAACTTGCTTACATCTTTATCTTCTGTAGGAGTTAAGGCACTTAACTCATACAAGTTATCACATCTTATGCCTTTACCTACTACATTACCTGATGAATCCATGATTTTTGCACCACTCTTATTGAAGTGAACTTCAAGTCCACGATCTGTTATTGCAAAAACTCACAACAAATTCCTTTTAAGAGTAGGTAGATAGAAAACAATGGATAACTTTTTCTCAACACCTAGAGAAGTGATAAAAGAGATGGTTCTTGTTCCTTTCGTTGGACACTTGGAGTCATTTCCCACCACTACATTGATGGATTCCCGCAGAGGCACTAGGGAACTATACCAATCCTTTTTACTGGTCATATGGAGAGAAGTTCCACTATCTAAAATCCATGGTTCATCAACATGAGCTTGAGCAGATGAGCATACCTCTTCAATAGCTACCCATAGTTCTAGCTCTATGTTGTTTGCAAACTCTTTATTCTTCTAGGATGATTTTTTAACAATCCCATTTCGTTCATCAGCTTGCTTCTTTCTGCAATCCTTGATGGCATGGCCTTTCTTTTCACAATAGAAGCAACTTCCTATGAACTTTTTCTTCTTTGGCTTCTTCTTTGATCCATTAGACGAGCCTTTACCTTTTACATTTGTTGAGAATGCAACATCACTTGTACTTTGCCGATTCTTCAACCGCATCTCCTCTTTTAAAAGCATAGCACAAAACTCTTCAAATGTAAGGGGAGTTGGTCTTTCCTGAGTGTTAAGGGCTGTTAATAATCCATCATACTTTGCTAGAAGAACACGTACACATCTTCGAGCAAGCTCATATAGAAGAATCTCAACAATTTTCTACTAACAGCAAGTACAAAGATGATAGCATGGAGAAAATTCAAGATCTCTTGTAGGTATGTCATATGTGAATTTAAATATACACCAAAATTGGAGCATTATATAATGAGAATATTGGAGAGAGTTTTGGGCATCCTCAATGTACATCTAGGCTCTCATTGAAGTGTGATCTTCAAGTATTAGATACACCCTCACTTAGCTAGCCCCCTGTGGTGTAATCTCTACATATGCAAAAAAAAAAAATCTCTATATCAATTGGAGAGTGAGCATATGAATGAAGAAGATTCTTTGGAAAGTTTTTTGAGAAAGATCAAAGATATGAAGGAACAATTGATTTTTGATGATGAAATCTTGCTAGAGAGTTCACTTATGCAGATAGTTTTGAATGGTCTTCTAGATTCATATGATAGTTTTCCTTCTACTCTTCAATTGATGATAAAAGGAAATCAAAATGCCTTAATATTTGAGGAGTTAGTCTCTGCTTTTTTGTAGGAACATGTACAATTCATGAGCTGTCAAATGGTGATGTCATTATTGCTTTTGGCATTTTATGTCATGGGCTATGTAAGCTCATAGATTATGCACAAAATGTGTGAATGATTCAGCATGTGCAATTCAAGATTCTCAGGCTATGTCAGATGCAAAGCTTTGGCATGCATGCTTTGCTCATCTAAATTTTGTCAGTTTGCTATACTTGCAGACATAACATAATTGGAAGCATCCACATGCATATAGATGTACTTATTCCAATCAAGCACTCTTAGAATTGGAGCTAAAATCAATTGCTTCTTAAGCTTCATCAAAGATTTTTACAATCATTTTTACAATCAAAATAGTTGATTAAAATGGTTGATTAATGGATAAAAAGGTTGTGCAATGATGGTGTGCATATGTATGCAATTTATATAGATTATAATTTCCCAAAAAATCTTGAACCTCTTTAGCATATTTTGTTCGTTTAAGATTTTCTATGAGATTGATATTTTCTTTATCCATTGAAGTTCCATGTTTTGAGATTATGTTTGCAAAATTTGTCATTTTGTACCATGAATGCACATCTTTTGTGCTTGGAAGTACTTTGTAAATTTTGCATTTATCAAAGATCTCACTAAGGCCAGCTTTGTGTCGATATTTCACTTTAGAATAAGCACATATTCAATATACATCTTCTAACATTCTAACACATGGCACATTAACCTATTAGATGTGATGGGTACATTAGCTAATCTGAAAGGCATAACTCCAAATTCATAGATACCCTATTTTTGTAGCAAATGTAGTTTTGTGCCAAGCTTTAGGTGCATGGATACCGAATTTGAGCTGGAGATATCATCTAGGAAACTAAAGGCCTCCTTTCCAACAACACATTCCAATAAATGATCAGTTATCGATAATGGATAATTATCTCTTATTGTGAACTTATGGACTTTCTTGAGATTAATGCACACTTTGAGTTTCTCATTTTTCCTGGGTATACACTCACTTGTTATTACAAGAATAACGTCATGTTTTGAGAGGTTTGGCTTCACTCCTCATAGGAATTCTATGGAAGCCTAAATCTAGCAACTTCTTTATCTTTTCTTTGATTTTTTGAGAATATGTGTTATTACAAGAATAGCGTCATGTTTTGAGAGGTTTGGTTTCACTCGTCATAGGAATTGTATGGGAGAAAAGTTTTGGATCAACTCTTTTAAATCCATCTAGTAAAAGGCGAACCATACTTGTATTTGAATAGAAGAAAGATCAAGTCATCTTCCTCATTTGGGGTTCAAATATCTTCAACATTTTTGTGTGCAACAACTACTTTTTTTTACTTTATCTATTTTCATAAGATTCATCTAGAGCTACTTCTCTTTTAGGCATTTGAATTGGCACTTGTTTACTAATTAATTATGTATGTCTTGGACTTGTCAAGAACGTCAAAGACATATTCATTTTGATGATTCTCTTCCTTACGATTAGTGGAATTTATTGCATTGACTTCATGCATAACCTCCATATAGGTGCATGATTTCAAATGTTCACATGAGTTGAAAAGTCTGACTTTGTTTAGACAATTCTCACATCAAGAGTATATATGAGTTCCTTATTCACTTTTTCCATCTTCATATTTCTATCTTGATTTGCATTTGTGCACATTCTTCTTTTACATCATCTATAATTGGGATTTTAGGTAAGACAACATCTATCAGTTCTTTCTCTTTAATCATGGATACCATGAATAGATCATAGACCTCTTCATCCTAGCATTCCTTGAGAGTGTGTTTGTTGATGGCTACATCTAAAGTGGCCAAATTTTGTGCCCAATCATATGGTTTTAATTACTCATCAGGGAAGCACATGAGCATGTATGTTGGATCTTCTATTGGTCTATAGAGTTTGCACTTTTTCCACTGAAGTGTTTCATTATAGTGTCTTCTATCTTCTTCTTGTTGTGCAAATTGGCACATTCATAAGTGAGTTTCCTAGTCCATCCAATTATCTTCATTTTTTTCCAATCCATTAGAGGATTCATCACCCAATGCTTCATCAACACTATTGTGGATGTCATTTAGTTAGAGTGGGGCACATCACCATAAGAATTTGAAATAAAATCAATTACAATGGTTGTGCCTTCATGTTGCCTTAGAAAATTTCATCTTAAAAGTAACTCATTATTTCTAGTTTTACCAAAATCACAAATGGAAAGTGTATGTTTGGGTTCTACACCACATGTTATCAACAAAAATCCTTGTAGTAGTCCCAAAGGCCTGTCTATATATCCATCAATTAGCTGTAGATTCATCATAGGTGGTCTCATGGTAGATCTATAACTATTCCAAAGAAGAAATTGCCTGACTAGAATGACCTATGCCAAATTTGGTGGGTTCCTCAGTGATAATCCAGATGTGCATGTTTGTGCTTTTGAGATTAACTATAGTGTATTGAATAATCCAGATGACAATGCATATAAAGCCTAAGTATTTCAATCAACCCTCGTGAATGAAGCACCAAAGTGGTTTATAGAATTTGATTTGAATTATTTTCAACAATATGATTTAGTTCATGATTCCTTCTTACAAAGATTTCAATTAAAGAAGAGCTCAACACATATTTTTAATTTTTTATAGAACAACAAGCAGAAGCAAAATCAAGGGGAACAAGAATATGCTACTATATTTCAAACTCATTTAAGGCAATTTCCAATAGCCAATGTAGCTCTACCCATAGATGGCATTAGATAGTGGTTTATCAATGGATCAAACACCCAATTATGCCAAATCATGATCATTAGATGCATTGGCAAGATGACTCTGGATGTTGTTCTAGAAATGGCCTTACATTGGAACACAAAATCGGAGGTTTCATTGAAGACCTCGAGTGGATGCAAACCGAAAAGAATAAATCAAAGGAAGATTTGAAACAGATCTTCTATGTTAAATGCAATAATCTCAGCCATGTTTCTTCCAATTGTGCCCTAAATCAAGTGTACAACACCATCTATGAAAGTACCAATCATTCTATAAGTACTTGCCCATGCAATGCCAAAACCCAAAATCAACTAGCAAAGAATGCAATTATACAAGAACTAGGAGAGTTCTCCCTTAATTATGTTCCACCCCATCTTCATATCACATCATACTTGGCGTATTCCCATTTTCAAATGCAAAGGTAGGGATATTATAATTCACCATGATGAAATCAAGGACCTACAAACCCCAATAATTGAGGAGTATAGATGCATTGTCACTTTTACGAAGAAATGGGTCATATTAGATGACATTGCAAAGATGCATAGGAGTACGATAAATGGAAGAATGATAGACAAAATCCTATGTAGAACATGGTCATTATTACACCTGCTAAAGCATAAGATGCCACCATACAAACACGATCTAGAAAAATGTTGCAACCAATTTTAGAAGCATTTGAACCAGGATTCAAAGGACAACAACAGATGGTAGCAAAAGCTAGGCTCAAGTTGAAGCCCTCATCTTCCCCACATCGAAACTAGTCAATGAGCATGCACCTAAAGCACCACCAAATGTGCGTGTATGTATATTTGTGTGTATGTATATGGGTGTATGTGTGTGTGTTTACATGTCTATGTGTGTGTATGTGTAGTGCTTCTACTCCTACGTTGAGAAAGATGATGATGAAAGGATATGTACATATTCTAACACTTACTTCTATTTGTAGAATAGATAACTGAGATGAAAAAAAACGAAATTAAAGCAAAACAACTCCTCAAATACAAATAGTTCTCACCAACACCTTCAAATAGCTATTTATCCCCTCTACAAACTTCAAGCTTCAATCGAGACCTTGAACAAGAGCATGTCCCTAAGAATAGTGCCAAAAGTTGTAGAACCATTAGCACAATGCATAATTGGCATCCAGTGGTATTAGACTAAGTTTAATGGTCAAACCAAGCATGTTTACCTTCAAATGTATGAAGACTTGTTCCATAAATCTATGGGCTCAAACACACAATCTTGAGGAAGAGGAATCCCAAAAATATGCAAAAATGGCACGAAATACACACTTAAACAAGCAAAGACACTTACCATTGATAGAGAAGAGGTTGGGACACCTCAAGCACAATAATGGAGGCTCCAGATGAAGAAGAAGATGGGCAAAATGAACGCAACAAAAAAGAATCCACGAAATTTCACTTGACTATTCCGAAAAGCTGCTCTTACAATTAGTGTTTTTTTGTTCTTTATACTCAAAGACAAGACTTTTCATATGGAAAACGGATAAAAATGACTATAAGTGGTCCTAAAATTCATTTGAGAATCGAAATGATTCCTAAATATACTTTAAAAAATCCATATGATTGGGAACGTTCTCTCGAGACTCAAGAAATCCTTGATCTTTACAAAAATTGGAGTCAAAATGCAAGATTACACATGATTAGCTCCAAAATAGGCATGATTGACATGAAATAACTTTGGTTCACAAATTGTTCTTGCTTTGATGTTTCCTTATTCTTTGTCTTCATCCAATGGATATTGGAGGATCTTCATGGACCAAGTGCAAAATTTGATAGACCCCTTCTAGTCTTCAATCATTACTTCAAGTGTTTTCTTCACTTCTTTCTACTTTTGATCTCGGTTGCCAAGACATGCCCGCTACATGTAACTTTTACAAGTGACATTCTACAACTCACATTTAAATGTGAAAATGTCTAATAAAAAAGAAAAATTTAAGGGGGGTTTCACATGGGAAATAAAAAAGTGACATATACATGTATTTTTAAGGTAGATTTAGGGGGGTTCACATGCTCTCCAAAATTAATTCAACCAGAATGATACTTGGGCGATCTACAAATATCCGCCACTAATTGGCTCTATTTCCAAAAGAGAATTATAAAACCATTGAGAATACTACAAAAGCATCTAACCAAGATAAGCCTATTGAAAATGCAAAGAAGAATGAACTTCAGAAAGGTTGATTCTGAGACAAATAAGACTCCAAGTTGTGAGAGATGTACTTCAATATAAAAGAATGACCTGGAAAAATGTACTTTAATGTAGTCTTGCAACAACTTGGAAACTTTGCACCATATGGGAGAGAATGAGAGAGTGTTTCTTTTGTTTCTTACTGCCACATTGAAATCCAATTTTGATGGAGTGAAACTTCTTTGATAATTATTTTCTTGCATTAAAAAGCTTATTTTTTCTACTTTCCATTGATGTTACTAAACAATGGATACTTCCTTTCAGGTCTATCCATAACCTTCGAAAATGCATCACCATAACTTTCAACATCGTACAAACATTTTGCATCAGGATCTCATGTAGAGGTGTAGAAAAGAAAGGAGACGGTAGAAAATTCACCATGTTGGCTTTTATTAAAGAGGTTTTATAGGTAGGACATTGAAATTGATATGAGAATTGAGATACACACAAGGAGGAGGATAAGAAGAATATGAGCCCCCAACAAATGAAAAGGAAGAAGATGGATAAATGAGAAGAGAAGCACTTCGATGTCCTTAAAGAAGGGAGTAGGAACGAGAGAGAGAGAGAGAGAGTTGTCACTAGTTACAAAGACACCACATTCAAAAGAGGAAGAGTGGATGGATTGTTTACTCACTATTAAATTAGAATAGTTAAGGAAAAATGAGCTAGATGAAGCAGGAGAGAAGAAATGGGGCCATAACAAGGAAGAAAAGCTGAAAGAAGGAAAGGAATAACAATCCAAAATATTAAAATGTGCTAGATAACATTATAAATGTCTTAATCCCCCTATGATCTACCAACTATTATAACTTGAAAAACCTTTTTTTCCCTAGTCCACTCCATGGTTCCCATGTTTTTTGCCATGTCAATTCTCAGCCACACTCTTTTCCCTTCCATAGCATGTTCCAAATAGCTCGGACTTTTCATTCTTCGAAGTCCTTGAGGACTAGCTTTCTACACACTACATCTCATCCACTGATTAAATTTTTTTAAATGGGAATGCATTCATGTACACCATATTCTATTTTTTTTTAATGGGAATGCATTCATGTACACCATATTCTAAATTTAGTCATATTTCATCCCCTCCAGATGGTGGTGCAACCTTTGCAAGGCTATCTGGTGAGTTGGAAGATGTTGATCATGCACCTGATTGTCAGAGCAATTGACTATCAGGAGAATGATACAACCCATCAGTGAGCACATAGTAGGAACAAACAATAGCCTAGTGCAAACTCTTTGATGGATAGCATCCATGAAGAAGCAGATTTGCCATCTCATAAAATTTTTTCTTGTCTTTGAATAATGGCTATGCCGAGGACACAAGATTGTGCTCTACTACCTTGTGAGAGTTTTCAATGGCCTTTCTTCTTGTGATTAGCTCAAGAAAAACAACACATTTGATTTGAAAGTAAGCAGGTAGAGCATATTGAGGAGCACAATAGCCATAGTTCCCTTGACTCGGGTTGAAACATGTGTATCGTCCCCAATGGGACCAAGTTTTGAAGGTCAAAATCAATTTATTTTGGATGGAATACCTCATACTCAGATTCCCTATAGATGATAGGTGGGTTTGCTTTGTCATGTAGATACTGCAAGCCTTTTGGCCTTATTTCTATCATCATCCAAATATTCCAATCAGGTGGCTTCTTCTCAAGAAGAAGATAATGAAGCACAAGAAGCCATATATTCTTACACAAGCAAGTGTTGATCACTATCAACAGAGTATCCAATAAGGTTCATTAAATTTGGGTGGTGAAGTAAACTCAGAATGAGAACTTCTACAAGGAATCCTTTGTAAGCAAAAAACCTACCTTGTGCTTCCCAGTCTTCCCCTCTGCACACACCCAAAATCAACTTTACCAATAAGATAATCATCTCTAAAATTCTTTGTGCTTCAAGCAAGCTCATGAAAGGTAAATGTTTGAGTTGATATATGCTACTGATTTCCTTCAGTACACGATTTTGTAGTGTTGTTATCCTTCGTATTTTTTTATTACCTGATTCTCCATGGAAGGCTTTTGCTGCATGTAGAGATCGTCGTTCTGCTGGTTTAATGGTTTCTTCTTGTTTAGCTTTCATGATCAACACAAGGGAAGCACCCATTTTCTGCTCGATTCTCCTATGCTTCTCCCGAGGTAGGCAGAGCAACAGGACATGAAAAGCGCAAGCCAAGGTAGGATAATGTACTACATCTATTGAAAACTTTGGGATGAAAAATGCAAGTGGCTGTTGAATTTGATGCAGAAGCCATAGCCGGTCCAAGATGAAAGCACGATTAGGCACCACGGAAGTAGTGTTGTTATCCTTCGTATTTTTTATTACCTGATTCTCCGTAGAAGGCTTTTGCTGCATATAGAGATCGTCGTTCTGCTGGTTTAATGGCTTATTCTGGTGTAGCTTTCATGATCAAAACAAGGGAAGCAGCCCATTTTCTGCTCGATTCTCCTATGCTTCTCCCGAGATAGCCAGCGCAACAGGACATGAGAAGTGCAAGCCAAGGTAGGATAATGTACTACATCTATTGAAAACTTTGGGATGAAAAACGCAAGTGGCTGATGAATTTGATGCAGACGCCATAGCCGGTCCAAGATGAAAGCACGATTAGGCACTACGGAAGTAGTAGCAGGACTGGCGTTGTCTGCTTTCTCAAGTTTTCAACGTCTACTTCCACAAATGCATCCACCATCCCTTCCAATGCTTCCAAGTCCAGAAACGGACAAGATGGAAGCCAAAAGCAAAGGGACTGTCCAGTGTCACCTCATTGGTGTTGTAGGTTCCCTCAACTTTCAACTGCGGGGAATGGAGACTGATGTGAGCTACGAGAGAGTGAGTGGACTCAAAGCCGACTGATGAGACTTGAGGGTAGGGAACGCAAAGGAGAGTCGAGTAGGTTAGGGGACACATCGACGAGATGAGGGAAGGACATTCCTTGTCACTCGATGTGGCAATTATGGGGAATGGTGCAAGAGAGCTCTCTTTGTGCGACCAAATTGTGTGTGAGTGATCAATGTGCAAGCGAGTAGCGTGCAAGGGAGTAGAGCACGAGCAAGGGAGTTGCGAGCTAAGTACAAACGAGTCATGCACGAGCTAGGTAGGAGCAAGTGAGCATGCGCGAGAGAGAGAGAGAGAGAGAATGAGAGAGAGAGAGAATGAACCTTTTTTTCATGTTGTTTTTTGCAAAGTCGATCACTCCCGCATCATTTTAGTGCCAAAATGTGATAAAATAACCTCAATGAAGATCACTAACATGTGATCACCTTAAAATAGAACCCACCTAGTTTGTGGCATCTGATTCACAAGTCTTAGCAAGGCGGTTTGAATCTAAAATTTGAGCTTTGGAGGACTCAAATTTTTTGGTTGTTGGCATAAGTGCAAATGGCCACAAAGTTTCACTTACTTATAACAATGCATGTTACTTAGATGCCACATTTTCATCTTATGGTGCTCTTGGCATATAGCACATCAGTACATACACTAGTGTCCAAGAAAGCTTACATAGAGAATTTTTAAGATGGTATTTTCTCTATAGCTGCCACCTTGAACGATAAGTACAAGTTCCACACCTCCACTATGTAAAGATTAATGCTTCTCCTATTAGCAAATTCAAGTCACATTGAGACCATTTGAATCCAAAATTTGAGCTTTCAAAAGAGGTCTCAAAAAATTTTGTTTTTGACATACATGCAAATGGCCAAAAATTTCAGCTACTTGTAATAATGCATACTACTTATTATAATATTTTCCTTGTTTCCATCAAAAGAATCAGACACTTGGCTTTCAGGTATATGCATTTCTTGATGGATAGGTGGATTCATCATAATGAGTAAGACCACATCATCTGAAAGACATCCTTTCATCTCATGGTGCTCTCATCGGCATATCCCACATCAGTGCATAGAGCACTCTACCAAGCAAGATCACATAGAGAATTTTCAAGATGGTAATTTTCTATCTAGCTCTTGCCTTAAAATATAAGTACAAATTCCACACATCCACGATGTGAAGAGTAATCCTTCTCCTACTAGGAAGGACGTATGTGGGTCTACCCCATGAAAATCCAAAGTTGCTACTACAAGAGCTAAATCACCTTCGGCAAAGTTTGCATGGCATGTGTAAGGAGTGGTTGATGACACACCCTCTCTCATTTTTTTTAAACACTTCTCCAAAATAAAACACATGGAAAAGAAAACCTAACTCAAAAGATTCCACATTGTCTACACATCCACAAATGTTGATTATCCATGGTTCATCTTGTAGTGGTTGATAGCTTTTCTTGAAGAGGTTGACCACATTCTATACAATTATGCACTGCAAGATCAAGAATAGAGACAGATTGATTGAGTTTGCTTGTCTGATTTATATTGAGAGAAAAATCTTGTCTTTGTCAAGTTTAACATATCCTAGGGTTTTACTCCTTTTAATAAAGGTAAAAACTCAAAAACACAAAATATTTCTTTCTTGAGCCTAATTGGAGCTAAATTGGGGGTCAATCCTAGAATTTTTTTAAACCCTTCTAGATCCAATGGAATGATCAAATTCTAAATCCTAATAAAAATTGGGATTCTCAAGGTTTTTACAATGGTACAAAAGTGGATTTTATTTGAGCTCATGAGTTTCCTTTAAAGTCTCCTACTCGTACTTCCCTTTGGTCATCCTTTCTTTGGTACATAGGATATCATGCAAGATGAAAATCCCTCAAGTGCTTTTTGAAGTTTGCACCTTACACAACATAACTTATAAAAAAGAAGAATTGTGCAATAGTTAAAACGAGCATCAAAATAAGTGTCATGAGCTAAAAATAAGGGTCAAAATAGAGGCTATGAAAACATTTTGATCATGCATCTCTTTTGTGCTAACATGGTAACCGATTGAGCTACACCTTGTCTCAATATAGTTGCAATGTGGAAGGGTCCTTCTCATATGGGTTTCCATTTCCCTCTCACATTTTTCAACTAAGGGTTGTAGAGGAGAACTAGGTCTTGATCCTTGATCTTGTCTTCCTATAAGTGGAGTCCATGTCTTATCTTCTTGTTATCTTGGACATGCTTGAGTTGAACTTCTCCTAACCTTGTTTCTTCCTCAAGTATATCAAGGCCCAAAGTCCTAGCGTTCAAGAGGTCCTCTAGAATCTTCTACTCTAACCCTTTGTTATTGTCATAAAGTTTTACTTCCAAAGAACCTACTATAAAATCAAAAGGCTCTATGGGATGGAGCGGTCATAGTATTCTGAAGCTAATTAAATAGGTGGTGGATTTGTTAGACATTCTATAAGCCAAGAGAGTACCTAAGTAAGCATTTACTCATCTGTTAGTCCTCTACATACATTCTTTGTGCAACAAAGCAATAAGCATTTTTTTAGAGCTTTCTATCCTTCCACTTCCCCTTTGTTAGTAGGCATTTCATTAATAACCTGGTTTACAAAATGAGTACCTTAGTGTGCACAAATTTCTAATAAATAGACAAACCTTGAGAAAATGTTCTCATGTAGAAATGTGGCCATTGTTGAAGCTCTACAACCTTCGGATGCTATGAACTTAGAATGCTTAATTGCATAATTTGTAGCTATTAGAAGATAATTTTCCTTGCTTAGATGAGCCACTAGATATATGGGGCCTATAAAATCTAACCCCCAATTTCAAAGGGTTTCTAGGAAGTAGAAATGGCCAGAGGGAGGTTTTTCGTTTGGTAGGATTAGGTCAAATCTTTAACAAATATCACAAGTCCTTGCATATTCTTTTATGTATCTAAACAACAATGAACACCATAATCTATGGACAAGTCCTTCTAGCTATATATGGATTGGGAGATGCCCACCACTAGGACCATCATGTGCCTCTTTCAAAATTTGTGAGGCTTTTGTGGTCTCTACACATTTCCTCAATGTTCCATCCGTTCCAAAGTTATATAGATTATAATTTATTAAAGTGAAATTCCTCATCATCATAGACAACGTTCTTCTTTCCATTAGATTTGCATGAAATTTAATGTATTTAGAAATTCATATATGTCCTTCTCCCAATCACTTATTTCTTTGCTTCCTATGCCAAATAAGGTAGAATCTAGTAACTCATCTTCCACCCCAATTGCATTGCTTTCTTCATGTGCAATCTTCAATAAGTGCTCTGATATAACCTGCTCTATTCCAAGCCTTTGAACAATTTAAAACTCAAGTTCTTAAAAATAAGCCATCTCTAGACTCCACTTATAGTTTTGTGGCTTGTTGAGAAGATACTTGAGTGGTTGGTAATCTATCACCACAAATTCTGATCCAAGGAGTGTAGTTTCTTTTAGCTTGAGAAGCAACCTTCTAGTATATTGTATTGGTCTATCCTCCTTACACTCTATACTTGCTTGTGACATAACATCACCTATTGATTGTGCATTTGCATCAAAATGCACATTGAAAATCTTATCCAATCTAGAGGGGGGGGGGGGGGATTCGAGTTGCTACTAGTTTTTCATATAATGAGAAAAATGTTTTCTCTTCTTCATTTGTCCATTGAAAAGGAACATTTTTGCATATTAAGCTTGAAGGTGGTCTAGCTATGCCAACATACATCCTAATAAATCTTTGATGATAACATGTGATCCCAAGGAACCCTTATGCTTCATTAAGAGAGAGAGACCTAGGCATTTTTAAAATCAATATTACCTTATCATGTGTCTCCAGCCATTCCTTTCGCAGATATCACACGTCCTAATAAGGTGCCCTCCATGACCAAGAAATGGCACTTGTTAGGATTCAAATTGAATTTCAAATCCTTGCGTATTTCAAAAACTTTCTAAATTGAATTAAGTGTTCCTCATAGAGGTCAATAAGTATGACAATCCTTGCTCCAAAAAATGAGGAAAAATCATCCATACAAATTCCTAGAAAATCAAGAAAAGCAAGATAAAATATTATGTTCCCCATCCTATTAAATGTTTTTGGATTATTTCATAGTCCAAAAGCCATATTTTACTCAAATTTTCCCTAAGGTGTTATGAAGGTAGTCTTTGAATAGTTTTGTGGGTGTATCTCAATGTATTTGTACCCAGTGTAGCTATCCATGAAGCATGCCATGCGACTTCCTCTACCACCCATTTTCCAAAGGGTGTAGGGAAGTTTTTTGGGTTAGTTACCATGTTTATGTTGTGTTGGAATGATTATTATGGCCTCTTCCATCTTCTTGATTTCTTCATGACATCTATTTTCATACTTTGGGTTAAATCAATACATTTTTCCATGCACAAGTTTTGACTTCTTTGTAATTGGGATCTTTTGTTCTCCTAGATATCTAGAGAAAAATTTTGAGTCCATGTACTATCATGAAAAAAATATTTGTGTGTTCCCTCATAAATGTGACTAACTGATCTAGAATTTAGGATGTTAATAGAGCCATAATTCTTACCTTCATCAAAATCCTCTTCTTCTTGCTTTTCTTTTAGCTTAGTCCTCATGGTGTTTGTATCATATGCCGAGATACATGCAATGTTTATCTCCTCTTCCTTATCCTACAACCAACCTTCAAGGACTTCTCAAAAAGGGAAATCTTGATTTTACTTTATGGTTTCAACGTTGGGGATGATTGCCTCTTCCTTCTTAATGATTCTATATGTCTTCTTTCCCATCCAATGAAACATCATAGCTCCTCCCAATACCGATAATTTAATTGATGATTGCTTCTTGATTGGCTCCTTTATTACCTCTATGTAAAAGCCGAGAAATGAGGATTCCAACCATTCCAAGATACCTTCCTCAATAACTTGTAGAAGCACCTTGTATTCAAGCTCATCCTTGAGTCCATCAACCACATTGATGGCATGTGCTAAGCTTGTGTGAGGATCTAGGCCATCTTCCATGTATACCTGCCTTTGTGCTTCTCATGCATGATGTCCTTACCACAATCATGGATGATACGTGCATGCTTGATCCATTGTTTGCCTAGCAATAAGGGGAACCCTTCTCGAGCTTGATAAAGATCTCGAATTAGAAAGTGTAAGATGAAAATTTTACCTTGTCACTCCTTTTATATGCACATGAGGTCGCCCCAATCATGATGGCATGTGCATGCTTTAGCCATGGGCTCTCTAGCAATAAGTGGAAACCTTCTTGAGCTTGATGAAGATTGAAAATTACAAATTCTAAGACAAAGAGGTTACCTTGTAACTCCATATATAACTTTTTTGTGACTCCTGCTAGCTTGATTTTACTTTGATCAACAAGAGTAACAATGAACAAGGGTACCTTTGTAGGTGATAGCCGAAGCTTTTTTATGGTATATTGAGGTGCTAGATTGATTTGGACACACAGTCTACAATTGCATTGTGAGAATCTATTGAAAGATGCTTACCATGAGCATATGACTTTTGTAGTCCATAAGAGGAGTTGGCTTGATTCGGGGAGTGTTTTTTTTAACACTCAAGAAGGTGAAGTAAAATTATCAATGACTTGGAGAAAATAATTTCTAAATTATGAATCTATCATTAGCAAATCATATAAGTTTAATTTCCTGTGTATGCTTCTTATTAACTGAAGATTAGTTGACTCCTTGGGCTTTACGATCTCTGCAAACTACCTTCAATGTCTTCATCACAATTTGGTACGTGATATTTGTACTAGCATTTTTACTCATATCTATGCCACATTGAGGATGTACCTCCTTACTCTCCTTTGTTCCTTAGAATCCTTATCCTTACAGTTCTCTTTTCCACTCGTTCTAGCATATCTTCTTGTATGCACAATGAGACTAGAGGGTTCACCTATTTCTCCATGCTTTACCACTCTCATACTAGGAGAGGGTAACTTCTAAGTAGATATGAGCATTATAAGTTTTTGGTGATGTCATTTGGTCTCACCAATGCTCCCCCCATGTTTATGATACTCATAAAGTGTATTATGGCCCTATTTAGGAAAGTTCATTCTCGACTTTCTTGATGACATTCTGATATATAGTAGGTCAGAAGAGGAATACTATTCTCATAACAATTAGAAAATTTCTTCCAAATTTTATAAAAAAAATATTTTTCCTTTTTTAGGAGTTAAAGTGTGAATTTCTCAAACCAAATGTTAGAATATTGGTCATATCATCTCCCAATATTGGATTCAGTTGGATCTTGACAAAGTATGGAATATTATGGAATGACCACATCCTACAAACCTAGAAGAGCTTCATATCTTCCTAGTAGTATCAAGATTCTATCAAATTTCCTTGAAGAATTATGCCAAGATCACTATTCCAATGATGCAAAAACTTAAAGGAAAATGAAATCCTTTAATTGGGGACATGTATAAAAGCAAAGTATGGAAAAGTTGAAAGTTGAAATTGCTATAGCTCCACTTTGGCGCATAGAAGATGCCAATTGACCCTTTGTGGTTGAAAGTTATGCATGTGGCTTTATTATAGAAGTGCTTTTAGTGTAGAATAGTTGACCAATGGCATTCAAGAGTAAGAAACTAGAACTAGCTCAGAGAAAATACTCCATCTATGAGAAGGATTTGTATGCAATTATCCATGGTTTGAAAAAGTGGCATTATGATTTGTATGGTGCCAAGATCACAGTGGTGTTTGATCAAGAAGCATTACGTGGATATCTAATAAAATAGACCTAAAAGGATGCAAGGCTCAATGGGAAGAGAACCTTTAAGAAATTGATTATGAGCTTAAGTATAGGAACCAAACATTTAACTTAGTGTTTGATTCACTTAGTTGCATGCCTATGCTCAATGGATTGATTTTTAATAAAATCACCAATAATCTACTTGAGTTGATTAGAGGAAAGAGCAAGAATGATCCTACCTATTCCAAGATTCAGAAAGCCATTGTGAAAGTGGATCAATGCATATGGGTTTCCAATGAGGAAGTAGCATGGAGGGGTACTCAAGAAGGATTCAAGTGGAGAATTTACAGTGTCAGTCCATGATGGATATATATTGTATAAAGAAAAGGTGTGTGTCCTTAGAGATTTACATATAAGAAAGAGAGTTCTTTATGAATGTCATGAAAACCCTAGTGTGGGAGACCCAAGAGTTAACAAGAATTATAATCTTGTTAAGAGGCGATTTTACTAGCCTAGAATTCATAAGGATGTCCTAGGGTAAGTACTTAGATGCACTAAATGTCTGGTCAATAAAGCTTAGATGTTGAGGATAGGAGCTCCTCTCCACCTAGTGGATATTCCCAATGAGAAGTAGGAGAGTGTCTCTATGGATTTCATTGTAGAACTACCTAGGATAGAGAGAGGGCATGATTTGTTTTAGGTAATTGTAAATAGGTTAACCAAAATGGATAGGTTTATTTTGATATGTAGTAGAGTAAAGAGACTAGAGCTTGCTAGGTTATTTCTAGAGTATCCTTACCAATTTTATGGAATTCCTTTAGGCATTGGTTTTTATCAGGATAGGAAGTCTATTAGACACTTTTGAAGAGCATTCCTCAAAAGATTAAATACCAAGATTAGTATGACTGTAGAGCAAAGAATGTTAAAAAATTACTTTAGGATTTTGAATTTTAGGATTGCAAACTAGTCTCCACACATGGAGACATGATTTAGGTTCTCAATCGAGGATCCACTGATGTATTTGAAACTTCTCTTTATTAGCAAGATGTGTGATGTCTTATATATGCATGGAACAAAAGGATGGATATACAATATGCAGCTTCCCAGTTGAGTCTGCATAGCCTTGGCACTAAGCATTGACAAGCAGTGAAACATGTGTTTTGATATCTCAAACGAAATTTTGAGTTTAGGTCTCTTTTATGGTAGAGATATTCATCCATGATTGCATGATTTTACATATAATGATTGGGCTAGTTCTTATGATACTAGCATGTCCACAAAGTGGTAATTGATTTTTCCTTGGAGACTCATGCATATCTTAGTTGATTAAGAACCAACCTACAATGGCAACATCGATTTGTGAAGTTGAGTATAGGGAAATTTTCATAGCTACAAAGGATTGTATATGGATGAGACGCCTATTGATGGATCTTTGCATGGAGATTGATGTTACTATGCATATTCTCATTGATATTCAGAGTGCATTGGTGGTTGCACAAAATCCAATGTTTCATGCATTGACCAAACATATTGAGGTGTATTATCACTATGTGAGAGATTTCGTTCATGTAGGAGGTTGTTTTGGTATAAATGCTTATACAAGATAACGTACTTAGGCATATTGTTCAGCTCTTACTTCAGTTCTATTCATCACTAGAGAGAGTTATTCCAGCCATCTATCTTCTTTCTATGTCTTCTGGCATTTGTGCTCCTTGTCTATGCTTCTTGTGTGTCTCTCACACTTCTACACAAACCCAAAAATCTCACCTTTCTTTGATTTTTTATGTTTTGAGCATTGTCAATATGGAAAACTAGAAATGTACATACAACACACATTAACTCTTCAATTCATCCATTAAATCTTATTCATACATATGTTCTTGTTCCTATGCCCACTAGTTCATTAGGTGGTGTTCTCTATTTTATCACTTTCTTAGGCGATGCTACTAGAAAATTTTGGGTTTATCCTATCAAATTTGAGGATGTGAGCATTGAGAAAAATATTGAAACCTTTTCTTCCATATAAAGAAAGTTTTTTAGACCTCTTTGCATTTATAACTTATGTGTTTTGAGACACCATTTTGGGAATGATGCTTCAAGATACTATGGTTGCTTAAATGCATATTTTTTAAGTTTTGGGAGTCTATTTATTAAGGTACTTTGAACTTAAAAAGGCTTGTCTTGAGCAAGTTTTTACCAAGACAGTCTCATCTCTGCATCCTACACATCACCTCTTCATAGTGGTATGAGAGCATAGTCAAAGGTTAGGCATTATAGGTGATGGATGCCCCTCATCTATTGACAAATTGAATCATAGCAATTACTCACCATGTTCTCTAAGAATGGAGGCTTATCTACAAGGAAGGAATGTGTATGGATATATCTAAAGAGATAAGATGATGCCACTACTCATAAGCAAGGGCCAAACAACTCCAGAGGAGTAGGAAAGGTTGAATACATGGTGTGCAAATGATGCTTGAAAAGGTCATACATTCTCAAATCTATCTCTTATTTTTTACTTCCTCATGTTAGGAACTATAATACTTCTCAAAAAACATGGAATTCTTCGGAAGCATTCTTCTCCTCAAGCACCAAATCTACAAAGAGTCGGCTATGGATGGAATTTACAACACTCAAAAAGATGACCAATTAAAGTGTGAATGATTTTGTCACCAAGATGAAGGAGATTGCAAATCAACTTGGGAGCATTGGAGAAATCATTGATGAAGAGTAGATTGTTAGGAAAGTCATCATTGGGATCAAAGATAGTGAAAAATGGAAAGCCTTCACCATAGCCATGGATCTCTACATATATATGCAAGTGTCTGACTTCAACACACTCAAGAGGCAACTCTTCACACATGAAGCCAAGATCGTGAAGAATGATGAGATTAAAAAAAATAATCATTCCTCTATCATATATACAGAAAAGAACAAAGGAAAGGAAAACAAAGGAAAAGGTAACAAATTTGATGATGAAGGAAGTAGCTCTCAAGCTAATTTTGCAAGTAGAGGTAGAGATTCAAGAGGAAGAGGTTGCAAGAAGACTATAATTACGACCACCATGTGGTAGAGAGATTACTCTCCTCCCAACCAAATGTCTCTATATATAGCTCTCTGCAGGGGACTGCCTTCTTGGGCAGGTGGATACTAGGTAGCCATGTGTCGGCCATGTAAATGCATGTGCGCCAAGTGTCCCAATCAACTCGAGTTAACTCCAAGATCACAAGACCTCCTAGTAAGTCTAAACTTGAGATCTTTGGTCATAGACATGGATGACCAAACGGTGTCCGATTTCAGATCAGTCTGAACTGATGGGATCCCTAGATCAGAAGCTTACTTTATTACATTCTTCCCCCTTGGAAAATATTTTCGTCCTCGAAAATAGAGCTATATATCTACTATAGGCAACCCCCGAGCCTCATGTTCTAAAACTAGAAGAACATGGTCATGTTCTAGAACTGGAAGAACATGTCTCATCTCTCTAGTGGCGTCCCTGCCTAAATGATTCAAAACATTGTCTCATTTTGCACTTTGATGAACTCAACAAAGTACAAACTAGTGAAAGAATAATAAAGGTGGTTCAAAACACATCTCTGGCCAATTCACAGTTTCTGGATGTGCGATCTAGGCACAAACATGTGAACTAGGTGGATTCAAATTACTAGTCCTATTTCTAGGCATAACTAGTGCATGGCCTTAGTAATGAAGGTGGGATTCTTATCCTTTGCAAGCCTTTGAGAACTCTTGATTTGCTTGAATTTATTTTGGAGAAATTTAAGTCTGGTTGTCCCAAATATCTAACTTGGATGTTTGTGCAATGGTTTACTCTTATCCAACAGTTACTTGATTTTATCACCCAACTAGAGTTTAAAAATCATATGTAAACTGTAGGAGAAAGTTTACCATTTTCTTTGATTCAACCATACTATAACTTGACCAATTCAAATTCAAAATGAAAATTGTCCAACTCAGGACACTTTTCTTAAAGAATTGAGCTAAAAAGTTCTTGGGAATTATCAATCTGATGAGAATTCCTAACTTCTCTATTCTAGAGTATACTAGACTCTAGGAAATCATTTATGCTATAACTTGAAGCAAACTCAAATAAATAAGTCCACTTAGACTTATTATCTTTTGAAGATTGAAAAGGTTCATGTACATAACATCTATCTAGGATGTTTTAAAAAGAATCAGATGCCATATTTGAGTCAAATCCAAAAGATTCTAAAAGCAAAAAGAAAGTACTAAAACTCTGTTCAACCAATTCATACTTGAAGATACGTAAACTTGCTATGAGTCAAACTCTAGATGACTCAAGACTTTTAACTTTTCAAAGATCTCTTTCAATAAGTATTGAAGCATTCTCTTTATCTTTAAGAAAAATAAGCTAGATTCTCAAAAAGATTCGAAGCAACTCGAAAACATCATCCAACCACAAGATACTAGTGTGGTTACCAACATCAGTGTGTCGACCCACTGAGGTCCTGTTGATGAGTTTAGTATTCAGATAATGCTTCTCTTGAGACTAAGTTCAGGTAAGTCAAGCAAATCCTTAGTTGAAAAGATCAACTAAAAATCAAAGTCCAACTTCTTTCAGAAATTTATGAGATATTTCCGAATTAACAACACTTTATCTTGAAGTGTTTCAAGAAGATCTTGGAAGTTACTTACTTCATATCTTTTGTCCTTTATCTTGAAGTTATCTTGAAGTATCTTAGGATACCACTTTTATCCTTTTGGAATTAAAATCCTTTTTTGAAGTCTTAGTTTTATTGAGGATCAAACTTAACTTCAAGATCCAAACTAGGACTAAAAGGTAATCATCATTCCACGGTCCGATGTCCCATACCATCTTTCCTACATCAATCTGAGTATGAAATCTGGCGTCCCATATCATCCTATTTTATATTCACATTAATGTGTGGGTGATTCTTATTCTCAAGTCTAAACATCTCTTCATAGAGTACCTTCTCGCTTCAATTCTTGACAAGAATTTTGAAGTTTCAGGTATTATCTCTAACTAGTCTTTCTAGGTTTTGAAGCCTACACATGATTGTTGCACAATCACCTATTTTTCCTTGGAAACTTGAAAACCTTTTGATGGAATATCCATCCTTCTATGCTATAGTTTTCAAATGAAAACCAATAAAAATTCCAAGTACTTGAATTTTCACAAATTCAAGCTCAATTGGTTTATCCTTGACCAATTTGTAGTGACAAGAGTTGTTAACTTCTTGTCTTTAGATTCCTTTCTAACTGATGCTTTAGGTACCTATCCTGGCCAAGACTCTATTGGAATCTCTCTACTGCATAAGTCTAAGCATCCACCCATGCTCTCTAGATTTGTACCGAAATCCCTTTATGGATAGGCAAATATTTATGTTTTACCTTCCACAGACTTAAGTACCGTTCATGATTGTAGAATACACTCTTGGAATTTCTTTTCACAATTTTCCACTGGATAAATGGAACTTGAGTGAATAATTCCCAAAAGGAATTTCATTGCCAATGCTTGGGCAATCTACAAAGTAGCTCAAATTGCATGTTCTTGGGCAATCATGGCCAAGCTTGATCAAGTCTGGTTGACCTTGCGACTGAAATACTTAGTCTTTATTTATAAGATCTCTTGAACTAACAAAAGCATCTTTGCTTACCTGCAGGAGTTTTTTAGAGATCTTCCCCCAGCTAAGAATCTTTGATATACCTTTAGGTTATATCACTATTTGGACTTAAGTACCAAGACTAGTGGTTTGGGAATTACTTGGAACTACTTCTAATAAAGTTTTCTTGAAAGATTCTAGTCTCACATCTAAGGAGATATATTTCTTTCAAGAGCTTTAGATTCCTACCAAGGAATCAAGTAATACTAAGCCAGTGATTCATCTTGGAATCTTTTGCTTTCCAGTCCAATGATTCATCTTGGAATCCTTAGTTTTACTAGCATAATCTCTCTAAAAGAAATCTTAACTTTTGAACAAGAACAAGACTTAAAGCTTTATTGCTTGTCCAAAAGATATTCCTTTTTAACTAAGGAAATAGTTAACTAGGCTATTTCCTTTACTGGCTTAACTTTTAGGAAGTAGCTTAATTCCTAAATATTACTTTGACATATCTTTTAGAAAATATCTTGATTCCCACAGATTAATTTGACTTGGGTTTCTTCTTTAAGCTCTAATTAGCTTTAACAAAACCAAGCATACTTTTTTTATCATCAAAAAGTGCTTAATAAAAGTATTCAACTACTTAACCAACATTCATGCATATAAAAATGTCTCTTTTTGCATGCAAATGCATGTGAGCGCATGCACGTGTTGGAATTCTCCTTTCGTGCATCAAATCTATCCTTTTCCTTACAAAAGGTTATAAATACACATGTGCATAGACTTGAGTGCATCCTATTCCTTTTGCAAGCAAGAAGAAAATGTGCATGGTGCCTGAAAACATTCTTTTGAAAGGAGAGATGCACCAACAATCTTTCGTATATGCATGGCTATACTTCTGTTTAATGAGTGTTTCAATATCTTTATGCTCTTTCATGTAGGTTTCCATTATTTGCATCAAGATTATCAAGAATGAAGTTTACTACAATACTTGAATGATAAAAATGCATCCTATATGAAACCAGAGAGAAATATCAAATATTGAAACAAATCATTAATTGGGAAAATACTTATCTCCCAATAAAGATACATCCTTCCATTGATCCCCAAAAAGAACCATTCTCCATCTTTTGGTCCATGAGAAAAACTACACACTCCTCCTTGAAGACCATTGCTTCTAAAAATTGGCAAATTTGAAATGCCCTTCACTTGATGGAGTGGGAAAATCACTTCCTTTGAACTGGATGCAAAAAATAAAGTTCACTTGTTGCCTCCTTTGGATGTATGCTTGCCTTGGCCCTTCTAATGTCGTCGAATAATATATGAGGGATTCTTCAAGTAAACACAAAAGGTTTTTGAAATATACCGGTTGAAGTGCTCTTGTCAATTGGAAGAGAATTGAGGATCGGTCCCCATCTGTGTAGTGGGTCGAATATATCAGGTGCATCTCTTTAAGGAGAACGATCAGAAAAGTCACATTCCGAAAGGGATCACATGGCCAATTGAAGGCAGAGTATTTTATATGTTTTCCTTTGTAAACATGTACATTAGCGCTTGTACATCGGTGGATAGAGCATCTGCTATCTATTTCGAAGGTCAATAGCTTGATTCTTGAGCGAATCCTCTTGAGAAAATTATCCATTTTTTTCGAGTCTGTGTCATTTTGGAGCACACTTTGTGTAATTAGAACCTCTAGCAGGACACACAAGCCTGCATGCGACCGTGCAGATTGACCCGAATTCATGGATTTTTCTTGCATAGGCAGATGAATTTGAATTCATGCCTTTTGCTCATGCAGGCAATAGGCGGGATGAATTACATATATAAAATTTTTGCCAAGCGAATAACTAAGCCATTTCATCCTTGCCTTTGTGGTTGCAGCAGGTCACAACTGAGCGCATGAATAGAATAGTATCCTCTCTGCAGAGGTCGTAAGTTCGAATCTTATGTGTGATCCTTGCTTGCCTCCATGGTTAGAACAACAAACTCATTCGGTGAGTTCGCCAATTCAAGTCTTGAACTGGCGGAGATTTGCCAACCCCTTTTTCAACAATGGAATGCCCTCCCCAAATTCAGTGATGGGCAGGAGATGGCATCTTGTGGCTGAAAATCTGTGCACATCGCCCTTGGTTCGAACCTTGATGAAGACATGAGCGGATAATATTGATTCTTTTGGTTTACAAACACGAGTGGGCTAGCAAATAGCGCAGACCATCCTCCAAGATGATTCAAAGAAATGCAACACCGTAGGTATTAGATAAATATAGCAGCAACAGAAACATGTTACCACAAAGCCACTTTGCTCGCCTGGTTGTAGAGTTTGCCTCTCAAGCTGAGGATGCGGGTTCAATACCCGTTGTTGACATCCGACTTCATCATTTTGCAACCATAAATATGCTTGAGCTCAAACCAATAAGGAGGAGATGCACATAATGTGAGAGACAGAGAACAATATGGAGAAATTGGATTCGCAAGATCTCACGAAAACTTATGTGGAAGGTGATGATGTCCCCCAAGGTCACCATGAGAGCTTGGCTCTGATACCAATGCAAGAAGACTATAATTACGACCACCACGTGCTAGAGAGATGACTCTCTTCCCAACCAAATGCCTCTACATATAGCTCTCTCTAGGGGACTACCTTCTTGGGAAGGTGGATACTAGCCAACCATGTGTCGGCCATGTAATTGCATGTGTGCCAAGTATCCCATGGGGGTTGAACCCAAGACCTCCTCTTTCACATCCTTGAGACTTACCCATTAAGCTAAGTGGATCACTTGTTCACAAGAGCACAAGAGCTCCTAGTAAGTCTAAACCTGAGATCTTTGGCCATACACACGGATGACCAAACGGTGTCCGATTTCAAATCCGTCTAAACCGATCGGATCCCTAGATCACAGACTTACTTTATTACAGAGGTAGAGGCAGAGGAGGTAGAGAAGGTAGGTGGAGAGCTCAAAGCTCATCACCTTGTGCCATATGTGTTCTATAAAAAATTACATCACATAGACTTGCTTTAGGACTCCAAGGAATCAGAGAGGAAGAGGATACAATATAGGAATCTATGGAACTTCACGAGGTAGGTACAACAACTCTTATGGATACAAAAACAACACTTCTACTTATGAAAATGACAATGAAGGAAGGTAAGTTTGATGAGCATGTATTCTACATAGATTGTGGATGCTCAAACCACGTGACAAGAAATGTAGCTCTACTCTCGGACTTGGAAGATCCAAATAACAAGCATGAAGTCCAAATAGTTGATGATACAAGACATCCAATTGAGAAGCTAGGAAATGTGAAGACCTCTAATGGTAACATGAACTTACTAAGTAGAGTCTTTTATGTAGTAACTATTACAAAGAATATTAAAACTATAGATTAGATTGTGGAGAAAGGGTTGCATCTAAGATTTACCAAGCATGGAGCCTATGTTGAGAATCCATATCAAGGTTTCAAGAAGATATTAAAAGTGTTGAAAATGTGAACTATGCAAGATTTAGGTGGACAAAGGGGTCCAAAGACCTTAATGTGGAAAAAAGTCACAACTAAAATCACTTAAGGCGGTCTCCAAGTTGGACAAGGCAATCCTAAGACAGTCAAAAAGTCAGGAGATGCATCAAAAGCTATAAAAGGAGTTGAAGAGACACCAAATGCATGGAAGTCGTGTAGGTCATTGAAGACTAAGAGACATGTACTCAAGGAGGCTCAAGAAGAGAGTCATCCAAGGCTCAAGGAGTTGGAACACAACAGTCCAAGCTAGGAAAAATACAGAGAAGGGTGTTATATGCAACAACGAGGAGCTATCAAGCCCACACCCCCTCTAGTCTCTTGTAGGTATAGACATAGTATAGACTCAAGGAGCAATATCCCAAAGGTCAAGAGAGGAGGTCCACAAGGAAGAAGGCACCCACACAGAGCCAAATTCTTATGAGGAGGCAAAGACCAAACTAGAGTGGAGGAAGTCTATGTATGAAGAGTTCAAAGCTCTTAAGGAGAAAAACACTTGGGAACTAGTACCCAAGAAGGAAGGCATGAAGATAGTCCAAAACAGGTGGGTGTACAAGACTAAGAGGAATGCAGATGGTAGCTTGGCAAGGTACAAGGCACGACTAGTAGCCAAAGGCTTCACACAGACACAAGGGGTGGATTTTGAGGAGACTTTAGCCCTATGGCAAACAAGGCTACCATTAGAGATCTCATAGCCCTATGTGCAGCAAGGAGGTGGCCTATCTACAAGATGGACATAAAGAATGCCTTCTTAAATGGTGAGTTACAAGAAGAGGTGTTCATGGAAAAACCTCAAGGGTATGTAGATCCACATCATCCTTCCTATGTTTGCAGGTTGAAGAAGGCCTTATATGGCCTTAAGCAAGCCCCAAGGGCTTGGAATCAAAAGCTAGTGGACTTCTTGAAGAGATGTGGTCTCTCTCCAAGTGATGCAGATCCATCCTTGTATTTGAAGAAGACAAATGACAAGATATGTTTGATATGCATATATGTAGATGATCTTCTTGTAACAGGTGATTATGATGTGAACCATCAAAGAGAATCTTGGAAGAGAGTTCAAAATCTCAAATTTAGGTGTGCTAAAGTAATTTCTTGGCATTGACGTGATCTATAGGAAAGAAGCTATCTATCTCTCTCAAAAGAAGTATCTTCTAGACATGTTGTTTAGGTTTGGCATGACAGATTGCAAACCAATAGCTCAACCTATGTATTCAAATGTCAATTTAAGCAAAGAATATGTAAGAAGCTAGAAGAGCTTACACTATACAAGAGCATTGTGGGATCATTGATCTCAAAAGGCATGACTTGTGCTACATAGTTGGAGTTCTATCTCAATTCATGCATGCAACCACATATACACATCTCAATCATGCAAAGAGAGTGTTAAGGTATGATGAAGAACTTCAGGTAAGAGCATGGAGTGATGCAGATTGGGCAGGGAGTGTTGATGATAGAAGGTCAACTTTTGGCTATGTTTTCATGCTAGGTACAAAAGCAATTTCATGGATGAGCAAAAAACATCCTAAAGTTGCATTGAGTTCACCATAGGCTGAATATAGAGTTTTAACCCTCACTACATGTGAAGCAATGTGGCTTAAGTAGCTCTTCAAAGATCTTAGTATACAACTTGGACCAATTCTAGTTTATGGAGATAACATGTCAAGCCTACATCTTGCTAATAATCCAATGTATCATGCAAGGAGCAAGCACATTGAGGTACATTACCATTATGTGAGGGAAAATGTTGCAAGTGGGGACATTAATGTTCATTTTGTAGGTACAAAGGACCCAGTTTCAAATATCTTCACCAAAAACTTGGATGTGACCATGTAACAAAGTTTTCAAAAGCTATGAGCTTACTTGATATAGACACTGCCACCTTAAGCTTGAGGGGGACTGTTGAAAATGTGAACTATGCAAGCATTAGGTGGATAAAGTAGTCAAAAGACCTTAATGTGGACAAAAGTCATAATTCAAATCACTTAGGGTGGTCTCAAGGTTGGGCAAGGTTGGACAAGGCAGTCTTGAGGTGGTGGAAAAGTCAAGAGAGGCATCCAAAAGCTATAAAAGGATGTGAAGATACACCAAATGCATGGAAGTCTTGTAGGTGATTGAAGACTAAGAGACATAAACTCAAGGAGGCTCAAGGAGAGAGTCATCCAAGGATCACGGAGCTAAAACGTAGTAGTCCAAGCTAGGAAAAAACATAGCGGAGGGTGTTATATGCAAAGAGGAGGAGTAAGGAGGAGTTATCAAGCCCACACCCTTTCTAGTCTCTATAGGTATATACATAGTCTTCTTATATCAATTGTAAATATTTTTGTACATATCGAATTCAAGATATTTAAGGTGCATTGTGTAGCTTATATATGTCTATTATGTTTCCTAAGAGGGCTTCTTGAAATCACTTTTGTGCAAAGAAATTTGTGTATCTCTGAAACCCTAATTTTTGCATATCCTACATCTCTGCATAGTTTGTCTTGTATAGTGTTGTTGACTAACTTGAACATATTGATTTGAGGTTTTCTATAGCATGTTGCAAATCATATGAACCATATTAAGTGTGGCTAAAATCTTAGGTGATTTGGATCAGTTTAAGGTAGATGAATCAGAGTTTTGTTGTAGGGTAGCAAAAAAGGCGTATGAAAGGACCTAGTTATTGGGTTCATTTCACTTCTAGTGTGCAAATCTGAGGGATTAAATTCCATCAAAAAGGAGAAAAGATAGGTGGGTTGCTCAAATTTGAACTCCAAAACACCAAGAATATTGCCCTATTCATCTGTGTCACCCAAACCCTATCAGAACTAGAGATTTCACATAAGAGGCTAGCTCACATTGGAGAAAGATCCCTCAAACAAATCAATAGAGATAAGAGTGTACTTGGACCATCAAATATCTCAAAGAAAAACATGATATAGAAGTGTAGTGAATGCCAATTTGGGAAATTGCAAAGGCAACCATTAACTAAGAAAGGATAGGTGTACATGGAGACCTTCTGAAGCTTGTCCACATAGATATTTGGGGACCAAGCAAAGAACCTTCAGTCTCAAGATGAAGGCATTATGTGTCATTCATAGATAAATGTAGCATATGGATTATTTTTTATTTCATGAAGCATAAAGATGAAGTGTTTTCATGTTATAAGAAAAATCTAGCTCTTGTTGAGAATCAAATAGCTAAAACCCTAAAATTAAGATCATGTGGAGGGGGAGTATACTTCTCCCATGAATTTGATTCCTATCTCCAAGATAGAGGAATAAAAAAGGAAATCACTATCAGATACACTCTTGAGCATAATGGAGTGGCAAAGAGAAGGAATAAGACCATTGTGGAGGCTACAAGGTACATGTTGAACGAGAAGAAGCTACCAAACTACTTGTGGGCAAAAGCAATATCTACTACCACATATTTGATAAATATATTACCCTCAAAGACCTTGGATGGTATGACTCTATATGAAGCTTGGAATGGATGAATACCAAGCTTGGATCATTGCAGGGTCTTTGGTTGCATTGCATATGCACACATACCCTCATAGATATGAGGAAAATTGGACCCTAAGGCAGAGAAGTGTGTGTTTATAGGTTATGACCTTAATAAAAGATGTTATAGACTATATAATCCTAGTAATAAAAGCTTTATAGTAAGTTGGGATGTTATGTTTGATGAGAATAAATCATGGTTTGAAGATGATTGCAGGAAGATCAAGCTACAATATGATCTACAGGAAGATTTCCCAACTCTCTCAAGCAAGAATGCACACACACTTGAAGGATCAAGTGATTCTGAAGATGATCAAAAGACTCTAAGAAGATAAATCAACTCATGGAACTCCAAAGGAAAGGCTATGGTGTAGGAGTTGAGGAATGTAGTAGAATCCTCTCAAGAAACCATAAGAAGATCTAGAGAGAAGAAGAATCCAGAGAGGTATGGCTATGACACATCTTTGGTAACTAAACATTCTATCTATTTAGCAGAGGATTTAAAGTCTAAGGAGCCCTCATCCTATGAGGAGGCAAAGAAGAAACCAGAGTGGATGAATGTAATGGAGGAAGAACTTGAAGCTTTGCACGAAAATCACACTTGGGAGTTAGTGCCCAAGACCTCATCTATGAAGATCATTGGATCTAGGTGGATATACAAAGTAAAGAAGAACTTTTATGGAACTTTCAACAGGTATAAAACTAGACTTGTGCATGCTCAGACACAAGGAATTGCCTATGCGGAGTCCTTCTCACCTATGTAAAAGATGCCAACAATTAGAGTGCTCATGAGCATTGCAGCTTCTAAGAATTGGAAGATCTACTAAATGGATGTATGTAGGTTATGAAAAGCCCTATATTCTTTGAAGCCATTCCCAAGCACTTGGAATCAAAGTCTTGTTAGCTATTTACAAGATAAAGGATTCATGGTTAGCAAAACAGACCCTTCACTCTTCATAAAAAAGAAGCAAGGAGAATTCATATACCTTTGTGTATATGCAAATGATATAATACTCATATGTAATGATGGTGATGTCATTAGGAGGATCAAGCTACAAATGAAAGAGGAATTCAAGATCAATGACCTAGGGCAAATCACATACTTTTAGGATTGGAAGTTGTATACACAAAAAAAGGGTATGTATCTCACTCAAAGGAAATACATCAAGGATATGCTTTTGAAGTTTAGGGTGGAGAATTACAAGGTTGTAGGAACACTTATGGAGATGAATTTGAAGCTAAGCTCTCATGAAGGAGAGCCAATTGAAGACATAATAAGTTACCAGAGTTTAGTGGGTAGTTTGAACTTTGCCACATTGACTAGAGTAGACATTTGTTATAGTGTAAGTGTCCTAAGTCAATTTATGCACACTCATAGGAAATCTCACATGGAAGTAGCTAAGAGGGTTATACATAGATACTTCTCTAATGTAGATCTCTATATTATACATATACTTCTGATATATACATAGATCTCTTCTCTGATGTAGATTGAGCAGGTTCTAAAGATGATAGGAGAAGTACTTTAGGATATCTCACTTTTTATTATAGAAATATTATTTCATGGTCATGAAAGAAGCAACCTACTGTTGCAGTCTCATCCATTGAATTTGAATACAGAGGACTAGAAAATGCAACTCAAGAAACCATGTGGATCAAGACCTTGTACTCTGATTTAGGTCTCAAGTCTTGTATTAACCTAACTTCATCTTGCAGCAAACCCAATCTATCATGTTAGGACCAAACACATAGAGATCCATTATCACTATGTTAGGGAGAAAATCACAAGAAATGAAATTAAGATTTCATTTCTTGTGATTTCAACAACAATGTGCAGATGATGAACAAGGCATTAGATGGAGTAAAGTTAAACAGTTTCAAAGTTGTGATTGGACTACAAGAAGTATTGAAGACCTAAAGACTCAAACATCTTAGGCTTGAGCAAAAGATATTGGAGCATGAAGCAAGCTTAAGTGTTTGTCTTAATCAAGTGCATGCCTCTAACATCATCACATTTGTGTCAAACAACATCATTGAGTATGATCCTATTGAAAATTGTTTCAACATCGAATCCATCGATGTGGTCTAGGTCTCACATGGGTCAGTGGACTCACATACATATCATGTATTCTCTGCCACAATGCACCACTCATCTCCTCATATGTTACAAACTCATATATAGAATCTACAAATTGTAATTGGATAGTGGATCTCCCCAATGCATCCATATTCATCCATACATCTTCAAGCATGTCATGAGGACCTTGTGCGTCTCTACGCATATACATTACACAAACCAATGTATACCATATCTGATGTTTCCATCTTGGAAGGTAAGTGCCATCAAATTGAGAAGACAACGTGTTGGCTATCCAAGGGATAATCAATGTGACAAGACACTAGAAACAATACCTCTATCCTCAATAGGATCACACTTGCATATCCATATGCATAAGTCACATCATAAATATCTCTCTAGAGAAGAAATCATGTGAACCACTTATCACAAATCATGTATCTAGCATGCACATAAAACTATGAGCATAAACCTAATCACCAACACTACAACATATGAGGGGTATATCAAGGCTTCTACCAGCACAAATGCATGGGTGCCATTTTGCCCTGATGCCGATGTAAGCATCGGCATAGGCATCAGTACCAAAGCACCAGTATAGGTCTTAGTATAAGCATCAATAATCCGCTAGGTGAAAACCTCGATATAAGTGTCAGTATGCACCTGGACATATATGCACTTATATGGGCACCTATACTGACAACCATATCTGCAAAAAAAAAATTGGGCAAAGTTTGTTGTCTATTGTTGGAGCAACATTACCATGTTGTTGTGTAGCAAAAGACAATACACTCTGCCCCAAAAAAATCGAGTACATGTGACATGTACTCTAGTTGTTGCCAGTTTAGTGTTTAGATGGCTGGCAACCAAAATATGATTTGATAAAGCAAAACACTATCGGACACAAAAGAGATGAGGAGAATGAACCATGAACCATGTACAAAAGAAATATCCCATAAATGAATCATGTAGATATATATTCCATAAATGAACCATGTATAAAAATGTGACAAATCACTGCCATGTATGAGCCAAATAAAAAATGTGGTAAACCAGTTCCATATGGGAACCAAATACAAAATTATGGTGCACCACTACCATATATGAGCCAAATACAAAATTGTGGCACACCTCTGCCATACACATGCCCAGAGGGATTGAAACATCTATATCTAGAGTCATTCAACAAAGCACATTCATGAAATGAGAAAAATTGACATGATATTTATAAGCAACAACTAAAAACACCAAACCAAGTTTATAAGCTCACCTCATCATAGATGCTCTCATGAAATGACTACACCGCATCCATCCAAGTCCTCCAATAGTGTAACCAATCCATGATGATATCCATAAGCCTCCTCGGTTTGTGTCGGAGGAGGACCCACTACCAACTCATGCAACAAATATGCAAAATGTTAGATGAACATACATGACATGCTTAACACAAGAAAATTCAATAATCAAAATGACACTTAAAAACTCATGATGCAAGTGTCGTATCCGCCACTACCCAAGTGTGATGGTCTGATTGTATCTAGACATTTGGCTGCCACATCTTGCTACTGGTGATATCGATCACGATTTTGCTACTACTCATCGCGAATCATATCCCATTCCTCAGCATCTAACCATACAGGCTATGGTAAGCTTTCTTTGAAAGCATCACCATCCTTGGATCATTGATGGGACATCACGTCACGTGTTGTAATGATGAATCCACTCTGAGTTGACATTAGAATGTCCAGGTGCTGGCCAATACTCTTTGTACATTATCTCTGTGATATAATTTTTGTGATCTTTATCCTGTTCACCCCATTTCAACATGACAGAGTGTCCAAACTATATGGAGCAAAGTTTTCATATGCATTGATGCATGTCCTTTCTGGTTGCATCCATCCCTAGAGCTCCATCACGTATACTATACACCTTGGAGTCATCATGGGCATGAGAGCCCCAAGGTGTATGTGGTCTACCACGTGGCATACTTGCATCTGAGGTATTCCCTCTAGGAGTAGATGTGGGAGACATAACATCCGTCCCACCGCCTCCTCCAGAGCCATGTGTAGATCCACTTCTAGAACCTCCTCCTCTAGAGTGTGACCTCGATCGACAAGACATGCCAACACATGTATCGTGTTGAGGTGTCAAATGCATACATCGACTACTAGAGCCGCTACAAGATAACTGAGAAGGTAGTCATGGTGGAGTCATAAAGCCAGGAGTACCTCCGATGGGAGTAGCCCTACCCGCGGGAGGTACACCAGTAGGAGTGAGGCTGGTGGGAGTGAGGCCGACAGAAGTGAGGTAAGGGGGAGTGCTACTGCAAGCGATCGAGTACTGTGATGAGGTGGTGATTTAAGTGGGAGGTGCATGAGATATAAACTCTAAGAACTACTCCTCAGTCATGGAATGCAGAGTGACCAGAGGACTCTCTCTCATCGTGTTCTACAACAAAAAACTTAACTAATTAGCATACGATAATAATAGTAGTATAGAAAAATAGTAGTTTACAAAAGAATGTAGAAAAAAAATAAACACAAATTAGTATGTACAATTGTTTGCTTCAAAAATCCTCTATTCTAGCATCCTCTTGGAGATCTAATGCATAGGGGATATCTATCTCTACATTGGTAAATGGTACCATAGGTTTTATACTCAATTTTTATCAAATATATATATATATATATATGTATATGATTATGTATACTAATATTAAACCAAAAGCCCTATTTTTATATATTTAATTATATATATTTAATTTAATTCAAAAACCCTAGCTCTTTTCATATTTATTTATCTATATTAAAATCCTATTTTTTATATATATTTGCTTATATATTGTACTTTTTTTCATATTTTTTGCATATATATGATTATATATATTAATATTAAACCTAAAAGTCTATTTTTTATATATTATTTTATATATTTAAAACCCTAGCTCTTTTCGTATTTATTTATCTATACTAAAATTATATATATATATATATATATATATATATATATATATATATATATATATATATATATATATATATATATATATATATATATATATATATATATATATATATATATATATATATATATTGTACTTTCTTTTTAACTCTTATATATATATATGATTATATATATTAATATTAAACCTAAAACTCTACTTTTAAAATATTTAATTAAGTATATTTAATTTAATAAAAACCCTAAAATCCTATTTTTTCTATTTAATTTATATATTTTAAACCCTAGCTCTTTTCATATTTATTTATCTATACTAAAATCCTATTTCTTATATATATTTATGTGTGTATGTATGTAAAAAACCTAAAAGCCTAATCCTAAAGACCTAGATCTAAAACATGTATGTATATGTATGTGCATGTGTGTATGTGTGTATGTGTATATGCATATGTGTGTATGTATATGTGTGTATGCATATGTGTGTATGTATGCATATGCATGTGTGTATGTATATATGTGTGTGTACATGTGTGTATGTATTTGTGTGTATGCATGTGAAAAAACCCTTAAAACCTAATCCTAAAGACCTAGACCTAAAACATGTATATGTGTGTATGCATGTGTACATACATGTGTATGTGTATATGTATTAAATGTGTATATGTATTAAATGTGTATATGTATTAAATGTATATATGTATTAAATGTGTATATGTGTATATATGTGTATGCATGTGTAAAAACCCTAAAATCCTAATCCTAATGACCTAGACCTAAAACATGTATGCATATATAAAAACCCCAAAACCCTAATCCTAAAGACCTAGACCTAAAACATGTATATGTGTGTATATATATGTGTATGTGTATATTATTATGTGTGTATATGTGTGTATATGTGTGTATATGTGTGTATGTATGTGTGTATATGTGTGTATGTATGTGTGTATGTATGTAAAAGCCTAAAACCCTAACCCTAAAACATGTATATGTGTGTATGTGTATGTGCATGTATGCATGTGTGTGTGTATGTATGTATATATATATATACATATATATATATATATATATATATATATATATATATATATATATATATATATATATATATATATATATATATATATATATATATGTGTGTGTGTGTGTGTGTGTGTGTGTGTATGCATATGTGTATGTATGTTAAAAACATAAAAGCCTAATTCGAAAGACCTAGATCTAAAACATGTATGTATATGTGTGTATATGTGAGTGTGTGTGTGTGTATGTGTGTGCCTATGTGTGTATGTATTTATGTGTGCATGTGTGAAAAAGTGTGCATATGAATATGTGTGTGTGTATGTATATGTGTCTCTCTTATGTGTGTATGCATGTGAGAGTGTATGTGTATGCATATGTGTATGTATGTGTGTGTACACATGTGTGTATGTGTATGCATGATGTGAGAGTGTATGTAATATATGCATATGTATGTGTATGTATATGTGTATGTATGTGTGTGTATGTATGTATGCATATGTATGTGTATGCATATGTGTATGTGTGTGTATGTATGTATGCATATGCATGTGTGTATATGGGAGTGTGTATGTATGCATGCATATACATGAGTATGCATGTGTGTGTATATCTATTTCTTTATCTCTCTCTCTTTCTCTCTCTCTCTTTCTCTCTCTCTTTTATCTTTATCACTCTCTTTATCTCTATTTTCATCTCTCCCTCTCTCTTTCTCTCTCTATTTGCATTTCTAATAAAAAACATAACAATCACTTATATCTATGTGTGTGTATGTCGCTATAGATTTCTCTCTTTCTCTCTCTCTTTCATCTCTCTCATTCTCTCTTTCTTTCATCTCTTCTCTCTTTCTCTCTCTCTTTCAGCACTCTCTCACTCTCTTAATTTCTCTCTCTTTCATCCGTCTCTCTCTCTCTTTCATCCCTCTCTCTCTCTATTTCTAATAGAGAACAAGACAATCACTTACATCGATGTAATGCTTTGGATCGCTATCGTCAAAGCCCAATCAACATCATCTCTCATCAAATTGCAAAGAACTGATGCCAAAAAGCTTACAAAACCAAAGAAAATAGAAAACATAGAGAAAGAGAAAGGATGAAAGTATGTGCATCACTTACCAAAATCTGAGATCTAGAGAGAGAGAGAGAGATAGAGAGAGATATGCGGAGGGAGAGAGAGATGTGTGTGTTGAGGATATGTAATGTCGCGGCAAAAGCTTGTTAACTAACAAGACTGCTGAAGATTGCCACACCTCAACTAGAACTAAGTTAAAGTGATGTTAGAACACCTCTATAATCATCAATAGCTTAGTAAGCTTCCTGAAACTGAAAACTTCACAACTGTGTTTAGTGAAATACAAATATTCACTTTACAGAAAGTTTTGCGTTTTCTTCAAGCTTCAATTCTGATCTGATTTACTTCAATCTTCACCATTCTTTGTTTTCTTACTGTTAGATACTTTTCCCACTTGAATGAGTCAAAAATGTGTTTGAAAACTCACCGAAACATCACCGGAACTTCACCGGACTGTTACCGGACTGTCACCGTAATTGTACCGAAATGTTACCGAAATCAACTGCAATTCTGTTTGTAGTTACTTCAACTGATTGTAGATGGAGTAAGGAAGTAATACCTAAGCTTCCTTCAGTGAATGAACTCTTTCTGAAGTTTAAGAAAAACTTCACCAGTTTTGGATGTCTTTGCTTTCAAACACAGTAGTGTGTGTACTTGTCCCGTTTCACAGAAGTCTTTTGATCAACTTATAGTTGAGACTACTAGTTTCAAGATGAACTATCTCTCATGAAAAACTTTACACTATGTTGCGAGATCTAACTTGTAGATGTACAGGAAAATATTTAGTGAGAAAACTATAACTGTTAGCTAACTTTCATAGTCACATGAAATTACTCAGATTTCTTCACATACGAAGAATGCGCTCAAATTTCCACATGAACATGTGTTTTCTATTAGAGAAGATGTGTACAAAATAGTTTGGCCTCACTTTGCTCATAGCTATGGAAAACTCTCCTACTCTGAGTAGTTATTCCTTACCATCTCTCTTAGATGAATACCCGACAGTTCAGGTTCTATTATTCATCTACATACGCAATCTCTGGTGTCTTCTATATCACTATCCTCAGTTTCTATATGCGCTATTCTTTTCCGGTTCTATGCATTCATATATTTTCTCTTCTTCTTCCTCACATATATATACATTTTGTTCTGAGATTCAAAACTCATATTTCTGGAAGTTTCTGTGAACTATATTACAGTCGTGAATTTGTCCCTTCACTAAGGCTTGATTTTCTGACTAACTTTGTTTCTGCTTCTCTTTTTCTTTCTTCGTCTTTATGTCTATCTGTATGTCAAATTTGTGAGTGATTCTTCAATAGCTCCCCCTCAATCACTAATTTGCATTCTCTGATCTTTCATATATTCTTCTTTTCTTTTATACCTGCCATTTCTTTGAATCTGCTTGTCTTTACTCCATCTAAGCTCTTTGTCAGAATATCTGCTATCTGATCTTTTGTAGGAGTGAATACTATTTCAATCTCTTTCTCCATTACCTTTTCCCTCAGGAAATGATATTGAATCTCTATGCGTTTTGTTCTTGGATGAAATACTGGATTTGCTGCAAGATACAACGAGCTCATATTATCTCCATGTATGATAGGTATACCTTGATCAATACCCATACTTTTGAACAAGGTCTGCATCCATATCACTTCTTTAGCTGCTTCCACAAGTCCTTTATATTCTGCTTCTGTTGATGATAAAGCCACTGTGTGTTGCTTCTTTGAACACCAGCTTACAAGCTTATCTCCTAGGTATATCATATACCCATGTGTTGACCTTCTGTCATCTTGACTTCCTGCCCAGTCTGAGTCACTGTATGCTCTAAGCTTTATATCTGACGGAAAAGGATAATATAGTCCTTCTTTTATAGTTCTTTTGATATATCTAAGAACTCTTTGTCCTGCAACCCAATGTTGATCCTTCGGACAATGCATGAACTATGAGAGAACTCCCACTGCATAACTGAGATCCGGTCTTGTTAGTGTAGCATAAATTAAGCTTCCCACTAACGATTGATACTTCCTCATATCTTTAAACTCTGCACCACCATATTTGCTGACTTTATGATTTACTTCAAGTGGTGTTGAAGCTTCTCTGCAATTCTCCATGTTAAACTTCTTCAGTAAGTTTAGGAGATACCTTTCTTGCAAAACATATACACCATGATCTGTATATGTAACTTCCATTCCAAGAAAGTATGATAACTTTCCTAGATCACTAATCTTGAACAAATGTAGATCCTTGATTCCTTCATATGAGGTTCCTGTGATTATTATGTCATCTACATAAATACAAATGTAGATCATACCTTCATCTATTCTCTTAATAAGTAGACTTGCATCAGCCTTTGAGCTTTGATATCCAAGGTCATTGAGATACTTCACAAGTCTGTAATTCCAAGCTCTTGGAGCTTGCTTCAATCCATAGAGAGCTCTTCTTAATCTGCAAACATGATCTGGGTAACTGGAACTTACAAACCCTTCATGTTGTTCCATGTAGACTTCATCTGATATATATCCATTTAGAAATGCATTCTTTATATCCAACTGACTTAGCTTCCATCCTTTTGATGTTGCTATAGCAATCAATGTCCTTATGGTTGACATCTTTGCCATCGGACTAAACGTCTCATCATAATCTATGCCATGCGTCTGAGCATAGCCTTTGACCACCAGTCTAGCTTTGTATCTGGCTATCCTTCCATCTGAAAGTTTCTTAACTTTGTAAACCCATTTATTTCCAATTACTTTCTTACCATTTGGTTTTGGAACAAGATCCCAAGTCTTGTTCTCTTCAAGAGCTTTGAACTCCTCCTTCATTGCTTCTTCCCATTGTTTCTTACCTTTTGCTTCACTGTAACCCTGAGGTTCTTCATCTTCCTTTACTAAGTAAGCATAGTTTTTTTGAGTAAAATAAGAAGTGTCGTAGGAATACCTTGTTGGTTGTTCCTTACTCTGTTTGACCTTCTTAGCTCATATTCTTCATGTGTATCTGAATACACATCTTCATCAAATCTTGGTCCATCTTTGTTTCTCATAGTTGATTCAATCCTGGATGTACTTGCCTGCATATGATCTTCATCTTCATTCACCTGCATATGTGATTTTCCTTTTTCTTTCCTTCTCAACTCTTCTTCACGTGTTTCAACACTATGCTCTTTATCTGTATACCAACTTTTTCCTTCATCAAATGTTACATCTCTGGAAACAGTAAATTGTTTGGTAGAGGACTCCATAACCTATAACCCATCTGTTTTTTATCATATCCAATGAATACGTATTTTTCAGCTTTTGGTTCAAGCTTATGTCTCAGTTGTGATGGTACATAAGCATAAGCAATTGATCCAAACACTTTACAATGATCAAGTGTTGGTTTCTTGCCCCACCAAGCTTCATAAGGGGTCATCCCATTTAAAGCTGTACATGGTAATCTATTTACCAGATATGTTGCTGTATTTACAGCCTCAGCCCAAAGATAATTTGGACAATTCTTCTCCTTTAGCATTGCTCTTGCAAACTCAACTAGAGTTCGGTTTCTTCTTTCTGCTACTCCATTTTGTTGCAGTGTATACCTGCAAGTTATTTCTCTTTTGATACCTGCATTCCACAGATAATCATTGAACTCTCGAGAAAAATATTTTCCTCCTCCATCAGACCTTAGTCTTTTGAGTTGCTTTCCTGTAAGTCTTTCAGCATATGCATGAAAATGCCTGAAAACTTCAAATACTTCTGACTTCTCTTTCAAAACAGAAAGAGTTATCCATCTTGTTGCATCATCAATAAAAAGAACGTAATACCTTGAGCCACTGATAGATCCTTCTTTTGTTGGTCCCCATACATCTGTATGTATGAGTTCTAACACATCATCGTGTTTGTACCCTTTCTTCTGAAATGGTAACCTGTGGGCTTTTCCCATCTGACAGGCTTCGCACTTGTGAATCACATGTTGATTCTTCATATTTGGTAATCCTCTCACGGATTGTTTCTCCACCATAGTTTTGATTCCTGTTTCATTAAAATGTCCTAAACCTCTTATGCTAGAGGTCTAACTCTGTAAATACCTCATCACCATGTGTGATCAAGGCTTGACCAACATTCCCTTGTACTTTAAGAGTAAAAAGTCTACCTTCCTTTTTACCATGGACAATTTGATTGTATCCATTCTCTGGATCTTCAACAAATACTCCTTCATTTGTAATCCTGACTTGAAAACCTTTTTCTACTATCTGTCCCACACTAATCAAATTCTTTGGGATTGTTGGAACATACAAAACATTTGTTAGTAGGTCAGCTCCATTCTTACACTTTACTTTTCCAATTGACCTTACATTATGTTTTGTGTTATCACCTGTTTGTACTGTATGATTTGAAATACCTCCTTCAAGTTCTGATAACAATTCTATATTTCCTGATAAATGATTTGAACAACCAGAGTCAATATAGAATACCTTGAGGTCCTCATTCTCTAACACACTTATCGAGTTCATCATCAACGTTGTATGACTGTCATTCTGCATATCATTCGCATAGTTGTAGTAGGTAGTGTTGTGAGACTGATTCTGTCCCCAACTTCTTGCTCCACCTCTACCATATCCGCCTCTTTGGCTTTGTCTACCTCTTTGATATCTTCCACTTCTGCCTCTACTGTTATTGTTCTGATTCTGACTTGATCCTTGAGAATTATGACAGCAATCATGAGCCAAATGATTGCTTAATCCACAGATCCAACAATTCTTGTTGTTGTTAGTCTGATTACCTCTTCCTTTACCTCTACTTTTACTTCTGGCATTACCTCTTCCTCTTGCATAATTTGCTTGAGTAGTCATCTCTTCTTCATCTTTTTCTTTTCCTTTATCACCTTTCTTCTTATTCTTTGCGTACATAGGAGAACTATGTCCTTTATCTCCGTCTGTCTTCAAATCTTGCTCAAATGTTAGCATTAATCCAAGCAACTGATTTAAATCTGGTACAAAATGATTTAAAGAAAGTTCAGTTTGAGAGTATGAAAGGTTTCCACCTTTCATCTCCTCTCAATCTTGCAAGCACTTGTGCTATCAACCTGTGATCTTCGATATCTTCATCAATGGACCCAAGACTGTCCGCCAAGTCTTTCATCTTAGTGACATAATCACTAATGCTTTGACTTTGTTTTTTCTTGAATGTTGTAAACTCTGACCATAAGCTAGCCTTCCTAGCTTTCGTCCTATTTTGGAAATGATCTCCCAATGCACTCCATATGTCTTCAGCTTTCTCCAGACCTCTAATGTGCGGTAGTAGATTATCTGTAATGGTATTGTAGATATAAGCTCTTGCCGTTGCATCTTTCTTCTGCCACAGCTTCAAGGCTTCTAACTCTTCTTTCTTTGGTTGACTCTCGTCTTCGAAAGTCGGCTTCTTTTCTTCTCCTGTCACATATATCATTAAGTCCTTACTCATAAGTAAGGCTTCCATGCGCATTACCCATGCGGGATAATTATCTCTATCCAATTTGTCAGTAGAGATATGATCTTCCATAATCTTCTTGTTTCTGTTACTGCCGGTGAGTGTAATGTTAAAAGGTTTTACCTTTTACAAACCTTTACCCTTGAGAATTACTTCGGAACGTTTCTTGACGCCGTTTGTTGTTGATCATCTCAACTTTCACCTTTCTTGTGAAAGTTCTTCGAATTCTCTTGTATCTTCACTTTCGTTTACTCTTGAGGATCTTTCTGCTCTTCAGAATCTTCCTGCTCTAGTACCACTTGTTGAGGATATGTAATGTCGCGGCAAAAGCTTGTTAACTAACAAGACTACGGAAAATTGCCACGCCTCAACTAGAACTAAGTTAAAGTGATGTTAGAACACCTCTATAATCATCATTAGCTTAGTGAGCTTCCTGAAACTAAAAACTTCACAGCTGTGTTTAGTGAAATACAAATATTCACTTTACAAAAAGTTTTGTGTTTTCTTCAAGCTTCAATTCTGATCTAATTTACTTCAATCTTCACAATTCTTTGTTTGCTTACTGTTAGATATTTTTCGCCACTTGAATGAGTCAAAATTGTGTTTGAAAACTCACTGAAATATCACCGGAACTTCATCGGACTGTTACTGGACTGTCACCGTAATTGTACCGAAATGTTACCGGAATCAACTACAATTATGTTTGTAGTTACTTCAACTGATTGTAGATGGAGTAAGGAAGTGAATGAACTCTTTCTGAAGTTTAAGAAAAACTTCACTAGTTCTGGATGTCTTTACTTTCAGACACAGTATTGTGTGTACTTGTCCCGTTTCACAGAAGTCTTTTGATCAACTTATAGTTGAGACTACTGGTTTCAAGATGAACTATCTCTCATGAAAACCTTTACACTATGTTGCAAGATCTAACTTTTAGATGTACCGGAAAATATTTACTGAGAAAACTGTAACTATTAACTAACTTTCACAGTAACATGAAATTACTCAGATTTCTTCACATACGAAGAATGCGCTCAAATTTCCACATGAACATGTGTTTTCTATTAGAGAAGATGTGTACAAAATAGCTTGGCCTCACTTTGCTCATAGCTATGCAAACCTCTCCTACTTTGAATAGTTATTCCTTACCATCTCTCTTAGATGAATACCAGACATGTCAGGTTCTATTATTCATCTACATACGCAATGTCTGGCGTCTTCTATATCACTATCCTCAGTTTCTATATGTGCTATTCTTTTCCGGTTCTATGCATTCATATATTTTCTCTTCTTCTTCCTCACATATATATACATTTTGTTCCGAGATTCAAAACTCATATTTCTGGAAGTTTCTATTAACTATATTACAGTCGTGAATTTGTCCCTTCACTAAGGCTTGATTTTCTGACTGATTTTGTTTCTGCTTCTCTTTGTCTTTGTTCGTCTTTATGTCTGTTTGTATGTCAAATTTGTGAGTGATTCTTCAACAGTGTGTGTGTGTGTGTGCACAATACAATCACAATGTAGGTGGATAAGCACAATATACATGCACACCAAAGCTCGACACTAGCAATATGCAGTTCAAAATAGTAGCAAATGTCGACTTTTTGCTCTCAGGTTCAGTTATGTTTAAAACATGTGATCGATATAGGCATCGGTATGTGCATTGGTATTTCCAATAAATCACTAATGCTGGCGCCGCCACAAATTATGATGCATATACTAACAACAATATTCTAATGGTTATACAGATGCTCAAGTGACTGTCGGTGTGATTTACGTGGTCTTTCTAGGCATTTTCAGTAGTCATACCAATGCCAAGGCATGACTGTTGGTATGGCTAGCATCAGTATGCCTCTCATATGTTGTAGTGCAAGTCTTCAAAGTGGAATCCTCAAAAAAAGTTGGCAAAGTATTGTGTTGTAAAGTGAGCAACAAAGTATTCATTGATCCAACCATATGTTCATACATAAACAACAATAAATTGATGGCAATGCATGTCAATACACTAATCATGCACCTCCCCCTTCGGAAAGGAACTTTGCAAGAGCTAGTTCCACCTATCACAAGTCACTTGTGATCCTGTTCAAGTATCTACAGATGAAGTAAGATCCAAAGCTATCACACAAGCTTCAAGGATCCAATGAGTACTCTTCTAACATAAAAGCCAATAACATTTTCACATAATCTCCTTTGTAAAATGGACTCTATGACCAAATAACCATGTGGGAATCACCACCCATATATAGCAAGATAAAATTGGTAAAAACTATCAAATAAATTACCATGGGCTAACATAATAGCCAATCAAGGAAAAATGGGTGTGCAATCGAGGCTCCAAATCGGATCGTGTACCTATAGAGAAACAAGAAAATGCAAGTACCAACCAAATATCCAATCAATCTCTCACATAACTATGTGCAATCAGCAAATAAATCTAGATCCAAGTAGCATAAAAACAAAATATGACCGCAATGCCACTAGACATGCATTCAAAAAGCCACAATCTCAAATCGAAGATGCAATTGGCATAAATTGAAATTCATACCACAATGTCATTATACATGACAAAACTTTTCATAAGCGGCTCTACTCTCATATGGAGGAGCATCCACATAGATCATACATAGTCAATGCCTTCAAACTCTAAAACTAAAAGCTCACAAACCATGAAATCTCTCACTAAAGTTCCAAATCAAAGTGAACCTTTAAAAGGAATTAGGCTTTCTATCATGAAAGTCTAGTTCTTTTCCATTTTAGGTTTTCTAACCTCTGAATCTCAAACTTTGATCTCATTGAATTTGGAGAACTCTTTCTTGGACATGCACTGCTACATAGAACACCTCAATCGGAGGTGTGTAGCTCAAGATACAAGCAAAAAAAGCATCTCCTATCATTTTCATCTTCACCTATAACATTGTTTTTCTGTATTTTCCATTTTCAACAACTTAGAGCTGTGAATTTGGACTTGTATTCTTATATGATTTGTAGATGCATTTTCTAGCTATGCACAAAATTTGAGTCACTTCAATCTAACCTCTAGAACTGAGGTAATAGCCAAAATTTTGATCTATTGCCAAAGTGGATATAGATCTGACTTTCACATCATCCTATGTTTTTTGAATTTTTGGCACATTAGAGTTCCAAATTAGAATTTGCACTCTTTTACAAAGTTTTATCTCTCAGTGTAGGCTACAGTAAAAACTTTAACTTTTATTGATTTATGTCCAAAATACCGACCTACTATCAAGAAGATGCCAACCTACAAAATTCACCATTTTGCCCTATTCTTCCATTAAAGCTCCTGGCACTCAGGCTTTAGCAAGCTTTGATACCAATCAAGGCCTTTTTGTGGGCTGAATAAGAGGAACAGGGAGGAGATGGAGGGAGAGAATGGAGATGAGAGACATGCACACTTGTATGGGAGCTTCAAAATCCACATAATCAACTTTTGAGGAAATGCTCTATAAAACATATATGTATATGAACATAGGGGTAAGGTTGCATGACCCTTACATCCTCAACATGCAATCCAAGATAATATTATAGACTTGTCTAATGGAAAAGCTCTATGGCACAAGCATACATCCACATTTCATACTTCTTTCCGTTCTTGTTATACTAAATCATTTTTTTAATTGTTGTCTCTCAATGATTAGAGTACCCTACTCGTCAGACATAGTGTGATTGCTATGTGTTCTCCCTCCTATGTTCTTACGACAACCATTTTCATTTAATTCAAATTTCTTCCAATGCGAATGTAGAGCCGAGGTACTAGGATACATTCGTTCTTCCCTATTGAGAATTTTATCGAACCTAGAATCGGCAAATTGCTTGCACTTGCTTTGTGGATTTGGATATGAAAGTTCTTACATTATTCAAGGAAATTTTGAGCTTTTCTACAATAAGCGGTTTTCCAAGAGTATGACACACCAAACGAGTTTGAGAAAGGCTATTGAAGATAGCCATATGCAACATTATCGCTCCCCAGTCAAGGGGAGGCACGATGCAAGAACATGAAGCTCATTCAGGCATGATACATGGTAGAGATCGATAAAGTGTGGGGTTGAATGCAAACAATAACACGAAGGGGTCATGCACCCACAATGCCCAAACACCAATCGACCTCAAAAAGAAAACCCTACAATGTGCAAGGAAGATATCTCAGATCTATGGAAACATAACTAAATCTAGCTTATCACTAACATTGGTGAATGTTCCTATTTTTGAGCAAAATATGGCATATACAACTACATGAAGATGATGATGAAAGATCCACATGTGTCTTCTTTCCATATTCGAATATGTAGCTAGATTCCACACTTAAAATATGGTGAAATGGCATAAAAAATGAAATTTGTCATGAAGACGTGTTTGTAGAATTTCTTCATTTAATAAAAGAAGTAAAATTCAATATGATAGACACTCCTCTAACCCTAGCAAATGATCTAATGTTAAAGTCTTACCAACTCATTTGATGGAATCCTTTGGTTTGGTGAGTTTTTTTTTCATGGAAGTTTGGCAAGCGCCTACTCTTCGAGCTTTAACTTTGAAAGAACAATTGTACAGGTGATGGGCATAGTACTTGCAGGATCTCTCGCATCCCACAAAGCAGAGGTTAAACGAAATTACAACTGGTTTCAACTAGTTTAGACTGTCCAAAGTCATAACATGTCCAGCTCAAGGATTGAACTCTAGACCTCCACCTCAAGAGACCGAAAACTCAACCACTAGAACAATCGAAGGTGGACTTATTTGGCGAGTTTTTTTTTTTTTATAAATGGAGGTTCGGCCGAGGCCTACTCCCCCGGACTTTAACTTTGAAATTGCAACTGTACAAGGAAGGGCATAGTACCCATGGGACCCCCCTTATCCCACAAGAACAGGGATTTACAAGACTGGGTTAAACGGCGGTCAACACTACCGCAAGGACAGACAAACGGTGGCACTCAGCCACAATGCAACATCATTCCAGATTACGTGTCCCTTACATGTTGCTGCCAGGGATTGAACCCTTGCCCCCGCCTCAAGAGGTGAGAGGCCCAACCACTAGGCCAGCGAACTGGGACACTTATTTGGCGAGTTTTCTGTACCAAATTTCAAGTCATAAAGACAACAGTCCATAAGGGTAGAACTCCTTAAAATGACAATGATAATAATATTAGTAAAATAAAAAAAATCGCTATGACTATGCGACTCATTGTTACACGTGGCAACAAGTTCACCATCATCTATTTCGTTTCGATCTCCGGCACTTCACCCTCCAAGTCGTCAATAATTGACACCTTCGCAACTGCATGTGCGAGTACAGTGCGACGATTGTCATCCTTCTCTGATACCACGTGACTATTTATCATGCGCATTGCGCCTCAGCTGACAGCCCACATTCATTCTACACTCTACTTCAGGTAATGGGTAGACCGTAGAGGCTCCCTCCCTCCCCTCTCTTTCTCTTGCTTTGTCTCCTCTGAGGTTGACGGAGTCGTAGGTGGCTGCTGCTGCAATGGTTGAGGAAGTGAGCGGCGGCAGTAGAAAAGCAAGAGCCTTCGAGAGCTTTTTTTACAAGCTTTTGTAGGGACACTCGGGAGCTACGGATTTGCGTATCTCTTGTAGAAAGTGCATGCATTCATAATATTTGTTCGGCTGTACGACAAACTATATGCATATTCCAATGTTGTCGGCTCTTTCCACTCTTTCAGTCTTCACGCTGCAGCCAGCCGCAGCCCGCTTCATCTCCGCAGAAACGACAAAGGAGACAGTACACTGTACAGGCCTACAGTCTAGGACTCTCGTCAACAGCTGAAAGCTCGAAGTTTCGAACTCCACGTATACGGCACGCGAGCTTTTTTTTTCTTTTTTTAAAAAAATTCAGCTTAAGTGTATCTTTTTTTTTTTTTGAGAGAACAGGAATTTTAAAATTGATGCAGGACAAAACTCAGAAATACAGAGGACCTTCCAAGAGGAAGGGAGATCTTACAACTTGTATCCTTCTATATGCAGCTTGATGAAGCTGGACATACTTTCTCTAGTAACAGAGTGAGCTTGGAGCATTTTGGATCTCCACAGATTACAAGGGTACTTTTTAATAATCAGATGGGGGTTATCATCACCTGAGGGGGCACAACAGGAATTTCTGAGGCAAAAATCAATAATGCCCATCATACAAGGGAAAAAATGATCTTTACAATGTTTATCAAATATTTTACTGTTCCTATCTTTCCAAATAGCCCACAGGATGTGAGCTCTCAACAATTGCCAAAGCACTATGTCCATTTTATTAGCCTCTCCAATAAGGAGAACTCTGAAGTCTGGGGGCTTAACTCCATAAGTTTGACAGTACAGAAAAAAGACACTCCAGTATCTGGAAGAATTCTTGCATTTGAAGAACAGGTGTTCCAAATCTTCAATCATACCACAAAAGTGACATTGGCCTGCATCAATTTTAAATTCCCTGGCCTTGCTGCCAGTCCACACACCCCTGTGCAGGATCAACCAAAGAAGGTAGGAGTGTTTAATGGCCACAGGGAAGGACCAGGTGCACTGAAATCTATATCTCCATTGTTGAGTAGTCCATGAGAGAAACTATTTTCTGTTGAGCCTTCCAATCAGCAGCCTGATACTGGTGCAAAGATCTTTTATAGTTAGTGTAAATGTCAAGAGCAACTTCCTCAAGACTGACAGTCTTCTGCCACAGATTGTTATCAAAGATTTCCAGCAGCTTGGACTTTTTGTCTTTGAGAATCTGTTTGCAGGCAATGGACAAGGAATCAATATTCATTAAATGCAGATCATCAAGAACATTACCATTGCTAATCATATCATTCCAATTGTTAAAGCCCTTCCTTCTACATTTGTTCCATCTAATAGGGAAGGGGGAGATGAGGTCTTTAACATGCCACCCAATCCACAGGGAGTCCTGCAACAGAAAAGAGTAATTATATTGAAACCAGACTGGTAATTTGTACTCCCTTTTAATAGCCATCCAAGCTTTCCAGAAGTTGCAAACAAGGACACTTCCTTTGGGGACAAAAATGGCAGGAGAAACTATCACATCCCAAACATCAAAGTTAGTCCAACTCTTATTATCTTTAATCCCTAATTTTGAAATATTCCTTTTAATCAGACAGACCCAAAAATCCTCAGAAGAGACTGCCCTACAGATCCATTTAGCAGCCATCTGAGTAGCCATCCTGGTAGGACAAGTCAAACCCAACCCACCTTCAGACTTCTTCATGCAATAGATTTTCCAAGCCACCTTGGGGATTTTACTTCCTCCCCATAAAAATCTTCGTGCAAGAGAAATTGCTTGAGCCAGCTGTTTCTTAGTTGGATGCCAACAAGACAAGAAGTAAGTCAGACAAGGAAGAATATAGTGCTTAAGGACAAAGGATCTTTGAGCAATATTAGCCTGAAAATCTATCCACTTAAAAATTTTATTTCTAAACTTGTCCAAGACCCAACTCCACCTTTGTTCATGAGTAACTTCAAAGCCCATGGGGATGCCCAGAAGTCTGAAGACAGAGCCCTTTTTAATCAACTCACAACCTACATTTTTTACACAGTCTGGAATACAACTATTAGTGGAATAAAAGCCAGTCTTTTCATGATTAACAACTGAGCCACTGGCCAAACAAAAAGTATTAAGACATTGAAGAAAGGTAGCAGCAAAAGAGTCATCAGCTTTCATAATGAGGTTAGTATCATCAGCAAACATTTGCAGACACATTTGGGACTAGGCTTGAGGGATCTCAATACCCTTTATACAACATTGATTGATAGAGTCTTTCACTAGCCACCATAAAGCATCATAAGTGATAGCAAAGAGGAGGGGAGCTAAAGGAAAACCCTGACGAATAGATCTACAAATCTTGAAGGGAGAAGACAATTGACCATTCATAGCAACTTTAGACTAAGCATTACCAAACAATATGCTAGTGAACTTAATAAAACTTTGACCCAAACCTACTCCCATTCTATCCTGTCATAGGCCTTGTCAAAATCAATTTTGAAGAAGAAGGTGTCAATGTTCATCTCCTTGGTATACTCATATCCTTCCCACATGGAAATAATAGCATCAAGAATAAATCTACCTTTAATAAAACCTTTTTGTTCAGGAAGGATGATACTATCCATCAAGGGACTCAACCTTCTAGCCAAGGAGGAGGCAAAAATTTTATAAATAGAAGTCAGACAAGAGATAGGTCTCCAATTGTTAAGATCTTCTTTAGAACCTCTTTTGTGAATCAGCTTAATGACACCAGTATTAATGAAAGCAGAAAGAGATCCTCTTCTCAAGGCTTCTTGCCAGATCCAGAGAATAATGGGCACCAAAACTTCTTTGAACTCTTGAAAAAATTCATTAGGGATACCACCATGACCAGGAGATTTGTCGGGCCTCAATTTACTAATGGTTTCTCTAACCTCACCAGCAGAAAGGGGGAGATCAAGCCAGGAGGAATCATTTTCTTCCTTTTCTGGGCAATGGCAGCTCTTGCACTCCAGATGTGGTCCCCTCTCTTGGAAGGCATAGAGAAAACATTGGTAAAGAAACAGACAACCTCCTGAAGATTCTCTTCCATGCAAGATGTAGAATCACCATTACTCTTTTTTACCAGGGGGATGAAGTCCCTGGTTTTTTTCTTCCTCATAATCTCAAACATATGCTTGTTAGGTTTATCCATTTTACCAGCCCAAAATTCTCTAAACGTGACAAGGGCACCACGAGCAAGAAGATAATCTTCATACCTCACTTTTTCTTGGGACTCAAGGATCTTCTAATTCTTAACTTGGTCAGGCAAATTAGAGTTCCTTATGTTTTCTATCTCATTGATAATCATCATCCTTCTATTATATTTAATGTGTCTAGCCTTTCTTTTATAATCAGTAAGCACACTCTACACTTCCTTGATAGCCTCCTCCCAAGCTTTGAAAGGGGAACAACCCTTGATAAAATTCTTATTGAAGATTCAATTGATATGATCTTTCACAATGGGAATTTTAATCAGGGACATGTCAAGGTGGGGCCAACCAGCCCTGTAACTAGGGTTATTGCTCATCAGCTCAGTAACTAAGGGAATATGATCAGAAAGCTGAAGTGAAGGATCAACTTCACAGCAACAATTCCAAAGGGAATGAAACCTATTGGTGTTCATATAAATGTTGTCAAGCCTAGCAGACAAAAAATTGCTATCACTCCTATTGTTCTAGGTATGGCCATTGTTAATAAATAAATCAAGAAGATTATGGGTAAGAACCATATTAAACCAGCAATTTTTTTCATTTCCAGAAAGAATGTTGTTAATGTTACCATTTTTGTCAACAACATTCGTAACCATATTGAAATCCCCAGTGAGGATGAGATCACCATGCAGCTTACCAATTTCCTCCCAACACTTGGATCTGTTATAAGAGCAGTTAGCAGCATAAACACAAACAATAGTGAAATTCAGGGGATCCTTGCATCTAAGAGCCACCCACTGATTGGTGTCACTTACCAGGACCTCTTCAACCAAATTCTCCAGGTTGGCTTTTATACCAATCGCAGCACCACCCTTACCACAGTGGTTGGTATGAAACCAGGAGGATTTGCTACTAAATGTCTTTAGATTAGAGATCAACTGGTGACCACTAACTTTTATTTCCTGAAGACAGATGAAATCAGGCAACAAGGAAGAATCAGTTAACCATCTGTTGATAATTTTACCTCTGACAGGGTCTGATAGACCTTTCGTATTAAGGGAGATAATTTTGAGGCAGTCCATGAGAGACAGAAGAAGGAGGAGAGGTTACTTTTTAGGATTCTTGAGTGGCTTGACTGCCGAGGTGGAGATTCTCACAACCTCTTTCCTTTTTGTTTTTGACTTCTCTTTGGCTAGAGGGCTATCCGTAGCCATAGCCACATCCATATTGGTAGTTTCTAGTTCAACCTGCATTATATCTTCATCACTTTTGTTCAGTTGATCAATAAAAATATCATCACTGGTTTCAGTATTATTGACCTTAACATCATTCACATTAGAGGAAAGAGGAAGAATACCAGAGGGTCTGCAACTACCCTTTTTACCAATAGTAGTCCACCCTGGTTCTTCACTAGAGATATCGTCCTGCACAGTAGAGTTTGGACCAGTATTAACTTGTTGTTTGCTTGTACTGCCTGCACCTGCAACATCAATTTTATCAATGTATTCAAGAATTTGGTAAGGATTGCTAATTTCTTTGACCAACATCTCAGGTTTCTGCACAATATTGAAGGTTTTCCTTCTATTCTTGATAGGAGCCTTCTTATTCCATTGATCTGTATGAGCAGAATCTTCTTTAACATTATTAATACCCTGCTTCTTGATGTCATCATCTTTGTAATCTTTGGCTTTAGTTACCATCAGACTTGGACAGTCTCTGATCACATGACCTTGTTTATAACAATGAAAATAGGCATTAGGGAGGTTCTTATACAAAACCTTTTGCTCATGCAGTTTGAGTCCTTCAGAGTTCTTTAAAATTAACACAGATTTTATACTCTTAGAGGTGTCAACTTCGATCAGCATTTGCGGATCCCATTTTGGATTGAATCCACTTTTTGGCCGCTGTCCCAGGACTTTACCAATGAGATTACCCAACTATTCTAACCAAGGATAATATTCAACAGGCATGTCTGGAAGTTCTACCCACACTGGAACCTTAGTTGGTTTAGCCCCCCTAGGGTTAAAACCAGGAAACCATTTGAAAAAGGAAATAGGAGTATTCCTAATAATCCAGTGTCCTTCAGCTATTACCTGCATAGCATTATGGGCATCTTCACAAAAGAAGAGAAAGTAATTATTGGGAAGGTACTGGATGTGTTTGGCAAAAATCCCTCTGCTTTCCCAATTGATTTTCATCCAATTTTTTAGGTTTTCCTAAGCAGGCCGGGGACCATGGCAGAGACCTATCACAACTTTCTCTGACAAATGATTATTCCATGACTCTAATGAGGTACTTTCAATAATAAGGGTGCAATCGTCCCTATCTTCTTCCACATCTTCCAAATTAATAAAATGGGGAGAGCTCTTATCCTCGGAGAAGTCCTAAATAATTTTTTCCTTTCCTTTCCTATCGAAGTTATTATTAAGGGAAGCGTGCATACCTGACAGACTTTGGGAGTTGAACATAGAGAAGGGAGCATGAACCGTGGATTAGACAACATTCGCATACGAGAGACCAACATGTCTCTGTGGGGACAGCAAGGGGTTACGGGTTACTTGCGGGTCACATTGAGCAGAAGCTTCATCGGAACCACAGGGAAGCCTAGAGTTAAAACATTTGCCGTCAAACACAGGGTTCAGCATGGTGTTCAGCGTGCCAAAAGAATCATTTGCACCAGCGATTCCATTCCTAAGCGCCTCATGAAGCACCATAGGTACTGACAAGGAAGCAAAACGAAAGACCCCCCCTAGGGGGGCAACCAAGCAATAGAGTTCTTCGCGACACAGGAGATGCGAAAAACCTTAAAACCCAAAACACGTTCCTCTCAGCGATGGAAGACCCTTCTTAAGGACCCTTCTTAAGTGTAACTTTTTTTTTTTTTTGCTTGAATTGATTGAAAGAACAACTATACAACTAAATGGCCATACTATTCATGGGAATCCTCTATCCCACAAAGCAAAGGTTAGATTGTCCGGAGATAACATTAGGAAAGACTCCCTTCAAGTGTCTGGTTTAATATTTTGATGAAGCTGTTAAATTGACCTTAGGCCCACATATGTGTTACCATAGAGAAGGGTTGAACACTCACCACTACCTCAAGAGGCGGAAGGTCCAACCACCCACACTAACATGCGGGGACTTTTACTCCCCTTTTTTAATAGAGACCAAAGTAAATAAATTGAATAAATATTCACGTCCTATATAGAGCTAATTTAAATAGTTGAGTAGTTGTTTGTGAGCGTCAGGCTCTGTGCTTGGGTCTTTCATCTCTTGAAGCACAGGGGAAGGTTCAATCCCTCCCTATGGCAAGATAGATGTGGGTCTAAGGCCAGCATGATGTCTTCCAAAAGTATTAAAATCATTTGCCTTCGGGTAGTCTAACCGCTATTTTGTGATATATGGGGGGATCCCATGGGTACTATGCCTGTTCACTTATATGGTTGTTCTTTAAATCAATTCAAGCAAGGGAGATAATGCTTCGGCCAAAGTCTCTTAAAAAATAATTTGAGTTCCTTGATAAGGGAGTGTGTTCAAATCCTCTTGGATGTTACCTAGACACTCATTATATGATAAGATGTTAGAGTAGCTTCCTTCAGGGAATTGTTGATCTTCTGGCATTCTTAGTGGACAATGTGAGCAGTGGTAAGGGTTGTGCTCATTGTGAAAAGGTTGACTTTAGTTCAAACAAGTCTTCCCATGAGATAATTAGAAGATGCAAAAGATTTTGTGAGAGAGTTTCTATAAGACCCTTTTCTTCAAAATTGGATTTTTCGAAATCCAGTGATGAAACCCTAGTGAGCGGGAGTAAGTTCTATCTTTTGTCACCTCTATCAAGAGTTGGGGTGAAGTAATGGCTTTGAACAGTCTAAACCAGTTGAAATTAGTTGTAATCTTGTCTAACCCCAATTTTACAAGATACGGGAGTCTTGCGAGTACTATGCCCACCCTAGTTTTGTAGGATACGGAGATCTTGCAAGTACTATGCTCATTCACATGTACAGTTATTCTTTCAAAATTAAAGTTCGAAAAACTAAGTGCTTGCGAAACCTCCATTATAAAAAAAGTTGTTGAGGCGAACCAATCCTAAAAAGGGTTATTGTGCTATGTTCGTACTCATTTCTCTAAGCTCGATCCAACACCTCGCTTCTGCCGCATACTCGTGAAGTTCCAAAGATAAAGCCTCCAACACGTGGTACTTTGTGGTTCTATGAGGCTTAACAAGGTGTAGGTAATCGTATTTCTCATTCGAATGGTGATGATATGAAAGGAAGCAAAGAGTTGGAGACGACTCACATCGTAGAGATATTGATTTTTTGAAACAGAACCTGAAAAGCAATAAGAACAATATCGACTCTGAGATGGAGGATACATAGGAGAAATACATTGAGAATAGACAAAGAAGATCTTGAAAATTGGCATCACCAACTCAATGACAAGGTTTTCATTGGGGTTTTCCATAGCCCGAGACTCGCACAAGAAGTTCTAAAGAATTGGATGAGAATCAACTCGGAGTCAAGGGGACTCTTTGTGAAGCATGTGCAATACTTGCCAAATAGTTACTTTCCCTTTTTTTATATAATTCCAATAGTGCAATGAAAGTGATAGTTTAGGGGCAATGATTAATAAGAAACACTCTAATAAATTTCTTTGAATGGCATTGTCGATTCAACCCAAGGGGAGCAAAGCCTACCAAGGTCCCTGTGTGAATCGAGCTGCCTGTAGAGTTCTACCCTTGGGTAGAGAAACTAGGAAAGCTCATTACTAAGGTTTTGGGATAGAGACCAAGAAATGGTGTTAATCCCAAATGGTATCCTCAAGTTATGGTGGAAGTAGACTTAGCAAAGGGCATTAAAACTTCTCTAGTTCTTAAAGCGTATGATGGATTTAAGCTTCATGACTAGAAAATTATATACAAGACTATGTTTGTCTTTCATTGCTATAAGCAAGGGCATGTGATCAAAGACTATCCTCTTTTAAATCTAAACAAGGAAGAAAAGGACAAAGTTGACTCAAGGCCATTGAGAAGTACTAGGACCACAGAGAGTAAGAATTTGCCCAAATCTATAGGTAACTTTGGTAAAAGGTCTGCTCCCAAACCTCAAAGGAAGAAGCAATTGTGGAACAATTAATTTGACGTTTTGTTAGATAATGTTTTTAAATTCCTTCAACAGATTACTAAAGAGTTTAGAACTAAAATCTACTCTAAGATGTAGGATCCTAACTTAGAACATAAGAGTGAGCATGATATTGTTACAAGCAGTCAAGACGCTCAACATAACAATCAAGATGAAGGATGGACTCATGTCAAAGGGAAGAAAAAACATTCTTCTAGCTCCATTTCTGGTAAAAGCTCTACCTCTCACTCTTCTGATGAAGAGAATTACTCAAAACTTAACAAAAATTGATCAAGAAAAGATTAATAAGTTTATATCAGCTCAAGTGGATTTTGAAGATGTACCAATGGCACAGTATCAGAAACTAAAAGCTATTGTTAAAAGCTCTTCTAAATCAAAGAGAAAAGAGATAGTTAGAGTTTGAGGCTCTCTTTTAGAACCTTCTAAAAACTATAAAAATGATTGTCTTGACTATGTGCACTTCTTTTTATTATAACCCTATAGGGGATCTCAATATGTATGTCGATATTGAACTCTTTGTTATCCATGACTTAACTCTGCTATGTAATAATGGAGACTCTATTTTTCTTTTTACTGTTATCTATAGATTGTATTAATATGCTTTCCTTAAACATCAAAGGTCTCATTGACCCAATGAGAGGTAGTGGTTAACAATTGGACTAGGGATCATTCTTTTGTGCCCAATATTATTGGTCTGCAAGAATTTAAAGTTATCGGTTATAAGTTGATCATCAATCTTAATATTTTATCCTCTAGTCATACTTGGTTCACTACTAGACATAATGAAGGTAAACGAGGGGTGGTTATAGGTATTTCCTCTAACATTGACCCTCTTGTGGAAGATATTATAATCAACCCTTCTAACCAATGGGTTGCCTTGAGATGCTATAATCCTATCAACTACACTTTTGTTAGTGTTTATGCCTCCAATAACCCTAATGATAGAATTAGGTTCTGGGTTGGCATTACTCTTCTCCCTAGGGGACAATTATGTTTGGGGATTTTAACATGGTCACTTTGCCTCAAGATTGACTAGGAAACAATTCTAACATTGTTCAAGGTAGAGAGAATAAGTGGTATTCTTTAACCAATAGTAAGGATCTCAATGATATTTCTAGAATTTTTGGGCACTCTTGGAATAAAAGAAGCTCTACCTATCCTCTTTTTGCTAGACTTGATAGAATCTATATCAGCATTAATATATTTCAAGAGCTCTGGTAGTACAACTATGATATTGACCCTTCCCTTTGTATTTCTAATCACTCTCCTTTAGTTAATAAGCTGTTTAGGAACTACTCTAGCTATCAGGTTGGATGGCCTAATTTGGTACTTCTCTCCTCAAAGTGCATTGTATCATTGATAAGACCAAAAATATCTCTGAAATATATTTTAGTAATGTCCTCTCCTCTATCCTTGCTTGGGAAAGATCTATCAAGGACATACAATATCTTTTCACTCATTACAAGAGATTGGCAAAATAGACTAGATTGAAGAGAAGAATGATGATTCTTAAAGAGATAGATGAAATCAAAATAAGTAATCGTTCTCATCTAGTTGTAGATCAGAGGGTCCTTGATCTTCAAGAAAGAGTGAGATATGAAGATAACGTGGATCTCTTGGCTCCTCAATAGAATTTTGGGCAAGAAGTGGATAGACGAAATAAAAATATCTTTGACTTGAAAAAGAAAAAATATAAGGACTTTATGCTATGTTGAGAAAGAGTTCAGGAGAACATTTTGTTGATATCAAGGAGAATTTATAGGAGGCCATTGGCTTCGTTAGCAATGTTTTCTCTGTGCCTCTAAAGGGAGGGGAGGATTCCTAGAGATCCAAAGTTTTCATTGCTCTTAAAAGGAAAAAAATGATTGATCTAAGACTGGCTTCTATTCTTGACCTACCCCTCACTAATGGTGAGGTTAGAGAAACCATTAGTAAATTGAAACCCTATAAATCCCCTAGTTTTGATGGTATCCCAAATGAATTACTTATGATTCTTAAGGACTTTTTGACCCCGTCATTCTCGTGATCTAGCAAGAATCTATAAGGAAAGGTGTCCTTCTTGTTTCAATCAACACTAAAGTGATAAAACTTGTTCAAAAAAGGGCCCGAGGATGACCTAAATGACTAGAGACCTATCTCTTGTCTGACTTCTCTCTATAAAGTCTTCTCATCTTGTTTGTCTAGGAGACCTAGTCCAATCATGGATCAAATTATCCTTCCTGTTCAAAAAGTTTTTATTAAAAGCTGATACATCCTTGATATCATTATATTGATATGGGACAATCATGAGTATGCTAGAGAGGAAAAGAAAGATGGTTACTTTTTCAAAGTGGATTGTGATAAGGCGTATGATAGGATGGAATGAGACTTCATTCTCCATCCCTTGCATGAAATTGGAGATGGTAGGAATTTTATCAAGTTTGTCCATGTTCTTTTTGATAATGCTCAATCTAGAGTATCTATGAGTGGTCATATTTCTAATCCTTTTAGACTTCTTAGATCCATTAGACAAGGATGCCCTTTGGCCCCTGTCCTTTTGTTCATAGCTAGTGATTCTCTTAGTTCGTTGGTTAAGGATTGTATTGACCAAAAGCTTATTAAGGGTATTGAGATTCCTAATGCTTCCTCTCCTCTTTGTCTCTAGATGATTGTCGATGATACCAATATGATAACTAGATTTAGATATATTGAATGCTTGATCCATTGTTTAGAGTCTTTTTTTTTTGTAAATGGGCCGATTGTTAACCATAACAAAACCTCCTTGTATTCCACAAACAATGAGATTCCTAAGTGCATTACTAATAAAGCTTATGACGTTATTAAAGAAGGCAATGGTTTTAGAGTCCTTGAAATCCCTATGGGATTTAATATATCTTATAATCAAAGGTGGGGTGGGTGATGGATAGATTCAGGAATAAAGTGATGAAATGGATGCCCTTGTAGCATAGCCTCCCTCATAGAGTATTTTTCCTTAACCATTATATCCTTCCCTCTTTGACTTATTTTTTGCCTTGTTGGATGCCTAATAAAAAACAATTGACCCAAGCTATTGCCCTTGCTAGAAGATTCCTTTCGGGTAGGTCAATGGATAGCTCTAGAATTCAAAAGTGGCTTGACATATTTGTTGTAGGAAAAAAGAAGAAGATGGGATTGATCCTCAATGTCCTATCAAAATGGATCATAAATTGGCTGCTAAATGGATTGTTCGTGCTTCTTATTCTGCTGATTATTGGTCTTGTCTAATCAAAAGAACTCTTTTTAGGTTCAAGGATAGAAAGCTTGGAAATGCAACAGATCATGGGACATTATTATCTCTCCTAACCTCTTTATCCATGTAGGAAGTAGACTCACATGGAGCATATGGAAGGCTTGGATAGAAGTCAAAAGACTTTATGTGTTGAATTTACTTTTTGCTACTAATTCTTGTTTCTTTTTTCATGAATCCATGTGGAGAAGTTGGATTATGTATCGAGAAAGAGGGAAAAAATCTATTAGGATGAAGAAATGCAAAAAAGATGGATTTGAAACATGGAGTAGCTTGTGTAGAAATAACAGATTAGTTGATGATGAAGATGCAATGCTTTATAAGTATGGGGAGGCTCAAAAGAGATTTAACCCTCAAAATCTAGTGCTTCTTATTCCAATGCATTCCCCATCTATTATTGAGTATGATTCATCACGTGGTTGTCCAATAGACGTTTTCTTCTTGCTTCTTTCAAAGGAGACTTCAACACAATCTTTAAGTTTGGTCATGTCTCTGTTATTAGTCTAGTTGACTATGTTTTTCATAATTCGATATCTCCTGAAGATTTCTTCATGTATCCTTTTGTGAGACCCTTGTTCTAAAACAAGTTTTCGTTTAGGTCTCTAAAATGAGGGTCCAAGATATCAAGTTGTGATTGAAGGCCCATCTTGGGACATCACTTATGAATCCTAATACTGGACCTCAATTTCTCTGAGTAAAGCATTGATTCCTACATTATAAAGTTGGATTTAATATAAAATTTCTTCTCAATAAAATGGTAATTCTCTATTTCATTTTACATTTTATTGCGAGGGTACTTCAATAAGAGAAAATTTGTAGGGATATAAAATCAAATCCTACAAGATATGATGTTTCCAAATTTTGTATTTCTATATGTAAAATAAATGGAGTTTTTTCTTTACTAACTAAGACACGTATAACTACAGCTTGCACATCTTAATATCCATTCAACAAAAATTTTAGTGGCCATTGCAAAACTCTCAATCTTCCAAAATGCTTGGTTAGAGTGGAGATATCCTCAAACACCTTTGCAATCTTAATAAGTCTTGTTACCTCTTGTCGCAACACAAGGATGAAGCTCCTTGGAAATTTTTATTTATTTTTAGTTGATTAGAGAAGTGTAATGAATGCTTTATTACTTTGGAAAAAAACCCTTATATGTATATATAGTTGGGATCGATCCCAAAAAACTCAACAAGGGTTCTTTTCATGTAACTTCCACTATTTGTACCAAAGACTCTTGGGAAGGTGAAGCAAAGCTTTTAAAACCATCTATAAAAGTATTTACTATCACTGATCATATACGGCTAGCTTTCAAAGTATGATCTCCATAAAATCAACATTATCTTGGTGACCTAAGTCCATAATGTGATGCAATCTTGGTGGAGCAATAACATGTGAGATAAATGTGGAACACTCCGGAGATAATCAACTATATAAAATAGAACCAATTGCAATAAGATGATAGAATTCCCATCATTTGGCTTTATGTATTCCTAACCTTTATAACTTTACTATCCTTGTGCTCATGCACACGCATAGGCTTCATTCACATATAAGAAATTCCTAGTAATGGAGTGCAATTTCTACGCTCCACTATCAAATAAATTCCTAGTTTATTATCCATATAAATTTGGAATAAATTATATTGAAAGATATTGTATTGGCATTCTGATGCAAACACTAGTCTTTCTCTTCCCTTTAGTTTGCCACATGAATGTAAAAACATTGATTTGGTGAGATTTTTATAATCTATAAGTATTAGTTTTATTAAATGATGCTAGGTCATCATCCCTATGATTAGACATCAATTAAAGGGTTTGATGCTTCTTCAAGCTGGACTTGTTTCTATCTCATCCAACTCTAAAGTGAAAATTTATCACTCTACTTTTAGATTCTCCAATACCAATGACTAGATCTTCCTCATCTAGTCGAACACCATCACTAGAAAAAAATATAATATTTTTTTTTAAATCTTAGAGTCTTCAAGTGAGACTCAATCTAGCCACTTTGACTATTTGATCTCCCTATTAAATTGGATAGAATATTGATAATTCTATCTAGGTGATCTCCTTGATTGTCTTTGCAATTGTGCCCTATACTAATTCTACTATTATAAAGGGATGTCTATCTCTAATGCGATAAGAGGGAACATTCTTGGTCTGGCACATAGCCATATGATATCTTGGAACTTCCTAATTAATGTGCTTGGGTTGATCTATGCCTTGCCTTCTCAATTTCATACATTTGATACATTCTAAGACCTTTGCATGGGCTTCTTCACGGATTCTTTTCTTTTCTTCTTTGCACTTCTTTGCTATATTGATTTGATTTAGTGTTTCTTTTATTCAAGGTTCCTATTAAAGCTTTACTTTACAACCATTGATATAACTTGGTAAGACCTTTCCTTCTAAGGCAGCTAGTTGGATTGCTCCACTTTTTGATATCCAATTGATGATCATTTGTCCCTAGGCACACATCCTCAACTTTTGTGCATGTTGTTTCAATATGTACACCAAGACTAGGTCTCCCACTTTCAATCCCTTGTATCTTACGTTGTCGGGAAGATTTGCATCTTCCAGTTGATAACCAGAGGAAATAAAAGCAACTTAATTGGTGAATTCTAAACCTCTTTTTCACTGTTGATTAGTTGTTCTGGATTACATTAACTACTTTTGAAGTGTTTGCAGATACAGGAAATGATAAAGAATACATGTTCGTATTAGGGTTTACCCTAATTACTCAATTAATGAGTATTTCATATTTATACATGCTTGATTCATGGGTATTTAACCCTAGGGTTTTCTAAGTTCATATGATTTTATGTCAATTAGGTTCATCTGAAGGGTCTCAAAAGATTCTAATGGGTTCATGTTAGGGTTTACAAGGGATCAGAAAGATTTTAATGGGTTATCAATGATTTTCAAAGGGTTTTCATAGGGTTTTGATCGGTTTTAAGTAGGTTTTCTAAGGGTTTAGGATGTTTCAAGGGTTAAAATAATTAACATTTAATGAAATTGATCTATGTCTAAACATTGATTAACTTACAAAAAAAAATTATGGTTTAATTTATTAATTAAATAGTGTATGTACCTTTATTTCTAAGGTTCTAAAGAATTAAAATCATAAACTAAGGTTAATTTAAATGAATTATTTAATTAAGCAATTTAGGATAATTCAGTTAAAATGAAAAAGAAGTGGATAAATAATGAATGGTGTATGTAAGTAGTGATTAAAGTGTGGTGTGAGTTGAATGTGTAACTAAAGTGGTTAAAGTGAATAGTTTCAAAGTGTGGTAGTTGTGAGTGTAAGTTAAAAGAGTGGTTTAAATAGATTATGCATTTAAAGTAGTTAAAGGGAATGAAAAGAGTGGTCAAAGTATGATGGATAAATATGGGTTAAAGAATGGATGAGAATTAAAGTAGGAAACCAAAAAGAGTGGTATAGAGAGGATCTGTGTGTGTATATATATGAGTAAGTTGTGTTATTTTCTCTAATGTTTTTTTTTTCAGGTACTTCCTCTTTCTTCTTCTCACGTTGTCGTGTATGTGTAGGAGAGAATTTGGTTTGTTTTTCTCTGCATTAAATCATCTAGAGAAAGATTGTTATTTTCTTTTCCTCTCTCATCTTTGATGGTGGCTGCAGCATCTATTGCATCCATGTAGGAGAGAGAGAAAGCGAAAGGCTCTATCTGCGTAAGTTTAGAGAGAGATTGTTTGTAGTGATAGTTTTACTTAAAGTAAAAACTTTAGAACTTGTGGTAGGTGGGCTGCATCGGCTCATCTCATGCGTAGATAGAGTCAAACGAACAGAAGAACGAAGCAACAGGGATTACAAACTTGCGATTCCAGAATCAAGCTTCCAACTTCTGAGTTCAAGATCCATTCTTACACAAAACACACGCACATCAAAGCTTTAGTATTCCAGAAAAATGTGCATGCTATTGAGGAAAACAACCATCACTCGAATAGTTTGCGAAACCCTAATTACCATCCTTTACTGCTCCGATCGAGCAAACCTGCTGCTTTGTCAGTCCTGTTGCTTACATTTTTCACGGTCGATAATTGCACTTCTATTCTCTCAGAGCACTCTAAGTGCCAAGCACTCAAGTAGGCGCTCTGTATGCAGCGAGAGCCGTTTGCAGTTGGGACACATCCCATCCGAGAATCAAGAGTTAGATTGTAATTAGGCACTTCGCAAAGGTCTTCTGTTTTGATTATATATGCATGCGCTCTCAGCTATTAAGGCAAAATACTTCATCCTAATTCCGAATCCTCAATAACGGCAGTGAAATTCAATCAACCACTATCAGCCTCGTTTTCGCAGCACGTCTGTAGGCGAATGTTTTCTTTTCAGTTGCTGCGAACAAGAACAACAATAGATTACTTGGTTTGTCTATGCCTTTGTCAGTGCTCTTGCACTTGAATATGCTTGAGGGCAGTTTCTTAATTATTTGTTTCATCGTGAAGTCTTGCTAGCTCCCAATCAGAAGCACAATGCCATTCAAAAGTACTCAAACGTGTGAGCTGTTGGTTTTCGGAGGGTGAGTTTCGTGCGTTATGCAATCTCTCTCGCGTGGCTTGACTATGACTTGTGTTTCTTCTGGAAGGTTGAGCCCTCTTCCCCTTGGAAGAAGATATTGTTTAATGATGTCTGCATGCTGAGAGATGGGACTGAATTATAGATATGCTATAGCTTGGAAGAAGGGCAGGATTACGCACCTGGTACCTGGCTGAAACATTGGCGACTGTTTTTGTGTGTTCTATCTAGGTTGAATTTCTGGGAGTCTTAAATTTTGTTCAGAGAAACTTTTGACGCTCATGTTCCATGTCAGTGTATGGGCTGATGCAATGATAGGCCTTTACGCATGTAAGAAGGGTTCAGTAGTAGCAAGCATCCTTTCAAAGTTTTATTTGAAGAAGTCAGAAAGCATGGGTCTTATGATTTTGAATACGCTATTATGATGATGCAAGCTTGTCCATGTCATTTGCGATGGGTTCCTGTCACATATGGTGTGTTATGGAAGCGTTATAAACTATTAGCAAAGTAAATGACCAAGATTCACGTGTAGATTCTAGACGCTAATTAATCCACTCTATAGCTTTCGGTTAGTTATCCTTGCAGATTTCATGGGCAGAATGGTGTTCTTGATTGATTGCCCATTTCATTTCAATTAGTGGATGAACTTCAATTATAATTATGGTTATCACTTGCTATAGGAAGAGTGATTTGGTAAGAGTGAGTTTTTCTCCTCGATTTTCAAGAGTTCATTTTCACCTGATCACATCAGTGATTCATTTTTGGAGTATATATTGACAATTTCAGTCACAGTAAGGATTTTAAAAGCTTTTAAGAGATCGTAGCAGTATCGTTCATTCATGATATACTCAAAATGGGAAAACCGTGTATTTTCACACTCGCTAGCAAATCTTTTCAATAGATCAATGTTGAATATTGAGCTTAGCATATGGTCAAATGGCATGGCAATTATCATATGTTTTTAATGCGACAATCCTTCTTCGACCTGGAATTGTCTCATTCTGAAACTCAATATAAGAAAATAGGGAACGGCCTGCTTAGTAATACATCAACACCAAGGGCAGATCCCACTTTATATGAAGAGAAGAAGACGAATTGTAAACAGTTTTATGTGTATTCGAAGATAATTCATAGCCTTGGATAGTGAAGAAATCGTGAAAAAAGAGGACGCAAGAACATTGTAGCTGAAATATTAATCAAAGAAATTCATGAACCAAAGATTTTTGGTGTGTGGTCAAATGTGTTAACATAGTGTGATCAAATGTGTTAACATAAATAAGAGTGAATGGATTAGTATAGGTATGTATTAGATTGCATTTAAATGTTTTAGTGTAACATATGCATATGTATGTAAATGCTAAATGAATTAAGTCTTTTAATTTTACAACTCTTGTAACATTACTGATTTTTTTTCTAATGTTTTTTTTTCAGAAACATTGAAGAGTACAATTAATTGAAGTGAAGACAATATAAGTGAAGCGGCAGCTTAAAGATCCATTTAAATCTTATTTCTCATTTAGTCAACTATCCAATTGAGTAGACAGTTATCCAATTGTTTAGGCCTTCCAGTTGTATTAGAATTATTAATTCGAACCATTAGCATATCAATTAATTTATTCAAACAGTTTAGCATCATATTGTTTCATTAGTTTTTCCATTACTTTCCTTGATGTCTTCTAAGTTAGTTCATGAGTCTGAGCACAGTACTATTGAAAATATTGAAAATATTGAAAATATTCTGCCAACTCTAAACAGACCAGAACCCTCTAGCTTACCTGAAAGTTTAGTAGAAGAACCCATTATGGAAGTTTCAATCTCATATCAGGAAGCTGTTGCTATGTACGAGGCTGCCCGTCCTTACGGTCCATAGCTAATTAAAACTATTTACTTTTGATAAGAGAACTTTAGTTTCAGTCATAGAATTAGGTAATTTAAATTGTTTTGACATTAGAACCCTTATTTTCATAAGCCTGAGTTTGCTACAGACACCCCGCGTGTGCCGAACGATTTAGGCGGATGACTTGATCCACCATCCGAGCATCTCTCACGACCCGACAACGTGTGCATTGAAATATCTTTTTTACCTCTTCTTTCGAGTGTATACTCCTACATCTACTCTTAATCTAGTCTCACCTAATTGTTGTAGGTTAAAGATCTTGGATGATAACTCATGGCTATTCCATTGATGCTCTTTTGTGACCTTTAGTGTGGATATTAAAAATTCTAATGGAAGTATTTCGTTCTGGAAAAACACCATCTGAAAGGGAGTGGCATTAAGTACCATTTTTAGGCAACTCGATATGCCCAATAAACATGATGAAGTTCTTTGTCCTAATATGACATTTATCCTTAACAATCTTAGTCAACACAGTGCGTAGAATCTTTGTTCATAGATAGATAGATAGATAGATAGATAGATAGATAGATAGATAGATAGATAGATAGATAGATAGATAGATAGATAAATAGATAGATAGATAGATAGAACTTGTCCGTTGGCTTGTGGATGATATGGAGTAGACTTCTTGTGAATGACCATGAATTCTTGTAGCAAGTATTCAATGAACTTGTTCAAGAAGTGGGTACCACAATCACTTACAAATTCTATTGGTAGTCTATATCATGTGACTATGTTTTTGATGATTGCTTTGATCACTTGATCAGGTCCAAATTGTCCTCCTACCACACCTTTGTGTGCAGCTTCTAAGATTTTTAGATATTCACTTTCATGGATACATAGTCTTAGGTACCCATCGCATCCATGCCTATATAGATTATCTCCAATGAGTGTATAGTCTTGCATCTCCTACTCAATGCTCCTTCTTCTTCCTGAAGCCATTTCTTGAGGGAATGTTCTCATCCTCAAAAAGTCCACTAAAGGATTGCTCCAATCCGGTATTAAAGACACTTGATACAAATTAGTATGTTCCACTAGGGGTCTCTTTATCTATCTATCTATCTATCTATCTATCTATCTATCTATCTATCTATCTATCTATCTATCTATCTATCTATCTATCTATCTATCTATCTATCTATCTATCTATCTATCTATCTATCTATCTATCTATCTATCTATCTATCTATCTATCTATCTATCTATCTATCTATCTATCTATCTATCTATCTATCTATCTATCTATCTATCTATCTATCTGTCTATGTATCTATATATCAATCTATCTATCTATCTATCTATCTATCTATCTATCTATCTATCTATCTATCTATCTATCTATCTATCTATCTATCTATCTATCTATCTATATGTCTATCTATCTATCTATCTATATATATATATATATATATATATATATATATATATATATATATATATATATATATATATATATATATATATATATATATATATATATATATATATATCTATATATCTATCTATCTATCTATCTATCTATCTATCTATCTATCTATCTATCTATCTATCTATCTATCTATCTATCTATCTATCTATCTATCTATCTATCTATCTATCTATCTATCTATCTATCTATCTATTTGTCTATCTATCTATCTATCTATCTATCTATCTATCTATCTATCTGTCTATCTATCTATCTATCTATCTGTCTATCTATGTATCTATCTATCTATCTATCTATCTATCTATCTATCTATCTATCTATCTATCTATCTATCTATCTATCTATCTATCTATCTATCTATCTATCTATCTATCTATCTATCTATCTATCTATCTATCTATCTATCTATCTATCTATCTATCTATATATCTATCTATCTATCTATATCTATCTATCTATCTATATATATATATATATATATATATATATATATATATATATATATATATATATATATATATATATATATATATATATATATATATATATATATATATATATATATATATATGTATATGTATATGTATATGTGTGTGTGTGTGTGTCTATCTATCTATCTATCTATCTATCTATCTATCTATCTATCTATCTATCTATCTATCTATCTATCTATCTATCTATCTATCTATCTATCTATCTATCTATCTATCTATCTATCTACCTATCTATCTACATATCTGTCTATCTGTCTATTCTCTATCCGTCTATCTGTTTATTTGTCTATCTGTCTATCTATCTATCTGCCTATCTGTCTAACTGTCTACCTATCTATCAGTCTATGAGTTTATCTCTCTCCCTCTATCTATCTATCTATCAATCTATCTATCTATCTATCTATCTATCTATCTATCTATCTATCTATCTATCTATCTATCTATCTATCTATCTATCTATCTATCTATCTATCTATCTATCTATCTATCTATCTATCTATCTATCTATCTATCTATCTATCTATCTATCTATCTATTTGAGCAATCCTTACACATCCTATAGAATTTTGCTTCCATAGTTGGACAATATACACCTAATTTCTTCATAGTCTATAGGGTTTGGTGTTTCGAATGGTGCTTCCCTAATGCACCTACATGTGCGAGTTGCAACCATTTTGCGTGCTCTTCTTCATCCACGTAACAAGTTGAAACTCCTTGATTAGTGTGCTTGTATATACTTCTTGCCATTATGTGATACTTTTGAGATTCAACAACCTCCTTATCCCTTGTTCTCATGATGGGACATTTGGGCCCAGAAGTGAAAATCGGCACAATAACTTTAGTCCAATTGGGTACTACTACCAAGTTGAATAAGTAAGCATCAGAAAGTTCATCTGATACTCCTTGCGGTGATTCTCCTGAAGTTATTCTAGAAACATGATCCACCCAAAGGCGAGCCTTGCCTTTCCTAAAAACCACTTCAAAATTGTATTCCATTAGTAAGAGCAACCATCTTGCTAATCTGCTTGTGTTGCAATGTTTGTTGACTACATAGAGTAGAGCCTGATGATCTATAAAAAATTTCAACTTATTTACAAGCAAATAATGCCTAAACTTCTTGATCGCATACACCATGCCTAATCCTTTCCATTCTATAGTTGTGTAATTTCTCTTTTCTACATTTAACTATCTACTGGCATAAGCAATGGGAAGATCAATGTCTCCCTTACTTGTGGGTTGTGCTAGCACACATTAATAACAAAATTGGAAGCATCCACATGAACATGGAATGGCTTAGTCCAATATGGTGTTGTCAAAAATGGTTTTGAAAACAATTATCATTTAAGCTCATTAAAAGAGTCTTCATACTCTTGGATCCACTCAAAGTTAGTAAGAAGGTTGTACAGAGGCTTTGCAATTATCACATACATGAGGATAAAGCATCTATAGTATCCACAATGTCCCATAAAAGCCTATACATCTTTAATCTTCTTTGGTCTAGGGAGCTCTACAATGGCTCAAAATTTATCTTCATCCACTGATATCCTATTCTTTGAGACTATGTGTCCTAGAACCTTGCCTTACATGTCCATGAAGATGCACTTCTCTGGATTTAGATAGACCTAATATTATCCATATTTGTCAAAGATCCATTTAAGCTCAGGAATATGTAGGTATGTGATGTTGGAGTGAGCACATAGTTTTGGATCATCAAGCTTTCATTATGCTTGAGGTGTACATGATCGTCATCAAATCCATCATTTGAATGATGCCACATATACTCCTCGTAGAGTTTTATTTACATTCATTTATTGTATTGAGAGTTTGATCATAGGATCGACTTCTTCTGTAATTTCCAAAGTATCTATCTTTGTAAAAGGAAAGAGTAAAAGGCCTAAAGGCCACGAGTTATAAGTAGTTGGGATTGATTCTCAATCAATCAATGAAAAAGTAGATATGACTTCAACTTTCTCTTTTCCTAGATTGTAGGAAAAGATTCCAATCAATCTAAACTACCAAACCTGCCTGAGTTCGAATTCAAATCCATCAAGAAAAGGCATGTTCATATCCTCAAGAGTCTATATGAAGACTCCAAATTATTTGTACATAATGTAGATTGTTGATTTGAAGCAATACATATACTCTTTGATCATTGTTTGGTTCCATTTTTGTTCTCTACTCCTTCTTGAGACTCAGTCAGTGTACAGAGATTGCTGCTCTCTCTAGAGAGCTTAAAATCAAGTTTTTAAGCACTCATTGAAAAGCTATAACTCTCTAGTTTAGGTATAAAAATTTTCATGTCATTTGGTTCATTAATTTTAGAGAAAATCAAGTTTTTCAATCTTAAGGTTATTCTCTGCACATCCCTAAAAAATCGGGATGACATTAGTTGAGTGTTAACGTGATTTCTCCTTTTAGAGTTGTTATATATTAGGCATTTTATTCATTTTAGCAAGCCAACCCTATGCATGACACTCTCGTAAGAGGAATGTTTCCAATTGTTACTATGCTAGCTGCTCTCATGGTTTGATGTCACAACTTCCATCCATTTTAAAAGGTTTTTGTGCGCTAGTCAAGGTCCAGGTTATCTATTTTGCATCAACTTGTTCTTGTTGATGTTCCAAAGTAACTATTGGGTTTAATTGCACTAACCACAAGCCTACAAGGTCTACTTTACAAAAAGTTAGGGCTAGTCCTATGCTAGTTTGTTGGACCAACTTCACCACTTGACATCAACTTTCCAAGCCACTCCAAGCTTCTCCAACTTCTTTCAATGGTATCAGAGCAACTTCAAGGTGGGAGATGGCTTTCCGCAATCATTGGGAAGCTTTATATACATAATTATGCTACTTGGAAAATGAAAATGGAGGCTTATTTGCAAGGAAGAAACCAGATGGGATTGTATCAGGTGATGAAGCAATGCCTATTCCAAGATCCAAAGGAGGGCCTACTCAAGAGGAAACATATAGGCTCACCCTTTGGTGTGCAAGGGATGCTCAAGCAAGGTCGTACATACTAAAATCTATCTCTGATTTTCTATTACCACATATTAGAGGATGCAAGACATCTCAAGAGACTTGGGATGCTCTAGAAACTTTCTTTTTTGCTAGTACAAAGGCAAGGAAAAACCATCTTTGGAATGAGTTCAACTAGATAAAGAAGACTCCAAAACAAACCATCATTGAGTTTGTTACAAAGGTCAAGGATTTCGCTGATCAATTGGCATCCATCCAAGAGCTGATTGAAGAAGAGGCCATCATGAGGCAAATGCTCAATGGGATTAGAGGTGACAAGCACTATCAATCTTTCACCATAGCCTATGATCTCATCATGGATGTGGAAACTCCAGAATTCAACATCTTTCTTGGACAATTCTTCAATCAACAAGCCAACAATAGCATAAGGTAACTCCTATCATGGTAATTCAACTAGTTCTCTATATGTAGATAAGAAGGACAAGAAGTTGAAAGGCAAGAAGATTAATAGAAGACTTCCCAAGCCAATTTTGCAGGCAAGAGCAAGTGGAAAGGGAAGAAGAAAGGACCAAAGAACAAAGGCAGAAATGTTCAACCTTGCGCCATTTGTGATAAGACCAACCACACCACTCGAAATTGTTGCTTCAATTGGTAGACCTAGAAAGGAAGTGGAAGAGGTGGATATGGTAGCAATAGAGGTAGAGGTGAACATAACTTCAAAAATAACAATATAGGCCATAACAAAAGGAACTACAAAAATTATTATGAAGATCAACAACATGAAGAATCACAAGGAAGGTAAAGAAGATGATAAATTATTTTACATAGATTCAGGATGTTCAAATCATGTTGCAGACAACATAGCTCTCTTATCTGATTTGGAAAGTCCAAAGCATAGACATGAAGCTCAAACAAGGGACATAGTGTAGAGAAGATGTGATTTGACATGTAATTTAACGCTCTTTTTTGCATATTCCTTCTATGGATCAACCTTATCTCGGCTATTTGTGGTCTCCGGAGCATGTTCTTGCCCCTCTAGAATAGGTCCCCACACTGTTGCTCCTGAGGGTACAAGTTCCTAGCTGTCTTCTTTACCCTAGACATGATCTGTAAAAAGAAGGATTGGAAGAGGATCAAACACATGGAAATGAGAGAACACAACAAGAAAATCAAGAATTCAATAGACGACCAATTCAAGCAATTAGGGTCATTAAAAAAATTTGGATTGTTCTATTCGCTTGAATCGGTCGTGTAAAATACTTCAAGGTTTCAGCCACATTCATGTGAATTTCATGAGATTTTTGGGATAAAATTTCTCTTTTATGATAAGAATACAACAAATTGTCAAAAAATATGTTTGAAGAAAATGATCAATTCAAGCAATAAGGGAATTTGAAAATCTCCAATTCCCCTAATCTCTTGAATCTGTTGTATTAAACAAATTAAGGTCTTTGCTTTCTTTTTATGTATTCCATGGAGTCTATTATAAATCTTTCTACCTTGGAAAACAAAAATAGATCATGAACATGTTTTTTGACTAGAGACGATCGATTCAAGAAAATAGGTCTATTTGAAAGTCTCCGATTTGCCTTATCGTGCATTCTATGTAGATTTCTGGTTTGCTTTCCATATTGACAATGCTCACAAAATGAAAAAACAGAGAAAGATAACACAAGTAATTAGCCAGAAAAAGAAAGATTTTCCATTCCACTATGAGATATATGGACCAAATGACCATGCCAAATACAAGCCATAGGTTGTTCGGTAATAGCTAACAAGTGTTCTTTCTATGATACAAATAAAGGATAAAGTGAGCCAACTTGGCTTCCTTTTGCAATAACCATATTGCCCTTTGATATACAAAAGGACTGAGCATAGAAGACCACCTTGTAACCAAGGTCATCAAGTTGGCCAACTGACATCAACCTACATGATAACTGAGGTACATGGCATACATTATGCATGGTAATTTTTGAACCATCAATGAACTGCACAACCACATCTCTTATCCCCACAACGTCACATTGGTAAGAGTCACCAAGTCTCATGGTACCAAGAGACTTTTCTGCATAATTAGAGAACCATTCTCTATGTGGTGTCACATGGAAAGAAGCACTAGAATCTAGCAACCTCGTATGGGAAAGAGAATTAGCCATAAGATCCTCAGTTGGCATAGTACAATCAAGTGTCAACACATCAACATCATTAGAAATATCATTAATTTCTTCAATCTTTACAATCAAAGTAGATGGTGTAGGTAACTGTTTAATATGCCCATCAATATTTAGTCCTTTACCTTTAGTATTCTTTAATGCATAATAGTCTTTCTTCATGTGTCCTTTCTTATGATACTAATGGCATTCAATATCCCTCTTATTTGATTTACTTCTACTCTTATTCCATTGACCATTCTTTTCCTTGTGCTTGCTCCTAGCACATTGTTGATTCTTTCCTTGGTAAGAATCACGAACATTATATGCATCTCCACTGTGACTGCCAACGATAGATTTTCTACAAATCTCCTCACTCAAGAGTGCTCCACAAATATTATCATAGATGAGTTTACCACCAGGTGCACTATTCCTCATAGATATGCAAAATGTATTCCATGATGATGGCAAGGTGCATAAGAACAATACTTCTTTCATTTCATTATCCATATCCAATTTTTGAGCCTATAACTGGGAAAATATGGCATCAAACTCATTTAGATGAGCAACAACACTATCTATGTCCTTCATGCAAAGGTAATTTAATTTTCTCATCAGATACACTTTATTTGATGCCGTCTCTTTTTCATATGTATTGCATAACTTCTTCCAAAGCTCCTCTACACTTTCATAGTCGAATATTGTAAAGTAAACATTATCTACTAGGTGTAAGCAAATGGTAGACCTATCCATTTCATCTAATTCGTCCCAATCATCTTCATCCATGTCAACAAGCTTCTTGAAATTCCATTTACTGGCTTCCATTGCCTCCTTTGAATCACCACATCTTTAATCTGATTCTTCCAAAGAGCAAAGGTTGTGCCATCAAATTTTTGGATCTCAAAATGGTCTTTTCCCTGCAACTTGTGCTCCTCCTCGGAACATTGGCACTAGACCTTGATCCACCAAATATGCTTGAGACCTTTGATCCCATGATGGTAGAGAATTGAATAGAATGATAATGGAGCTAGAAGAGTCCAAAGACCAATGAATAAGTGTATCAAGGAGTAAATCAATCACTCCATAGTTGAAAAAACCAAAAATCTGGAAACATTTTGCCAGAGTATCCTCTGTAAAATGAGCATATGACCAGTGTCAAAATATCATATAACTATGAGTAGTGACATGTTTACCTACATAATGAATCACTGACTCCACTGCATATAGTCAGTTACCCAATAGAAGCCAACTAGGCTTATCGAGCACCTATGAACAACTATCATACATCTCTTATGGCGAAGCTGGGTAAGTCTTCCACCTGCATCACCGAAGAGATTCCAACATCTTGGTGTCTCCTAGTTAAGAAAACCTCATCATGATCCTCTTTACCAAATGTAAAGGGATTTATGCAAAAAATGTAAACGCTATATCAATGACCACATGGATGAACATAATTGGTATCCATAGAAGCATACATGGTGTGTATGTGCTCAATATACGTAGTAAAATGACACTAAAAGGCTGAATGCACAACCCAAAAACTAGCCAACAACACCTGCAAGTGTCTGTCAACTATGATGTTTTAGGTTCAAAAACCTACATAACTTTGCAGCGACTACTCCCACCAAAACTAAAAACCTTTCGAGAAACATGTAGTTTTACAAGTGTGGCTGAAAACATAGCCCCAAAGGTTGATATTTATTGTCGTAGAAGTACAAGGAACACTCTTTTTTATGTTCTTGGACATGTGTGAAGAGAACTATGTGCAAAAATACTCCAAAATGGCTCCAAAAGACACCCCAAAAATGCTTCAAAAATAGGCTTTGAAAGCAAAGAATGAAGCTTTGAGGGACCAAAACATGTTCAAGGTAATGTTAACCTTAGTCTTTCCCCTTCTTCAGAAACCACAAGAGTGTAGCTTAGGGGCTAGAGATTGCCACGGTTAAGCAAGCTTCGAGGGGAACAGTACTAGGATGGGTGACCTCCTGAGAAGTACTCGGAACCTCTATCTTCCTTGATTGTTGAGGTCCTGCCTCGCGTGTAGCCAATGGCGCCAATGATGACTTCGATGACTTAGATGACAAGGTATACCAAGGTCTATGCCTTGGTTGCTACCTTAGTCGTAAGCCTTGGGTGGGTGGGTGGGTGCTCACTTCGCTCGCACAAAAGGTACAAATATTTTGCATCAAAATGGTCTGATACTAGTGAAGTATTTCAATGGTGATGCACCACAGTGCACTCTCCTTCTTGAGAGCTCCACAACAATATCCTTGAAGTAGAAAACTGAGCTCCTAGGGCCACACACGATACTCTGCACAAAGGCTATAGAATATGCAGAAAAACATAGTACATAAGGAACACGAACATAGAATTCTTAGGTGTTACAAATGCAGTCGAGCTTCCAATCTACGACTCACTATTCCACTATACGTTTTATTAAAGAACATATACAAAGAAGTGTCTGGTGGCCATTTGGCCTTTCACATGGACACTAACAGAAACATGCAAGGTAGATGGGTGCTACAAAATCCAGTCCCCACTTCTCAAATGGTTGCCACTATGTGGAAACAACCAAAGGATTGTGTCACTATTTTGTGGGCTTGGGGCCACACCTCTCAAAAAGACATCGCATGATCTCCCCCACTCATTTGCATCTCTGAATTTTGTGGGCCACCATAATCCAACATTGAGAATTCTCTAACTCATAATTTGGCTAGGAAGGTGCCCACCATCTGGTCCTTCATGTGTAGTTAAAAGGATTTGCCTTGCCTCCTCTTCTTCCATGCACTTTATAAGATGGTCCTCCTTACCATATCTATATAATTTTCCTTCAATGAATGTAAAATGTGTGCTCTTAATTAGCAACCTCTTCTTTTGCACAGAACTTGCATTAGCTAGATGCATACTAGTTGTAAGGAAATTCCTGATGTCTTCATACCATCCTTGTGCCTTGACGGAGAACAATTCAGCACTTGCAAAGTCATCTTCCACTCCAATTGCTTGATCATTTGTGTTAATCACAACAGACAAGTGATCAGCCATTTCTCTACCACGTCTATGGACTATAGAGAAATCAAATTCTTGGAACAAAAGAAGCCACCTCCACACCCTGCCAGTTTCTTGTGGCTTATTTAATAAATACCAGATGGTTGATGATCAGTTATAATGATAAATTTCACCCCTATTAAGCAGTGGTGGAACTTTTAGATAGCAAAAACCATTGCTAGGGCTTCCGTCTCTGTAATGCTATAATCCTTTTCAACTTTTTCAAAATCTAACTAGCATATTGGATAGGCATGTCTAACTTGTATTCCTCACTATGATGAGTGAGGACTGCTCCTACTGCATATGCACTAACATCTACATGTACATGGAAATTTTTTGGTGTAATGAGAATTGGATTAGCTACCAGTTTGGATCTCAATGTCTCATAAGATATTTCCTCCTCCTCATCCCACCTGAAGGGGACTTCCTTACTTGTAAGTCTGGCCAAAGGCCTAGCTATATCTGCATACATTTTTATAAACCTCCAATGGTAACCAGTGTGACCCAAAAATTTGTTAATTTCTTTTGGTGACTTGGGTCTAGTTAACTTCAATATTGCTATAATTTTTTGGGTCAGGGGCCATACCTTTGTCAGATACTACATGTCCCAAGAGAGTACCTTATATTACTAGGAAGTAGCATTTAATGGGATTCAATTTTAATTTTATCTTCCGACATCTTTTGAAAACCATTTGTAATTGGACTAGGTGATCATTCAAACAATCCATAGGAGTATTAATACGAGTACCTAAGAAGGATGAGAAAACATCCATGAAAAGTAAGGGTCCAAAGATAAGGTTCATAGTCTTGTTGAAGGTGGCTAGAGAATTTCTAAGTCCAAAAGGCATCTTCACATATACATATGTGCCCCATGGTGTAATAAAAGCAGTCTTCTCATGATCTTCTTGATGGATGGATATTTTATTGTATCCATTGAATCTGTCCATGAAGTTGTGTAGTGTGTGTGCAACCACTTCCTCAATGACCTTCTCTACAAAAGGCATAGTAAATCCATCTATAATAGTTACCTTGTTGAGTTCTCTAAAGTCCACACATATCCTGATTTTATTTGTATTCTTCTTTGGCACAATAACCACGGGTGAGAGCCACTCTGAATGTTCCATAGGAATGATAATTCTGGCATCCTCCATTTTTTGTATCTCCAAGTGAACAACTTGAGCTTATTTTGGATTTAATCTATAACTTTTACCTCTTATTGGTTTAGCTCCTTCAATGAGAGGAATTCAATGTTCTCCAAAGCTGGGAGGCACTCCTAAATCTTTATAATGCCAAAAAAATACATCAGCATAAGGTTTCAATAAAGATGTTACCTTTGCAAGTATCTCTAGGTAACTCCACAACCAAGTAACCACTAATATAGGATGAGGATTTTCTTGGGTGCCTAATTGAATTTCCTTGATTGGGCGTTTGTCCGTCAATGTGTCTATAGATTCCTCTCCAACTTTGTGTTCTTCCAACACTTTCTCCCACATATTGAGTTTTGTAAGCAAGTGTAGTCTAGAATTCAATTTTCTCCTCTTTGTCTTGCATCCATCCTACAAGGATTTCTTGAATCGTCACAAGTTTTCTTTACCTTGTCTTTAATCTTAGTAGTTTCCTTCCTTGTAGTTGTAATAGCTTCATCCAAGTTGCATTTACGAGGTGTCTTTCTCCCCCTTCTATGGTCTATTACTGGTTCACCCAATCCAACAACTTGAAATTTCCCCTCCTTCTCTTCATAAGCTTCTTCAGTACATGAATCATTCAGAAAAACTCCATAACAAGGGAAAGACTTTCCTACTTGAAGCCAAGCTAGAATGTCTTCTTCCTCATCTGACTCTAACAACAGTTGGTCCATCATTTCTTGCTCCATGCAGATGCCAGCTGATTGCATCATACTAGTATGACCTTGGTGGTCTTGTCCCTCTTCCAAATATATTTCTTTAAGTTCATGTCCTCTCTGTTGTACCCACAAAGTGTCCTTGTGCCAATCATGGATGACACTTGCATCCCTTATCCAAGGTCTTCCAATCAAGAGAGGAAAACCTCCCTCTACTTGTTGCAATCTGAATACAAGAAAATCTAAAGTAAAGAGGTTATCGTGTACTTCGATTGGAACTCTTGGAACCACTCACATTGGCCTCACTCTACCTTGATCTACCAATGTTATAGTGAAGTTTGCAGGTCTGGATGGCTGAAGTCCAAGCTTCTCCATAGTGTGTTCAGGCATCAAATTAATGCTAGAATCACCATCCACTATAACTCCTTGTAAGTGATGTCCCTTAATAGTTAATGTTAGATGTGGACTCTTATAATTTATGAGGGAGGCTTCCCCTATAATTTTATCCTTACTCATAGTAGTATTCTTTGCCACTAAAGTGGTTGAAGAGGCCTCATCAATAATCTGTAAGACCTCTAATCTCAATTTTGCATCCAAATTTTTAGGTAAAAAATACTAACCTCCATTTTGATAGATTTGACTACATGCCCAATGACATCACTAGTAACTATAAGCTCTTCTCTTTATTGTATATTGTCATAGTTCATGGCCTTGTGCTCAGGTGTCCTTTTGCTTTTGTTCACTCCAATAGTACTTGAATCCTAGTCAATGTCTATTTGAGCTTTTCCTTTGCTCCTAGTATGCATAACCAAAGAGTCTATTTCTTCTAACTCCACTACCCTAGAAGATGGTGAAGGTACACTGACTTCTTTTGCAACTTTTTCTTTATTCAGAGAGATCATTTGTATGTAAGGCCCAGATGTAGATGCCTTGTTCTTTGGACAACAATTGGTATAATGATCCCTAGCTTCTATGTAGTTTCTGCAGGGAGGGGCATTTTCTTGTAGAGAGCACTTGCTCTAATAATGCCCACATTCCCCACACCCGAAACAAATGATTGGCCTCCTAGGCCCATTTCCAAAGTTACCACTAGTTCATGGGTTATAATTGTTACCTTGACTTGGTGTAGCCACCATCACATTAGCTGGAGGTTGGGCTCCTCCTTGTCCCCAATAAGTTTGTGCAGACATCCCTCTTGAGTGATGCTCATGAGCTTCATGTCCAACTTTCCTGCCTCTTCTTCTTTTTATAACTTTAAAGCTTAAATTTCCCTCCTCAATTGAGTTACTGTATTTTTCTTCTTATTTTTGGGGCTTGTTCCTCCTTAAACTTTCAAGTTCCTCTCTCAACTTTGTCATTGGGTCTCAAGTTCCATATGATATGGTAGAATAGAAGGACCTATTCCATATTGGTATCTGATTTGCTCTATCCTTGTTGTTGTAGAACTAAATTCCTCAATTTTTGCTGTAGGTAACACCAAATCCTTAATTTTGCATTGTGTTGAAATTGGAAGTGGTTTGGCCAGCCACTTCTTGACAAAGAAATCATGAGGGGTGTTGGGTAATTTAGCCATGAGAGCTTTTGCTCTAGTGATAAATTTTTGGAATGTCTTCCCAATACCTAATCGGAAGTTCTCTATTTCTTCAAGAATATTCTCTATTGTATTCCCTTGTTGGAACTCTATCTTAAAAGAATCCCTCATTAATTCCCATGTAGTGAAATGATTGTCAACAAATTGACTACAGGCTCTGAAATTCCTCTTTACTTTCATCCTTGTCATTTATAAACCTCCTTGAAACTTCTTTTGATTCAGCTATAGTAGCAAGGTAGTAGTCTTCTCTATTATTGAAGAGCTCTTGAATGCAATACAGAGGAACAAAATCCTTCCCAAAGATAAAGTAATATGGGAGATTTAGGAGGAGTGATTTCTCTGAGATTTTCACATGTTCTGATGGCTCTCTAATGGTAGTCTCTACTCTAAAAGTAGTGACAACAAAGTTTCTAACCTCTTCTTCTTTTGCTTGGAGGTTAATCTCTTCAACAATCTCTTTGTTTTGACGTTTTGAATATTTTTCAAGAGAAACATCTAGGGATGCCCCTTTTTCTTCATCATGTTCTTTTTCTTCATTCTTCCCAATTGAGATGTGATCAAGCCAAATCAGAAACCCTATGCTCAAGGGCAGTAAACAACAATTGTTTTGATGTTCTGGGAAAAGTTCTATCCTGCTTGGCAAGAGGGAAATCTTCCTACATTTTCTAGTGATTCTGGCCCTATCCAAAGAATCCTTTCTAAAAATGATTGGGTGGATATAATGTTTTTCGAGATATGATAACTTCTTGACCATTTACTATCCTAATGAAGGTCTCCCATTCATCCATAAGAAATGCCTTGCTTTAAATGCCTTGCTTTTCTCCACAAGTGCTTCAAAATCAAAGGTGGGATTGAAGATTCTCATCGCATTTGGAAAATGATCTACCCTCAATCCCTCTTGAACCATAAAATCTAGAAGTTTCTGAGATGGAGAAACACTAAGAATCACATTCTTCTCTTCCATCTCAATAGACGACCGATACAAGCGAATAGAAGTAGTCAAAGAGAGTCAAATTGGCATAATCACTTTGGTCGTGTATAGGATATGAGCTCAGAGTGCTTGGCTATGGAGGCAAAATTTCTTGAAGGTTGAAACTTAGAAAAGACCGAGGCAACTGATATTTATAGGTGAAGACAGAAAGAAACGATCACATGACATGGACCAATGAATGTGTGACACATGGAAAAATTGAAGTAAAAGATTTCAATGGTCAAATGATGTGGACCATTGAAAACTTGACACATCAAATTGTTATGTTGGGATTCACAATGGTTAAAGATGACATGGACCAATCAGATGATGCCACATGGCACTAATGGTCAACTCAACTTACATACCTATTTAAGCTCCTCCCTTCATTTGTGCCATTTTTTTTGTGACCTACGTGTTGCCCCCGACATGTAGCAGTTTTCATGTTCCAAGCCTCTTCTATAAATTTCTCTAATTCCTCTTCTCCTTGAGCTCTCTTGGTGTGCAAGGTAATATCCCTGAGATTGGAATCTTCTACATGATCGATTCAAGCGATTAGATTTCCGGATTTGCCCAATTGCTTGAATTGGTCGTGACTAGTTAAAAAGCTTTTTGAGATCTATTTTTTCCTTTTAAGATAAGAGAAAAAGATTAGGGGATTCTATTTTTTTTCACATGGTATTATTGACATGAACCGTTCAAGCGATTAGGGGAATCAAAGACTTTCGGATAGACCTATTTGCTTGAATCGCTCATGTCTAGTCAAAAGCATGTCTATGATCTATTTTTGTTTCCCAAGGTATACAAGGGGAAAATTTATTCAGGACTTGATGAATTGGTTGTGTCTAGTAGAAAAGCTTTTTAAGAACTATTTTTTTCTTTAAAGGTAAGGACAATAGATCAATTCTAGTTCTTATCAAATTCACATCGTATTATTGAAACAATCGTCATTTGTGAATTACTAGTGTTTGAGCTAGTATTGTGGGAGAGCGTAGATGATCGGTATCGCAGGCTTGAGATCGCGGTCATTGGAGTGAGTTCGAACGATATCTCTTGGAATCTACCTAAAGGGGAGCTTAGAGAAGGTAAGAGCCTTGTGATTAATCACATATAAACATCTAAGAATCTAAAGAAGTGAGAAACTACCTGCCATCGACATCGTGAGAGAGAGATTGGGAGTTAAAGTGAGTGTTTTTGAGATATAGACATAGAGGGAGAAAGGGGAATGCACAAGAAGCACATAAGTTAACTTGGTTTTTGAAAATAATCATTTGTGTGTGTGGGAAAAAGCAGGTATCATGATCGGTTGAGTTTTGGTATCGCGGTACCAAAATTCCCTTGTATCACGATACTCATTTGGTATCGTATCATCAGTTTCCCACTTATGGTATCGTGATACCAGTTTGGCATCGTATGACCAAAAGTGTGGTATTGCGATTGTGATTATTGAGTCATATCGTATCATTGATTTCTTGGTATCGTATCATTTTGGTTGTGGTATCGTATCGTTGACCAAAGTGGTATCATATCGTTTAACCTTTGGTATCATATCGTTCATAGGGTAAGTATCGTGTCTTGAGTTGCTTTGGTGTCATATCGTGGGGTGAGTCGTATTGTATCATGCCCAAATTTTGTATCGTATCACTCGTTGTCTAGTATCATATCTTGCACAAGGTAGTATCGTATCGCCATAGAATCGGTTATCATATCGTCAAGACTCTTCGTATCGTATCATGTACACATCAAGTATCGTATGGACTAATTGTTTGGTATCATAACACTGGTAACATCAATATCGTATCGTGGCCCATTTGAGATATCGTATCATGCAGATTTTCAATATCGTATCGGGGACAATTGTGGTATCATATGGTTAGTTACTCAAGTATAGTATCGTGGAATACTTGACATCGTATCGTCAAAGAAGTATCACCTAGAAGTGGTATCAACCAGAGAGTACTCAAGCCATTTAAAGAGAAAAGTTGAAGCGAATTGGGTAGTAGTAAAGGGTGAAGTAGAGGACATATAAAGCCCTAAAGAGGGAAGGAACCTGAGGTCAAGAAGAGTCCTAGGAAGCCGTAGAAGCGTAATCTCATCAATAGGTAGTGTTGCACAACCCACCCTACATTCTCAATACTCTAAAACCTCGAGTGAATATGAGGAAGAGACTATCAAGGCCTCAGAAGACATGCATAGCTCTATACCCATAACAGGTTTAATGTCTACCATTGAGGGAGAATACAAAACCTCCTTGGAATATGTGAACACTAACCATCATGATCTACCCATCTACATCGATGGATTAAAGAGATTAGTGGCAAGGTTGAAGAAAGCCAGGGATGCTCACATAGTGCCTAGACCAGCAGTCAAGTACGTGGGAGGATTCTATATGGATAAAAGAGGTATTCTCTATGAAGTCATGGAGCATCGAGAGAGCATCAATGAGCAAAAGGAGGAAGATAATGCCCAAAACCTTAATGAAGAGTAACAAGAAGAACATGTGTCAACCCCTAGAGGGAAATCCATTGTAATTAGGGTTTGGAGAGGAGATCTAATTCCCCAAGACGACTCCTCAATGGATGTCTACATGGTGAATGGAATGGATCATTTACTAAAAAGCAACTCTTTGTTGCGGGAAGAAGTGACAAATCCAGCCACCATGTATGAGTTACAAGATCCTGAAAACCCCTCTCACATTACTTATTTAGACAAGAATCAGAGAAGATATTGGCCCGTGACTGAATTAGAGAGGTCTAGGCAGAGATATCAGAACATTTGAGTATTCCCACCTAGGGATCAAGCCACTACTTCTCAAAACCCCTAAGGAACTCACCAAACTTCATCTTATCAACATTCAGGGTAGACACAACAACAGAGCATTCCTGTTAGACCCCAAGTCTAGTTTGCTACACCAGGTGTTAATCCCAACTATCGACCTCATGCAACTATAGAACCAAGAAATAGAATCCCTGTTCTTGAGAGACCACCAATACGAAGAGATGCATGCATACCAATAGGATGACCAGTTTTCCCTGTAATGCCAAGAACACCTGAACCCAGAAGAAGATTAAGACCAATTCAAGTTGCCAAATGCATGAGAAGCCACTATGATGGTTCTAGTGAACCATACAATCACATTGCTGAATTCAAGCAGGTGGTAAGAGCTGAACAAGTAGAACATTTCTTGATCCAATATGAATCATTTGGCCTAACCCTCACACACACGGCCTTAGCATGGCTCCAGCCCTTAGATCCTAATAATTTTCAAAACATGGAACAAGTATATAAGGAATTGATTGAGGAATTCACTAAGAATGGAATAAAAAAACAACTCTTCATCATTAATCCATAGTTTCAAGCAAACTCCTACGAAATCAGTGAGGTTAGCAGTGAGACGATTTAAACAATATGTGGATAGATGTCTTGTAGAAGAGAGACCCACCCAAAATAAAATGGTATCATTTCTCTTGGAACGATTGGTGGATGGGTCATTGAGATCCTTAGTGTATGTGAAGAGGTCCCAAAGCTTACAAGAATGTATGGAGTGTATTGATCTAGAAGACAATATGGCAGAAGGCTTAAAAATACCTCAAGGAAGTGTTAAGAGTGAGGATATTGCTAGCAGTACTTCCAATCCCAGGAACAATGTAGAAGACATAGCCGATTTAGTGGCTAAGAAGCTGAATGTTCAAGGACAGAAGAAGTATCCTAACCACCCTATGAGAGTGCCTATGCTCAGGAGATGCGTTCACTGTGGAGGTGACCACCCTTCTCATTTGTGCAATGGGGGAGCAGTCCCACCACCTCCTTATGCCTATAGCAGACCACCTGCCCAGGGTCCCACTCACTACTGTAACATAGAGCAAAGCTACACAAATCAGAGTACGGAGAATTATCCTTACAATCGACAGCCAAGACGTGCTCAACCACCACCATTTAGGCCTTATGGATACCCCCGAGAGATCAAGGAGGGGAAGCCTATAATACCCTCCGTTCCAGCAGCCAGCACCTGCACTAAGGCCTTATGTGTATCAGGGATACAATCAACCTCAACTGGTACTAGAACAACAACCACCTCACCCACAAAATGTTGTCCCAGTGAAAATCACTCAAATTGAAGAGAACACTAGCCACCCCATTGACTAGTACTGAGACTTATGACCAATCTTATGACCTTAGTCAAGGAAGTTATTCCACCTATTAAAATATTATGGCTGAGTATGGACAGTCCTATGAACCATATACATATGGATCTGATGGTTATGATACCTCCTACGGATATGATCAGGACTATGTGTCATTAATGTACACTGCTCCTAGAGATCCAGTACCACCACGACCAATGAATAGACCACCTATTCCTAGACGACCATGTTATAGATGCAGAGGTGATCACTTTACCAGAGACTGTACATTGCCTAACCCACCACCACCTCAGAGAGTTTGGGAGGGTTACTGCAGTGATTGTGGTAGAGAATATGTTTTTAAAGATTGTCCTAAAAATCTCAATAAAATCAGCCCCAATGCACAATTAAATGTTATAGAAGTGGTAGAATCATCAGGGAGTGATAAAGAATACACTGTGCCATTGAAAGCAATAACTAGTGCAAAAGCAAGAGAGACCCTGGATAAATCCAAAGAAAATGGTAACCAAGACAAAGAATTGAACATCCCAACACCACAAGTAGTTGCACATTCTGAAGAGTCTGAGAAAAGTGCTAAGTCTAGATGAACCCAAAGATGGAAGACTCGTAGAGAAAAGATAAAAGATAAGAGACTGCAACAAAAGCTAGAGGACGAGAATAATAAGCAAAGCCAAGATGAAAAGCAAGAGTCTAAAGGAAAACCTAACAAGGAAAGAGAGAAACGTCAAAGACAAGAGGTTGGATCAGTTTTAGCCGATCCAATGCCAGAAGATTTAGCCATGTGGATTAAAGCATATCAAGCATGCCAGAAGTTAATTGAAGTGGCTCAGCAAACTTTAGAAAAACCTGTTCAGCCACTACCTAGTACGAGGATTCCCGAAAAAGAATTTCAAGAATGTGTAGCACCTAGTCACCCTAAGGAAGGAAACAAAGATGAGAATTATGAAGAAAAATGTCAGGAATGTAAAGAAGAAGGATTCGTAATCCCCGAAGTAGATGCGGAATGGCCTAGAGACTTATGGGCAAGAGTCCAAGAAGATAGATGGAAGAAAGTAGAAGGAATTGAACTACCTTTTAAGGAGTTAGAAGCAATAGGCAAGCTTGAATGGTCAATTCTTGAATTAAACCCAGAAAGATCATCTCAACTTGATAACAACAAGGATGATGAAGAGAGTATGAATATATTACCAAACTATATCGGGGGGTATGAACATAACTCTGAATTATATCATGCTCCCTCAATAAGGAGAAAGGAGCAGAATTCATCAATCCAAACCTCTAACATAATAGAACACCTTAAAAAAGTAAAAATACCATGTACACTGACTCTAGAAGAACTCTTGAAAGCGAAACCTCAACTAAGAGAGAAAATCACCAGCCAGTTAGAGATAAAGTCAGACAAAAGCGAGATGTGAAATGAAGTAGCCACTATTAAAATCCCAGTTGACAAAGTTGGAGATTTTAGTGAGGGCAATGAAGGGAACACATGCCTCCCTATCACTCATAGAGGTTATACAACTAAAGCCATATTAGATCCGAGAGGCAGAGTAGGAATTGCGACCAAAGACATATGGGAGAAATGGGGAAAGCCAGCTTTATGACCTACTAGGATGAAGATTCAAATGGCAAATGGACACATGGAACGACCCTTAGGACTATTCAAAAACATAGTATTTACTACTTGCGGAGTCGAATTTGAGCACACCTTAGCAATATGTCAATTTGAAAAGGCTAGAAATTATGAGATGATATTTGGAAGGCCTTTCATGAGACAACTCAAGGTAGTGCAAGACTAGGGTAAAGACATAGAATATTTGCATCATGGAGGAATGACAACTAAGATAAAAATCCATACTTATACTTATCAAGATGTCCCTCCTCTGCAATGGAACCTGATAACAAGGAAGATGATAAGTTATTCATTCATAGTATAGGATCGAGTAGTCAAACATGGATGCACGAAGATACTCACCTATGGATGTGTAAGGCAGCTAAAAGGGAAGAAGAAAGATAACAAAGATGGCAGCCAGGACGAGGAGTATCTAGACCTATAGAAGATCTTCCCTACATGCCTCAACTATTCTTAGATGAAGAATTCGAGCCCCATGGTTGGATGGAGATTTTAGCCACTCTTGATCTGTGTGTAAATGAACAAGTAATGACTATGAATGAATGCATAGATGAGGAAGGATATGATGTAAATCTATATATGGCTATTCTCCAAGAGGCTGATGAAGGAGAAGTAATAGTAAAGGAGTGGAATGAAGACTATGAGAGCATAGAATAGAAAGGGAAACACTTGAGGAAGAAAACGAAAAACAGGAAGTAAGTACCATAACTAGTGAATCAAACCAAGGAATGACGCAAATGGAAGAAAATGAACCGGACATGGAAAAGGAAAAAGAAGAAAACACACCTCAAGACCAATTCGAGGTACCTGAGCATTTCAGGAAATATGAAGTAGAAGAAAGAAAGATTGTTATTCAGATGCCAAAACGAGAAGCTCAACCCGGGATAGCATATGATAATAAAGAGCATACCAAGAAGATTGTAGTCACGATTGAAGAAGGAGAGGAGAGATGCACCTTCAGAGGACAAGATGTCTTGCCTAGGGAAGAACAAGAATTAATACAGCTTATAAGAGAGTATCGGGATGTCTTTGCATGGACTTATAAAGATTTAAAATGTGTAGATCCTTCTATTTGCGCTCATAGAATCCCTATGACAACAGAAGCCAAGCCCTCCAAACAAAGACCATACACCTATAATGATGTTTATTCGACAAAGATTAAGAAGGAGATCTATAAATTGTTAGAAGCCGGCTTCATTTATGAAATTGAACACATGTAATGGGTATCACCTCTAGTGGTAGTACCGAAAAAAAATGGTAAATTAAGGGTATGCATTAATCTTAAAAAGGTAAACACAGCCACCATATGTGATAGTTACCCATTACCCATCACAGATCATCTGTTGGAAAGGGTTGCAGGCAAGGAACTCTATAGCTTTCTTGATGGCTTTTCAGGATATAATCAAATAGCCATTGCTCCTTAAGACAACCATAAGACGGCCTTTGCAATTGAATGGGGAGTTTATGCTTTTAGGGTTATGCCATTTGGTCTAACTAACACCTCAACCACTTTCTAAAGACTGATGCACCATGTGTTCAAGGAATTCTTGAGATAAAGTATGGAGGTATACGTGGATGACTTATGCACCTATTCAGCTATAAGACCAGAGCACATCCTAGAACTAGGAAAAATATTTTCCAAATGTCGTCAGTATAGAGTATGCCTTAATCCGGAAAAATGTGTCTTCATGGTTCAACAGGGAAAGATCTTAGGACACATTGTCTCTAAGAATGGAGTTTCCACTGATGAAGACAAAATCAAAGTAATTCCAGAATTACCAAGACCAAAGACCGCTAAAGAAGTGCAAGCATTCATGGGACATTGTGGATATTATCATAGATTCATTCACATGTATGCCATAATTGCAAAGCCTCTTTACGGATTGCTGACTCAGTTTACTTGGACCAAAGAATGTGAAAAGGCGTTCAATGAATTAAAGAGTCGTTTTAGTTGAGCAGCAATTTTGAAAGTACCCGATTAGAATAAACCATTTCATATTCATGTGGATGCCTCCAAGTTTGCCATTGGTTGCATCTTAGCATAGCCAATAGATACAAGAAAGCTAGATCACCCTATAGCATATGCTAGTAGACAATTAAACCAAGCAGAGCGCAATTATACCACTATGGAACAAGAAGGCTTAGGAATGGTATACGCAGTGAAGAAATTTAGACACTATTTATTGGCAAACAAATTCAAATTCTTCATTGGTCATCAGGCTCTATTGTATCTAGTCAATAAGCCTTGTAATACTGGACGACTAGTACGATGGTTTCTATTGTTAATGGAATTTGATTTTGAAGTAGTAGTCAAAAAAGGAAATACACACATCCGTGCTGATCACCTATCAAGAATGACACATGGAGAACCTCCTACAGGAGTGCGAGATGATTTGTCGGATACTTATCTTTTCAACCTAGAAGTATCCCCACAATGGGCTGAAAAAGTGATTCCCATACTTATGCATGGACCTCAACATAGGATCAATGTAAACAAGAGCTAGGAGTTATGGAAAACTAAAAACCTCCATATCATATAGCACGAAGATTTTATCACCAAGAATCAAATGGATTACTTCTAAGACGTGTGGAAGAAGAGGAGAAAGAAATGTGGCTTCAAAAAGCACACGTGAATCCATGGAAAACCTATCGAAGTGTTAATGGGACTTGGCAAGATTAGGAATATATTGGACATTTATGCAGAAATCTACACATGTTTATGTCTCAACATGTCCCATTTGTTAAGAAAGAACACCCGAAGAGAACTCTACTCTCTATTACTCTACACTAGCACCTAGATGGAGTATGCCTCTAGTGAAATTCTTGAAAACAAAAGAGTACCCAAAAGGAGCTAGTCTCGCAAGAAAACGTGCCCTTGAGGAACAAAGCAAAGATTATGTACTCGTAAGCAACCAACTTTTCAAGAGAGGAAGGGACAACCAATTAAGATTGTGCATCCATGAAGACGACTATATTCCAATCTTGGAAATGGCTCATACGGGAGCTTCAGGAGGAAATTTTTCTATAGATAAAACTGCAAAAATGATTCTCTTTGTTGGAATGTGGTGGCCAACTCTATATCAAGATGCCACCACATATTTCAAAAAGATGTGATACTTGTCAATGAACTAAGTATCCTATTAGAAGAGATGAAATGCCATTGCCACCTATGATAAGTGCCATAGCATTTACCAAATGGGAAATAGATTTTGTAGGACCTATTCGCCCACCAACAAAAGGTTCTCATGCCGAGTATATAATTGTAGCAACAAACTATTTGGCCAAATGGGTAGAAGCCAAGGCAACTAAGAAGAATGATGCAAGGACCAACACACTTCGTCAATGAAGTAATAGAAGCCTTCATGAATGAATTCCTAGTGATTCACAAGAAATTAGCTCCCTATCATCCACAATCCAATGGACAGGCTGAAAGTTCAAACAAGATCTTGTGTACAGTGCTTACAAAGATTGTTAACAATGGAAGATCTGATTGGGAAAAGTAGTTACATCACACTTTATGGGTATTCAGAGCAGCATATAAAACGGCCATAGGAACTACTCCTTTTAATCTAGTGTATGGCCAGAATGCTATCTTACCAATTGATTTCTTAGTTCCTACTCTTAGAGTAGCGTCGAACTATGAATGGACTAGACACGATTTATCTAATCAATTAGACCAAATCGAGACGCTACATGAAACTAGGTTACAAGCAGTAGCAGGCACTTATGATGCAAAAAGGCGACAAAAAGCATACTTTGATGCTCATATCAAGGATAAAGGTTTGAAAGAAGGACATTTAGTCCTGGTATATACTTTAAAGCAACATGCAAAGAAGCTACAAAAAAGAGGATATGGTCCTTTGGTGATCAATCGTATATCAATTAGCAGAGCCATCAATCTAGCAATCCTAGATGGAGAAGTACTACCAAACCATATCAGTGGCTGTCGAGTGAAAAAGTATTTAGAGCCACTAACAGAGGAGATGCTGTCAAGACTTCTAGCAGCAAGGAGTAGACGAGAAGAAGACGAAAAAATACGAGAGGAAGCACAATAGGAATCCCTAGAATGAATAAGGAAATGGAAAGAATGGATGAGAGAGATGGATGAAAGACATCAGTTAGGAGAAGAACCCATCCCAATGGCTAATTTTAGAGCCTTAGAAACCCAAGGACATCAAGTACGACAACCATATTTGAACTTAGGAGTGGGAACAGATGAGTAGCACTTAGTGGATACCCTCATTGACACAGGAGCAGTTGTTAGCTCCATCATATCCTCTTTGACTCATCAGCTCAAAGCTCAAATACATCCAACCAAAGCACATCTGATTGGAATAGGAGGCAATGTTACCGAATGCATCGGTGAGACTACCTTATCATTGCACCTAGGAAATAACACAATGCAACAAAAAATATTAGTGTGCCACGATCAAGATCTATTAGAAGAACTTGTGCTAGGTCAAGATTGGATATATGAATATGAGATAACCATCCGACTAGCCTTAGGCTACATATCAGCCAAGATAGGACATCGAGAAGTGTTTAGTTTACTAGATGAAAGACGAGTCAAATCAACTTGGCTAGCTCTGAACGATCAAGTAAACATGCATGAAGGTGATTGCGCATCTACCTCTATTGTGGAACCCTCACCTCCAAGCACTTCACCTGTGTTTACATCATCTATTAATCTCACACCTTCTCATCATCCATTGGACCTTTCGACTAACATCATTTCTATTGAGAGTCCTAGTAAGGAATTGAACCCAAGAACGACTAGTCATGGTAATCAACCCAAAACTTCCCACATTAGGATATATCCCATTCAAGGAACTAGACATGTATGGATTCAGAAAGACCATGTCGCAGCATATCATCAACAACAAAGCCATCACCTACAAAGGAACCAACAACTGGTCAAGACTACAAGCCAAGTTGGATCACTAGGTCTACAGAAGATTGTTCAAATATGGATCCCAAAGAAATTGATTGCTGCTCAATCCTCAAGAATGCAAATATGGATTCCCAAATCCACTATGCCAATGGAGGAAACTAAACTGAAGACACCAGTACAAAGGAAGGATCCATCTGAAATGAAGTCAAAGGAGCAAGAAAGACGCAATAGAACAAAATTGCAAAAATAGAAGTACTCAAAGAAATCAACTCAAAGATATGTATGGCGAGAAAAGAAGACTCACAATACGGTAGCTACACAAAGCACAAGAGTAGACAAGGTTGCAGTCAAGAAAAACAAAGTAAAGCTGATGTGGATACCCAAATCTCGATCGCCATCTACAAACCCGCTAGCAACTTCTTCTTGCACACATCTTGAGTTCCATACACCTCGAACGTGCATGATAGGGCCACATTACAAGGTCATGCATTTAGCACACAATTCTTCTTCTACTTATTAGTGATGCACATTTCCCTCCAGGGGAATGAAGAACACTTGTACACTAACCTCAGAGAAAATACTTAAAAGTAAAATAAGTCTTTGGCTATTTGCTAAGATTTTTTGTTTTCTTTCAGCAAAAATAAGAAAAAAATTATATAAAACAAAATGAATCCCAGTTATTGCCTTCCTTACACACACGGGGAAGGACGACACAAGCCACTCGGAGAACTATTAAATTTATGGGGACTAAATGGAACATAAGTGATTCAATCACATTGATATTGATTGTGGTGTGTTTCAAGTACAGATGGATTTTGAAGATTCCAAAGCAACCATTCAAGATGAGGTGTTAGAATTTCTGTTGTAGAGTGTAAACAAGGTCAAAGGTCATTGGTTCCGTGAAGATCAACCTCTTGGTGATTATCTTTTCTTAGTAACCATCAAGATCATGGACATTGACCATCACTTTCCAGTTATGTCTCAAGATTTCAAGGTTCTCCATGAGCTTACAAGAACTGTGTACACAATGACAAAAGCTGGAATTCAAAAATATTTTGAATTACCCATTTACAAGCCTGACTTCCAAAGATGCACTCAGGTAATGCATACCTTACAACCAGCCCTGCATAACCCCTTAGTGCTAGAGGCAAGGGTACTAGATGGAATAGGAGAATGGGTGATTATACAATTCACGCATGACTTAATTAAAGAAGCTCTTGGTTGGGAAAAAGATGGAACCCTGATTTGAAGGATGAACCTTGTGGAGCCAAAACTCAGACTTTTTTGGACATCAATTGCCCGAGCATAGAAGAGGAGGTCTACCTAATTCATCAACATTTTTGTTTTCCCAGTATGAATTGCCACACTTCCCCATAGAAGATCCTTGTACAACTTTTATCCCATGCTATCAGGCAGATTGGGAATCAGGTGAACTTGACACCGTATATCTAGGAGCGTCTCTTTGAAGCTAAAAAGCAATGGCAACAGAAGAAATTCTTAATTGGCAGTATTGCATTAAAAATCCTCATTTACCATGTGCCAGGAATCTGAGAACACTTGACCAAGATGCCCATAACCTTCAAAATGGCCAAGTATGCAAAGATGGCCATTGTACCACGCAAGAAGAGAGAACTAAAGTTGGACGAGACGATGGGACCAGTTCTCAACCACACATGAGAGGAACAAAAATATTCAGAGAAATGATTAAACGAGAAGAATCACTTCCTACTCCCAAAAGAGCGCATGTCCTGCCAAAGACCAAGATTGAAGATTCAAAGCCTATTATAGAAGCAAAATTGCAGGAAGCATTAGAAGCAACTCACCAAATATACAGAAGGTCAAGTCAACTTGCCAATACAAGGGCATCATTATCATCAGTCCCATAAAGACATTCCTCAATGAAAGACATTATTGAAGTCTGACACCTATAAAGAGTTGGGATTAACAACCTCCAATTCATCCTCAGAAGTCAAAGAAGATCAAGAGATATCTATGATGAATGTGGACATTAAAAGTGCTTCAAACGATGATGGTAATTGGGAGGAATCGAATCAAGTCACGAATGATTTTGGAGTGGAAGATACCAAGATACAACAAATTCCTGATGAAACTATCAAGGACACAACAAGGAAAGAACCATCTAAAGAAGGAATTCATGTGTTCAAACTGAATGAAGAGACAAACAGTTAAATCACAGAGACTCACTTAGATGGAGAGGCCCCAGTAAAGAAACCAAAGGAAGAAAAAGAACAACAAGAAGAAGTGGAGGAACCCGAGCAATTCACGCCAATCAAGGTTGTAGTAGAACACTCTCCACTAGAAGTCACTTTTCAAGGCAGTGCTACAAAATCGCCCACAAATGAAGAAGAGGAAAGAGAGAGAGAAGTGCACCTTCAGATAAGACAACCGCACAATGAAACTAGACATGTGGAATAAGGCAAAGATGTCCAAACAGGGTAAGAACCAAGTATCCCCAAAACATTGTTAAATGTTGATGTAGCTCAATTAAAGCCAGCAGTAAAGCAAATGATACAAACGGCTATGGACACGCAACAACACATGCTCGAAGTGGATGCAGACTATGACAAGGCTATGAGAGAGAGAAGCCAATTCTAGGTAATGAGTGAAAACTTATCTGCACAAGTAATTCAAATTCAAAAGGCACTCTCGACCAAGGAAGTAGAAGCTCAAAAAGCCACGGACAAATGCACCATGCTAAGGATGGAAAACAAGAAACTCCAAGATCAACTCAAAGAGATACAAAGTAAATATGAAGCAAGTGAATCGGAAAAAACAAGAATGAAGGCAAGAAGTAAGCTGCTAGAAACTCAAATCAAAGTATATATGGAGGAAGCAAACAATTTGAGAAATAGAAATAAAGAACTTATGATTGCCATCCTGTGCAACTAGCCCATAGAAGCACAAGCAGCGACCGCAAGCAACACGAAGGCATTGGAAGATCAAATGGTGTAGTATGAAGCCCAGTTGAAACAAGAAAGAACCCACTAATCACTATATTTCCAACTCAAAGATGAGAGAAAAGCTTGATTTACTGCTGCTTGCAGGTCTAGGTATCACGACACTATTGCTGACCATGAAAGCTTTGAATGTGATAGTTTACACGTGTGCACCTTTGTTAGTTCCCATTTGCATTGACGTACACTTGAATGCATGTCCTCATACACTCGGCTAGCATGTAATCCCCACTATATGCACTTGTTCGGGATTAAGGTATAGTCTCTTTCTCCTCAAGTCCCTAAGTTGATACTTAGGTACACATTGGTGTTCACATACTCCAAAGAGGTCCTGTATTCTCCTTCAATGACGGACATAAATCTTGCCAAAGGTACTGAACTATGCATGCCCTCTGAAGCCATTCTAGCTTCTTAGTCTGATTCACTAGAGGTGTCAAAATATTGGGAATTGGCACTAGGTAAATTTTCACTTCGTGTTGATGATATGACACTACGTCGGCTTCCTAGGACACATCCTAAGTGCAGGTTCATCCACTGAATACCTAAGTCAATTTTGTAGGTCTCTCAGATTGGTATTTATTCTAGAATTTTACTTATCGAGATTAGATTACATGATAGTTCATGGGTCACAATACACGATACTCAAGTTTTTGGCCATACATGATACCTAGAATTAGGATGATACATGATACATGATGATAATGACGATACACGATACACAGGATCTCAGGATATACGATACTAGGGTCCAAAATGATACACAATACTTGGCCCTCAACGACACACAATACATAAGTGGTCATGATACACAATATACAAGACTGACGATACATGATACTAGAAGACCTAACGATACATGATACTTGAGTGGTCACGATATATGATACATGATACACAGGACTAACGATACATAGGACTAATGATACACGATACCAGAAGACCTAACAATACAGAATACTCCAGTGGTAATGATACACGATACACAACACTGATGATACACGATACCGCAGTATCATGATACACAAAAATCATGACACAAGATACTCAATTCTCATGATACACAATACTCAGTGATCATGACAATACACAATACACAAAGGATCGGGATACACGATACTTGGGTATCACGATACCCAACCCGATGATATACGATAAAGAGGTATCATGATACACGGTGAGTATAGGTATCGGTGATACATGATACCTGCCAGGCATCACGACACATGAGAATTCTAGTATCGTGATACTTGAGCTCAACTAGTCACGATACTTGGGCTTATCTCACTCAAATGAAATAATGTTTTTGAATTTTTTGTATTAATGTGATCCTTGTTCACTCCTCTCCATCCCTATGTGCCTATCGAAAATGAACTCTCACTCTATCCCACGATACTTCTATCACGATACCGATCGTAGCCCCTGTCACATTTTAAGTGGATTTAATTTGATTTTAACTAGAACTTTCACTTGATCTCACCTCACTGATGCTCTCTCTTGGTTCTCCACTTGATTAGCTGCTCTATAATGTTACAAGGAAGAGAGATCACACAGAAACTCTCACTATCAAGGAGTAGCACACACACAGATTGAGGCAAGGAAGAATGATCTTCTTCTTCTTCTTCTTCTATTACATAAAAAGGAATGTACAAGAATGACCTAGAAACAAGAATACAACAAGTGCAATATATACAGATCACTACATAAGGAAAAACCTAATGTCCACGAATGAGTGAGTTGGCAAGGAACAAATGTGCCATCACTCTCGGTAGATAAATCTAATAAAGCTCAATGAAGTATCCCTGACATATACCAGCGTGACCACTATACATGTCAGAGAAACGAAAAACTGGTACGTGTCATCTTGGATCATCACATGTTGAGCTTGATATCTCAACACTCCCCCTCAAGCTCAACGCCATATCCCGCAATCCAAGCATCTCCTGAAACTTCTTCAACTTCTCAGCTCCAAGTGCTTTGGTGAAAATATTAGCAACCTGCTCATCTGTTCTCACATAAACAAGATCAATATCACCTGCTAATACCTTCTCTCTGATGAAGTGATAATGTACCTCGATATGCTTTGTTCTAGCATGGAAGACAAGATTCTGTGCTAACTGTATGCTCCTAAGGTTATCACAATAAATAGTGATAGGCTTTCCCACATCCACACCTAAATATGCAAGTAGCATTTCTAGCCATGATGCCTCACATGCTGCCATTGCAGCACCTCTCTACTCAGCCTCTGTACTCGACAAAGCAACAGGGGGTTGCTTCTTGCTGCTCCATGTAACAACTGCACTCCCAAGTGAGAATAGAAAACCACTAGTAGATGTTCTATAGGGAATGCCACTAGCCCAATTTGCATCGGTGTATCCATAAACCTACAAATCTACACTAACCTCATAAAACAATGCATAATCCAAAGTAGCACTCACATAACATAGAGTGCGCCTCAGAGCATCCAAATGTGGCTTCCTAGGAACCTGCATAAATTAACTTTCAAGTCCAATAGTATAACTTAGATCAGGCCTTGTAATTGTGAGATATATAAGACTTCCCACAATTTTCCTCTACATAGTAGCATTTTCCAATGCTTCACCTGATGTAGTATCCAACTTAAAATTATGATCTAATGGCATATAAATTGGCTTACAATCAGTCATACCATACTTTTGTAGCATATTCAAGGCATATTGCCTTTGCGACATCCATATACCTGTTTGTGTATGTATAAACTCAATGCCCAAGAAATAGTGTAGCACACGAAGATCTTTCATGTCAAATTCCTGCATAAGAAGTTTCTTTACCTCTCTGATGCTTCCTTCATTATCACCACCTACAATCAGGTCATCAACATAAATAGCCACAATAGTGATGCCGTCATTAGCATTCCTTGCATATAGTGAGTGATCTGCATCACACATGGAAAACCCAATGCTGGTTAAGTAATCAAGAATCCTTGCATGCCATGCACGAGGGGCTTGCTTCAGCCCATACAAAGCCTTTTGCAACCTGCAAACATATTCTGGATGCTTTGAATCTTCATATCCTTCTGGTTGGTCCATATAAACTTCTTCCTGTAACTCACCATGTAGGAAAGCAATCTTCACATCCATCTAATGCAAAGTCCATCCTTTTGCTGTAGCTAATGCAACAAGTGTTCTGACAGTAGACATTTTATCTATAGGGCTGAATGTTTCCTCATAAGCAAGTTGGAACTATTGCTTGGTGATGCGTCTGGTCCACTCAAAACTTGAGATTCTACACTTGGTTTTTCAACATTTTCTTTGTCATTTGGTTCAAGATTCAATCCTTTTTTGGCATCTGCAAAGAAACTTGAAATTTCATCAAATACCACATCTCTGGTCACCTTTACCTGTCATGTGAGTGGGTTATAACATTTATATCCCTACCTTTTGCATTCTGCAACTTTGAAATTTGGTAGTCCATGGACAATCACCTTTGACTGCATCAATTTCAGCCTTTGCAAGTTTGCATGTCCAATCTGTTTGTGCCACATCTCTATATCTGCAATAATTCCTTCACCTTTTGCAAACATGACTGCATTCATTTTAGGAACCTTCACATTTAAGGTGAACATCCTACCCACTTTGTTTCCTTTGGCAACCAATCATCCATCCTGCTTGTACTCTTCTACATATAATCCATCAGCATTGAACCTGACTTGTAATCCCTGGTCAACCATTTGTCCAACAAAAACCAGATTCTTTGTTATATTTGGAACATGCAGCACATTAGCAAGATTTTTTACCTCTCCATCCTCCATCGATAGTGCTATGTTTCTTGTATGCTCAATAGGATGTGATGTGTCATCACTTGTTTCAACATATCCAAGAATTGGCAATTTTTGCTAGTACTAAACCATTTCGCATGACTGGTCATGTGATTTGAAGCACCTAAATCAACATACCAGACATTATCATTTGATTTTGAAACACCAGCCGACATCGTATTCATCATGTGATGTTGAACCATGAACAGCTTCTCAGAATCATCTGCACTTATGGATGCATAGTTATCCTACTGCCTTCTCTTATTTTGATTCTTCAACCTGCAATCACGTTCAAAGTGTCTAGCTTTACCACAATTCCAACATCTTTTACTTTCATTACTTGAATCATTTCTTTGAAAATTTTTGTGGCCTCTTTGGCTCCCCCTGCGTCGAAACTATCCTCTTCCTCCTGCATGATTCTGTTGTTGACTTTGGTCTTGGTTACTATTTCCTCTTCCACTTCCAAAACCTATACCTCTGCCTCTTCCTCTACCAGAGTAGAATACCTGCTCAGAACTAGATTTTCCTTGGGAATTTGAATCCTCACCAAGATTCTTTTCTTCAATAATCAGCATAGATACCAGATCAGCAAAATTCAGAATATTTTTCCTAGTCTATATCGAAGTTCTGAACTGCTTATATGCAGCTCCTAAACCACGAAGACACACTTCCACCTTATCATCATCATCTACATTCATGCCAATAGATGCAAGTGACTCACATATGCTTTTGATTTTCAAGGTGTAGTCACTTACCGACATACTCTTCTTCTCTAATGTATGCAGCTCGTTCTTGAGTTGCAATTTTCGTGCCTTTGTATTGGTCTCATACAATGTGATCAAACTATTCCAAGCCTCATTTGGAGTCTTGGCATCTTGTATGTGTCCAATCATGCTATCTTGTATGCTAACAGATAGCCAGTACATTCCCTTTCGTGCTCCTTGATTCCATTCCTCATATGCTCTTATGTGATCTACAGTCTGATTCCTTTCTGGTAATTGCGGAGCATTTTCATTCTCTCCTTCGATGTACGTCCAATAGCCTTTTCCCATCAGGAAATTTGTCATTCTGAATCTCCAAGCATGGAATTTGTTCTTGTCAAGCTTATCGCTCATAAGCTGACTCATTCCATCTATGTTTGCCATTTCTACAGCAATTCACAACACTGCAAAACACTACAAGCAACACTTCTGCTTGAACACTGTTGCACTATGACGTGATAGTTCAATATAAAAAAAACACAGTTTTTGTGAATTAACAGTACACCAAATCGCTTGAAATTCTGGATCTGGAATATATGAGTGTTGCCGAACACAAGGCAAGTTACAGTTTCTTAAACTGATCTGGTTTTTCTGCGGGCCCCACCTTGCGGGCTCAAAACAGAAGTCAAGATGGATCCGAAACTTCGATCTAACAAAAATGAGTGACCCTACAGGGATAACTCATGAAAATTTTTTGAGGTCTTCTACCTTCACTCTGATTTCCGTAGCAATTAGAGGTCGTTTGTGAATCGTGTTTTCTCCACGCCTTGCTACGTACTCTTCACCGTCGCCTTCTCCACGAGCTCTCTATAGCCACACTGGCTCTGATACCATGTTACGAGGAAGGAGATAAGGAAGAGAGCTCACACACACACTCTCACTCTCAAGGAGTAGCACACACACACAGATTGATGCAAGGAAGAATGATCTTCTTCTTCTTCTTCTGTTAGATAAAAAGGAATGTACAAGAATGACATAAAAACAAGAATACAACAAGTGCAATATATAAAGATCAGTATATAAGGAAAAACCTAATGTCCATGAATGAGTGAGCTAGCAAGGAACAAATGTGCCATCACTCTTAGTAGATAAATCTAATAAAGCTCAATGAAGTATCCCTGACATATACCGGCATGACCATTATACATGTCAGAGAAACGAAAAACTGGTAACGTGTCATCCTAGATCATCACATGTTGAGCTTCATATCTCAACATATAAGGCCGTAGGCATGCACGATATCATAATCACAATACCTATTGTCAGAACTCCATGATACTTGCATAAACAAGTGACTCCTCCTTGAGTTGTTTTTGGTTTTTATACATATGGGCTAGCCCAATAGTGAGAGGTACAGAAATAAATTTTTTTTGGGATTTTGGGGGATCTACCTACCTACTCTACTTCTACTCCTTCCTTTCTACTCTCTATTCCTACTCACTCACTCTCACTTCCCTAGGTCTAACAACTTACTACACACACTTTCCAAGTGTGAAGTAATAAGTGCAAATAAAAATAACTTACCAAAGCAGAGTACTCACCTCTTCACAACTCATAACTTCTCCTAAGAGCTCTTACCATCATTCGAGTATCTCGGTTGGACTCGTAGTTCCCCGGGCAATGACGCCAAAAAACACGTGTACCTAAGTGGCAACTTAGGGACTTGTGAGGAAAGAGACTATTCCTTTATCACCAACAAGTGCATATAGTGGGGATCACACATATAAATTATCAATTCGAGAAGTATCTTGAGCCTAAATGAGTGTATGAAGATTTGCAGTTACACAATGGTCAAATGAAGTGAGATAGCTATCAATGCCTATAGATGAATATTATCTCTCACAAAGGTGGAAATGGTTTCGCAATACATGAAACAGTAGTAAGCACAAAAATGGATTTTTCTCTTAGCTTCAAACTTGGAATATGGTCAATAGTGGGTTTATTTCAAAGCTCTTGATGACGTAGTGTTGTCCAATTTTGACAAACCTACTTCAAGATATGGGCAAAAAACTAAGCTGCTTAACTCACCTAGTTTCACCACACATCTCCTCACCCTTCACACACATATTACACACTTCCGAAAAGCAATGAATTGGATAGATAACACTTCCATGCACTCATTCCAAGCGACAATCACACAAGCAAGGAGATGCAAGAGGAAGAAGAAGCAAATTCGAATTTAAGAGTTCTCTCCTACTCACAATGGCAAAAAGTCTCTACAAAGTGTCATCAAATGACTTATATACATGTGCCCTAAAAATGGTTCTTTCACACACAAGAGAACAACACTTTTATTGACTAACTCTAATTTCCTAACATTTTACAAGGATTATGATACAATGATTGGGGCTTATGCATCTAGAAGACTCCTCTAGTTCATTTACATAGCTTCAAGGGATTTTCATAGGCATTTGAAGAAGAAAAATTATGTCCATAATTTGAAAATTTTTGGGGCTCCTTTTTATGCTCCTTTACTCTACAACAGGGTGTGATATAGCCAACTTTGATTAATCTATCTAGCTTGTGCTTCACCTTCTCCGCAAAGTTTGGATTCATCTGGTATCTATGTTGCATGAGTGGGGCAACATCTGGTTTAAGCAAAATATGGTGATGACAAAACTTTGGATCAAGACCCTCCATGTCATCATATATCCATGAAAAAACATCTTTCTACTGTTGTAAGAGAGCTATCAGCGCCATCTAGAATCCGAAGGCAAGCTCTGATTTGCAAAGAGAGAATGATATGCTTCACTCACTACAACCCTTTTTCCTGCAAATAAGTCACAAGCCTCTGATTCCAAGATCTTGGAACTTGCTTTATCCCATATAATGCTTTCATTAACTTGCATACATGTTAAGGATATTGCAAGTCTTCAAACTTAGGTAATTGAGCCATGTATACCTTTCTGCATATCAATCCATTAATAAATGCATTCTTCACATCCATCTGATAGCTCTTCTTACTTTTGGAAGCTCCAATACTCATAAGTACTTTTATTATTAGCATCTTTGCCACACGAGAGAAAATCTCTTCATAGTCAATGCCTTGGGTTTGAGCATACCCTTTGGTCACAAGTCTAGCTTTATGACTAACAGTAGTTCCAATAGAGTCTTTCTTTTCCTTGTAGATCAATCTTGATCTAATGATCTTCATGGTTTGAGTCTTGGGTACCAACTCCCAAGTGTTCTTTTCTTGCAAGGCTTCAATCTCTTCTTCCATTGCATGCATCCATTCTGGTTTTCCTTTTGGCCTCCTCATAATATGGGGCCTCTTTAGAGTTGATGTCCTAATCTATATAGATAGAATGTTCAATTACTAATGGCATGACATAGTCATACCTTTCTCACTTCTTCTTTTCCCTTGTAGACCTTTTAATGGTTTGTTGAGAGGATTTTGCAATATCTCTCAACTCTTATACCTTGGCTTTACCGTTAGAGTTCCACGAGTTGATCTCTTGCCTGTGAGTCTTTGATCATATTTAGAATCATTTGAACCTTCAAGTGTATGTGTACCCTTGCTTAAGAGTGTTGCACAATCTTCTTCCAATTCATATGACAATTTGATCCAACCATCTTCAAACCAAGATCTTTTCTCATAAAAAGCTACATGTTGACTAACTATGAAGCCTCTAGTGCTAGGGTTATATAACCTATAACCCTTCTGATTAAATTCATAGCCTATAAAGACACACTTCTTTGCCTTAGGATCAAGTTTACCTTTGATTAGAGATGGTATGTGCGCATATGCAATGCACCAAAAAATCCTACAATGATCCAAGCTTGGTCTTGTTCCATTCCAAGCTTCATAAGGAGTCATCCAATCCAATGCTTTTGGGGGTAATCTATTTATGAGGTATGTGCTATTGGATACTGCCTATATCCAAAAGTTATTGGGTAGCTTCTTCTCATTCAACATGGACGTCGATGCTTCCATGATAGTCCCATTCCTCCTCTGTGCTACACCATCTTTCTCAGGTGTGTATTTGGTAGTTATCTTTATCTCTTGATTCCCCTATGTTGAAAGTAGGAATCAAATTAAAGTCTTTTTAGGGTTTTACTTGTTTGATTTTCCACAATAGATACTTCTTAAAACATGAGAACATTTTATCTTTAAACTTCATAAAATAAAGAATGATCCACTTGCTATAGTTATCTATAAATGACACATAGTACCTTGGCTCTTTGCTTGGTCCCCAAACATCTGTGCGGACAAGCTCCATAATGTGTCCCTATACGTAGGCCTTCTTTGTGAATGGTTGTGTGTGAGGTTTTCCAAATCAACATGCAGCACTTGTAAACCATGTGTTTCTTTGAAATATTAGGTAATCTGAGCACATTTTGATCTCTATTGATTAGCATGAGGGTTATTTTTCCAATGTGCACCAAGATTTTATGTCAAACCTCTAATTCGTGTAGGGTTTGGGTACCATAATTGAACAACACTATGTTCTTAGTGTCTTGGAGTCCAAAGGTGAAAAATCTACTTTATTTTTCTCCCTTGGCTATCTTTTGGAGGCCTTGTATGGATCCTCTACATAGGCTTCATGATTTGTGAGCCTCATTTGCAAACATTTCTCCACAATATGACCTACACTTATTAAGTTTTTTAGCAATAGTAGGTACATAGAGAAGTCTACTCCACAATTTCATATTACCATTGGAATTCTTTACATTTACTATATTCTCCACAAGGTGTCTTGTGTCATCACCTATTTGGAACCTCATATTTATTGTTGGTGTATCATATGAATTGTTCTATATACTTCTAGGAGCTCCAAATCCACCTTTGTTGTAACCTCTTCCTCTTTGGTACCTTGGGTTCTTGAAACAATGTTATCTGATGTGGTTGGGTAGTCCACATATGGCATAAGGTGATAAGCTTTGATATCTCCCCCTACCGTTTCTATCTCCTCTACCTCTTCCTCTTGAGCCTCTAGCTCTACCTACAAAGTTAGCTTGGGAGGCGCTTGCTTCATCAATTTTTTTGCCTTTTTCTTTGTTATCTTTAGCTTTTTTGTTATCTATGTAAAGGGTAGGGGATATATTAAATTTTTTATTCTCACCATTCTTCATAAGTTTGGCATCATGAGTGAAGATTTCTCCCATGATAGTGTTGAAATCTGGCACCTGCATATCCATGTACAAGTTCATGAATGTGTTGTATGCTTCCCACTTGTCATCAACCTTCATTCCATTGATGAATTGCCTCACAATATGATTTTCACCTATGATCTCTTGAATGCTCCCTAACTCATATGAAATGTCCTTCATTTTGGTGAGTTCATTAGTGACACTTTGCTTTGGCTGATTCTTGAGTGATGTCAACCCCATCCACGATTGGTTCTTCCTTGCGCTTGAAGAGAAGAATGCTTCCAAAGCATTGCAAGTTTCTCGCGATTTCTTATAGCTTCTAATGCAAGGAAATAGGAAAAAAAAAGATAGAGTTTACAAATTTTGGCCTTAACAAACCATCCTTTGCACACCGTGTGTTTAACCTTTCCTGTTCCTCTTGAGTTGGTTGTTCTTTGGTACTGAGTATAGGCATCATATCATAACGTGAGATGTATCCATATAGGTTCCTCTCTTGCAAGTAAGCTTCCATCCTTAAGAGCATGTTGACTAGTTGCTTTGATCCAATATGTCAATTGATGAGGGAAGCCCATCACCCGTAATGTCAAAACTATATCCTATGATACCACTGTGAGGAGTGATGCACAATATGCAGAGATGAGAGGGTCCTAGTAAAAACCTGCTCTAGACCAGCCTAAGTAGCACTCAGACTCTTTAGTAGACTTGCAAGCTTCGAGTGTATGCAATAACATGACCATCATACCTTGGAACATGAATCTCAAAAGTCTACATCAAAATAGATTACTTCTTAGTACTTCTCAATTAGAGAAAAGCTTCTATTGATGGAAGAAGGTACTCAGAGTTTTACTCAGAGCTCAAAACTACATTGGAATTTACCTAAGAATTTTTGTACACATTCAAATGAAATGATGGTTGAACTGTTACAAGTCATTTCATGAATTTAGAATGACTATGCTAAGAGTAATATGTATAAGAAGTCAGGGGGGTGATCCTAACTTTTTTAGCAGGATGAAGATGCATAGACATAGTCACATAGATCTGCCCATATTTCAATCCACATAAATCCAATCACCATAAAAATTTGTAGGAATAGTCACAAGAGTCCTAACCTCAGACTCCAAATCAGTAACCATGGAGGAACTCAATTCATCAATGAGATGATAAAATATTTACTTGATGTATTTATAATAGTTCATGAGAAATAAAAATCATATCATCCACAAACCAATGGTTTTGTTGTTGCATGGTGCTATTTAGATCTATAAACTTGCATACAGTATAGCCTAAGGGACAAGACCATTTCATGTATTATATGGTTAGAGAGTTGTGATATATATCAATTTCGTAGTGCCAAAACTAAAAGAAGCTAAGAACTATGAATAGAGCGGACATGAGCTATCAAGACAAGTTGATCAACTAGATAAGGTACTAGAAACTAGAATTAGGGCAATAATTGAGATTAATGCCATAAAACAATGCTACAAAGCCTATGAAAATGCATATATAATAAATAAATAGCTTTAAAAATATGAAATTGTGTTTGCATACACATAAAGACTCAACTTCATGAATTTAGAGAGATAGAAAAACATTCCCTCGTGGAGTTATCAGCGGAAATTAAGCTCAAATTTGTAACTTAGAATCGTTTAAGTTTGAAAGTGGGCCTTGCAAGTTAAATCATTCATATCTTTAATATGTGTTACATACCAATTTCTCCAAATTCCCACTTGAAAAATGATCCAAGTCCACTTAAGCCATCCTCCTACCTTAAATGGTCCACTGTGACTTTCAATTAGCAAGTGAATTTGGGTTCTCACCAATAAGACAATGCACAATTCACGTCTTTTCATAATAGTGACTTACAAGTGTGCAGTACAAAGTACAATCGAGAGCAGTAGACATTGGTCATATACTAACAATATCAGTCCCCCTTCTTTATTTTTTACCACTTAATCTTCCTCTATTTTTTTTCCCACATATTCAAAAAGAGAAAGAGAAATAAGAAAGTATATCTATTAATATATCTACATATTTTTCCACGTATAGCTCATAGATGATAGAAAAGTGTATCTGGGGGAGGGGGAAGGATGGCAACACTAGATCTATGTCTATGCACAAATAAATAGATAGAGAGAGAGAGAGAGAAACGAGAGAAAGGTATGCCACTAATGCCAGAATATCATAAGTGTTTTCTTTCAAAGAAGTTTAGTCGAAGCTTAATCTTCCTTTGCTTGAATTGACTGAAAGAGCAATTCTACAAGTGAATGGGCATACTACCCATGGGACTCCCCCCATATCCCACAAAAGAGGGATTAAGAATGCCCAAAGGTCATACAACAATGATGGCCAAAAGTCGGTAAGAAAGGTAGGTCTAAACTAACTTAAAGCCCAGTACATGTGAACCGCGGCTAGCAGGGGTTGAAATGCCACCACCACTGCTGCCTCAAGAAGCAAGGGCTCGAATCAACTCAACCAACAAGGGTTCTCTCTTACAAGTGTGAATTAGAGAATCATTAAGGCCAGAATCTCACAAGAGTTCTCTCTTACAAGTGTAAGTAGGAATCATTAAACAAGTCATCCTATGATAGAAACGGATACCGAGAGAGAGAGAGAGAGGGAGAGAGAGAGAGAGAGAGAGAGAGAGAGAGAATTGTTATAATGGGCGGATCCCACATAGGAGCACACATGCTCTCTCCATTGTAGTAGCATTAGAGAATTCCTTACTATAGAACTGAAGAACCACTTGCTTTACTTGAACACGACAAAAGACTCCAACGACCAACCTAGTGTGCGAGATCTGGCCACATGTGTGATGGGAGAAAGATGTGAACTTCTCATCATCGATTATAGAACTCGTAGGTAGTAGGGTGTGAAATCCGAGATGTTTTCTTTTTGTATGGTCACATGACATACAATAGGAACGAGGAACATTCCCCGATGTCCTTAGAATGGAAGCCGTGGGTTCCATGTGAGCTTTGCACAAATGTGACGTACAAATCTAGAGAGGGAGATGAAGTTCATCATATGGCTATTCTTTTTATGCATAAAAAAATGATTTGATGGATGTATTGAAAAAAGATTTGATGGATGGATTGATGGATGAATAGATTGATTTGATGGAAAAAGAACGAGGGATATAGCATTCATATTCACAACAATTGAGTGATGCTCTCCTTGGAGTAGCATGAATGAGAGAAGGCCTTGGAAGGGAAGAGAGAACTATGCCATGTGAATTTTGACATAAGCCACAATAGGATAAAGAGGAAGAGATGGAAGATAGGGAGGGGAGGTAGAGCAAAAGGAGAGAAGGTTGGAGCAAGGTAATCCACTCTTCCTAAATCCATGTATAGTGAAATGTAGGTCCTTCATGGTGTAATTTCAAGTGGACTTCAAGAGGACCATTAAAAACTAGCTCCTATTATGGCCTTGATGTAGTCTCTCCCTCAATAAGCCTTTGATTTTTATACTCCTACTTAGTAGTGCATCCTTGGGGTATGGGGAACTCCATGGGTGCCAAGATTTTCATGTTTACATCATTCTTTCAAAGTATGAGTCTTGCTAAGACCTATTTTTAACGAGGGTACACATAAGAGTGTGAACAGAGTCACTTTAAAAGAAAAAACTATAAAAGTGAATCGACCCTCATTGCAAGTTTCGTCTTCCTCATTATCTCTTCTAATCAAGTGTAAGTTTCTTGATAGCTCTTGAGCTTTGCCTGTGGGTAAGGTTTTTGTATATGTTTGTATGCATGTGGGGGTATCGTCTCTTGTGTGTATGTCTTTGGCTGCATAGTTGAGGTCATCAGACCAACGACTCATTGACAATTTGTGCGGGATGATTCATGGCTTGAAGTCCCTATTTGAATGTGATTTATACATAATGTACAATTTGAATCTCCATTTCGTACTTCTCTCCAACCTGAAAAAAAAAACGATCATTAGTCATGTAAAACTACACAATACATTTATCTATTCCATCTATTTACTTTTTTTTACCTAACTATCTATCTATTTGATTGAATTTATGCAAGTTGAGTTGAACAAATATATCTATGTACTCGGAACGCATATCAACAAGACAAATTAATTCGTTGTTCAAAGATATAATATTATTATTGTTGGGATATTAAATGGATTGCATACCACATGAACAGATCATTCTACTCCATAATATTCAAAGACTCTATTAAAACGAAGATAAAGAATTGAGAAATAACATTTCAAGAATACATAGCTATCAACAGAGTATGACAATCGAATAAAAAATGTTCATGGAGGATATCTTTCACATATATCGACATATATTTACACTTCAAGCTAATATAAAATTCTCATGGAGGATATCCTTCACATATATCGATATATATCGCTCATGTTATAGATCTCTCATAATGTCATTAAAAATTAACCTTAATGCCTAATTAACCGGTATGACCTCTGATAATGTCATTAAAAATTAACCTTAATGCCTAAGATCAATACAACATCGTTGTAATAGGTTCATTACTGTAATAGGTTCATCATACAAATAATGAAAATCATCATACAAATAATGAAAATGGTAAATGCATCACTATAATAGGTTAATCGCTTAGCATTTATAGATCAATTCAGCATTGTTGTAATCGGTTATGTAAAGATCAATTTAGCATTCTTGTAATAGGTTACGGTACAAATAATGAAAATGAAAATGTTAACCAGTGAATCTCCATGCGGAAGAGGTGGAGATGTGGGTCGAGAGAGGAGGCAGGAAGGGAAGACAATGTGGCAAATCAAGTACCTTTGTAGATGAAGATTGCACAAAGTTTTGAAACAAATCAGTTTAATGATTGATAATGATTGGCAATTATCCGTTGGGTGACGTGAACGGGAAAAAACAGTCAGGTGACACTCCATTCGGGTCACCGAATGGTTCACCGTATAGATCAACAATTTCCTTTTCCACACTGACACACAAGTGCTAATCTCACCGGAGTTCTGGAGACCAGACACTCCTGTGTCTCCTCTAGAGACCACGCATTCATGTCCCCCCCCCCATAAGAGAGAGTGCATAGGAAACACTAAAGAAGGTGATTGACCATGAGAAAGGAATAATGAAGGATTGGTTGGGTGGTAGCAAGAGCTAGCCATCCTATGATTGAATTCATTGATATGGTCGAACTCCTATGATTGAATTCATTGATATGGTCAATGTCTCCATACCATCCAATGATATCTCGATTTGATGATTCGTGAATAAAGATCCATTGTTTGGCATCAGTTTGTATGTGTGCCATACAATTTCTGTATGTGTGCCATATAACTATAAAATTTCTTTTACTTGTTTTTTTTTTAAATGGAGGTTCGGCAAACGCCTACACAACCAGAGAGTTAAAAGGAAAAAAAAAAATCTTGTATAACTAGCAAGGGGTTGAGGAGGGGATATCACCTTGGTAGAAGTAATGTGTGGTATAGTGTTGCAAAGCCAGAGTGATTAAGCTAACCATCTATGCCATTGTAGGTAAGGTCGATTACAGTAGGCGGCCAGCGAAGTGAGGCGACCATAGCACATTTGTTGAGGCAAGGATTGGGGAGGTGAGCTGTGGTGGCAATGAGCCTTTTAAGGGATGCGCATAGGCGAGGGGGCATGAGCGAAGAATCCTTCAGATGTCATTACAGTGGTGGAAGCATAGCCATGGAACTTCTCTGGTTGACGGACCATTACAGTGGTGGAAGCATAGCCATGGAACCTCTCTGGTTGACGGACCAGCAGAAATAGGGAGGCAAAGACCGAGAGGAGGGTGCCCAGCACGGCACCTCGAGCTTGAGGGGGATGCTGTAACTAGTGTTGTGCGACGCTGTGTGGGTGTATAGAGGTCATTCCGGCAGTTTGAGGTGTCATACGACACAGGAGGGCAATCAAGCCTCTGAAGATAAACGATGAGAAGGAAAATCTAAGCATAACCGGCAGAAGCAGTTGCAATACTCAAATTCCCCATTGCCTTGGTCAAAGTGAAGTGTGATTTGTGTGAAGTAAGTGAGAGTGAGCGTGTGTGTGTGTGTGTGAGAGAGAGAGAGAACACCTTATATGAATGCGAAACAAGTAAAAAGTTCAAGTCTATATATAAAGAATGTGAAAGAGCTCAAGTATATATAGAAACGAGAATCAAGTTTCTCGGTCATGTCCTTTTGAAGAGCTTCCTTTATTTTCCTTCAAAATGTGCTTGTATCGTAGTATCAAGTATTAAAAGATTATAAATAACATATTTATGAAGGTTAGAGGCAATGGTCGAGTTCGAATGGACTAAATTGAGAAAGTTTGGTCGATAGGTTGACTACATCTAGACTTAATCAAAGCTTTCCTAAGTGCGGGGTAATCTTGACGTGAAACCCATGGAGAACCTTTCCCATTTTTCTTTCGGAATTTCCAAAGGATGCAGCAATCCTCCAACTTTAAGTCTTTCAAATTTATTGACTTGACATTTATGGCACTTAGATACATATTTTTTCATATCTAACGGTAAACTTGGCTGATAAAAATATCGTTTAACTAACACATAGGTTTGGTTAGTACCAAGATGTCCAGCAGTTGGGGCATGATGGCATTTGAAAGGAACTCATTAGGAAAAAAGGTGAACCCTGCATGGGCCTTGTAAGGATTCCTAATTTTTTGGGATTAAGCCTAATTTTGTTGTTGTCTAAGGGGACAAAGTGCATTTAATAGGGCACTTTTTAGTAGGCTGGAGGAGGCTTTTTTTAAGGCTTACTAGGCTCCTCTCTCTCTTCTATTAGAGAGAGAGAAAGGGAATCTACTTTCCACATCATCAAACTCGAGCATGTATGGGAATGAAAAAATGATTTTTTTCTTAAAGTCTCAATTTCAGTGTTTATTTACTTAAAAGGGCTCATTTTTTAATATATATGTTAGAAGTAACTTTTTTTTAGTTTAGTTTTTAATTTTCCTTTTGAAAAATTAATATTTTTAAAATCCCTCCAAAAGTAGAGTGCCACATCATCAAATCCGTAACTACTCTTCACCCAAAAAATGACTTTTTCAAAATTTCAACATTTTTGGTTATTCTCAGTGTAAAAACACAATGTGACCCATCCACATCCAAGAAAACAAACTTTTCCTGAGAAAATCATGCTCTAGCATCTCTTCCAAAAAAATTTCTGGTCTCTTTCTCAGTATTGTTTAATTGTTGGAAAAGATGGTGTTGACACCTATTACAAACCTCACATTAGGACGTCCTCATGCCCCATCATCAACAAGTATCCATGTTTGTGTGCCTAGAGAGTTTCCTCCAAATACACAGTGCAACAATGATGTGAACTCTCAAAATGAGCGTCGTAAAGCTGGAGAAAAGAATATTGATCTTTGGACTCATTGTTCATTATACCCTCCTGATCCAATGTCTTCTTACCATCCAACATTCCATAACCTCTCAACTTTACTTCAGTTCATCGGTGCTCGTAAAGCTGGGCTCTTAGGTTATTGTCAATGATTATCTACACATTCAACTGTCATTACTAAGTATTGGATTCAACAATATCAACTAAATCATACAAGGTTGGTCACTTTTGAAAGCACAATCATATCTTTACAAGAAAAACTTGCAGAGCTTGAAAAGCATATGGAAGAAAAGGAGAGAACAATTGAGAAATTAAAAAACACTGTCCAACACTTGAGAGAGACTCCACTTGGGATGCAACGTAGGAGACGATCATTAACATCCTTTGACTCTCTTTCAATTGGTGGTGGAGCACGCAAACGACGAGTTTTTGCGATAAGGTTTGGCTTGTATTTGTTTCTCTTTTTGGAAGACTTATATATATATATATATATATATATATATATATATATATATATATATATATATATATATATATATATATATATATATATATATATATATATATATATATATATATATATATATATATATATATATATTTTTTTTTTTTTTTTTTTTTTTTCTTGTTATGTAGGTCATTCGTTGAAGATGTTAGTGCGTCATCAACAACAGAGGATCAATTCAAGTTATTAAATTCTTGTTTGACCAACAAGCAGGTGGTTAGTATTTTGGAGTCACGGATAGGAAACCTTATCAAGAAGCAAGTGATTAAAGATTTCACAAAAAAGTTACAAGATATTATCACTCCTAGAGACGTGCAGATGGTATGTGATGAAGCAGGAATTAGTACTAAAGGATACAGTGCATTGTACAACCTTTTGAAGCATTCATTAGAAAGACAAGGTATTTTTCAGAATATGTTTCCATCTCCTTACAAGGTATCGCTAAAGAAGTCAATGTCCAATGAAGATATAACTAGTATTCTTGAAAACTACTAATATATAGAGGATATTATGCCTATGTCTATTTATCATTTATCTACATCCAAAAAAGAGTTGAAAAGCGCAGTTGGAAATGGATTTCCTTACACAAAGTACAACAACATATTCGTGGATTTGGAGAGGCTTCAACAGGCAATGGTTCGATTTTACAAATCTACTATACCAGGTATGTGCACTATTGTTACCTTGATATACATTGTATTTTGATGTTATAAAAATTTTGCTAATTTATGCAGATTGTAATACCAAATTACAGTTTATATTGAAGTTAGATGAATGCCAGATCATAAAGGGACGACGAATGGAGAGATTGAGTTTGACACTCATGAATGAAGCTATGAGAAATGCCATATCTGATGAAAGTAGTAACTCTAGCTCTAAGTCTACATATAGTGTTCAATCCGAGAAAGAAATATGGTGGTTAGGTGCTATTGAAGTACCTAAATAATCCAATGATGTTCTTTCATGGATTTTTAGTAGGACCCCATGGATCACTAAAGTAATAATTTCTCAAATTCATGGTGCAAAGCTCCACATAGAAAACTTTGGTGATTTTGAGATAGATTGGCACCTAGGTGGGGATTTAAAAACTATCAAATGCATGTTAGGTTGCAAGCAAGGTGCATCTGCTCATTATCCATGTCCATTTTGTACTCGAGGCTACAAAGTAACAAAGGACAACAAAAAGTACTATCTAGCTTAGATGAATACATAGATGCACCTACTTCCACGGAATGGGATAGACCTTTGTTAAGGTGTCCAATGTTAGAAATACCTAATCGTGACACATTAGATAAAGATTGGAATCCCATTATTCCATTTCCATTAGTTAATGTTCACTTTTTCACATTGCATGCTTTCATGAGAATATTTGATAGATTATTGAAGCTCCACATAGAATATGCATTTTCCATGAAGCCAATTGATAAATCTGTACAAGCAATCAAAAAATTGGAAGAGTTGCTTAATTCGATTGGTTGTCATGGTGGTAATGTAACTCTAGTTGTCAAAAAACTTGGTGAATCGCAAAATAGTTTGCAACAAGTGTCAATGACAGGGAAGAAGGCAAGAAATTTTTTCAGAAGAGGTGTAAGCCCTAAGAAAAATGAATGCAGGGAGCTATGGAAAGACTTGTGCATGATCACCACTGATAATGATTCTCAAACTGACCTTAGTAATAGGCAAAAGAAGGTTTGGTCATGCTTAGATAAGTTGGTAGGCTTAATGAGTCTTAATAGCTCCAACAAAAATGACCGTCAGTTGTTTCAAGATACATTAATGGAGTTTGCAAAGTTTTTCATCCTATCTTGGGGAGAGAGCAATATTACACATTACATTGTAATTTTTCTTATTTTTTCAATTTTCTTGTTGATAAGATTGTGTTATATGTACTTATATCATTTCAACATATTTTATTTGCACATGGAGCATTTTTTATGCATCGATATGGTTCATTGGATATTTTTAGTACACAAGGAATGGAGAAGTCACATTACAAGGCTAGAGGTGTTTACTTCAAGAACACACGACATGGTGGTGGTGCAATGCAATCAAACTATATGGAAGAGATGTTTAATTGGTTTTATCGTACTGCATTTTCAAAGACATATGCAATGGAACGAGCCAAGGAAAAGTTGCAAAACTTGCAAGATTTAATCAACACAACTTAGCTAGTGAAAATTGGAAGTCATCATTGGGACCTTTACGTCATGCTCAATGGCGGGCTACAAGAACACGACAGGGTTCATCATGGAAGTGAAGTCATTTAATACATTCATGGCATTTTTTGAATAATTCATAAGGTTTGCTACACACTAATCTCTTGTTTGCAATTTTTTAAGGTAATTTTTAATTTTTAAACTATTTTTTCTCCATTCAGATGTGAACAGAACCTTTTTAAGTGAAACATTATAAAAAGAGACTCATTGTCTCATTTCAACATTCTAGCACTATAGAGGATGGCACGAACAAAGCAAACTGCAAGGAAGGATCCCATTAACTTTCCTACCTATGTGCAAGGCACTCAGAAGCCACCATGGATGAATCACCACAAACGGTGACGTAGTGTCTCGCGCTCTGCATCCCATTGCGAAACAGGTGGTGGCCATACCTCTAGGAGTGAGCAGTTGCATGAACAAGTGGAACATGGGCAATCCAGGGAAGAGGCCGTAAATCAACCCCAATCACCACCATCATCATATGATGAGCCTCCATGCATGAGGATGTGTCTCAACAATGTTCACAATCAAGTGATGAGAGTCAAACATTGCCACCGTGGGGTAACGAAGAAATACCTACAAATCATAGGGTTACTGTAGCGGGAAAGACACTACCATCAAATCAGGGGGCCATACCCAATGATCAAGAGATGGAGCAACGCCAGCAATAACATCCTAAACAAGGAGAAAGCTCAAGACGCTTGCAACGGAAGAAGAAAGTCTTTCAACCTCGTCGTAGACCACCCCAACCAAGACCACAAGAAAATGTCCAATGAAGACCACCACCACCACAAGCTAGAGCACCACGAAGGCATTTGTAGAGATAAGGCACTATCAAAAGACAACTGAGCTTCTCATACCTAGAAGACCCTTTGCAAGGGTGGTCAAAGAAGAGTTACAAAGGTATTGTGTAGGGCTAAGGATCCAAGCTCTAGCTTTAGAAGCTTTACAAGAGGCAGCTGAAGCATTTTTTATATCAATGCTAGAGGATTCCAACCTGTGTGCCATCCATGCTAAGCGAGTCACTATACAACCGAAGGACATACAATTAGCTAGGAGAATTAGGGGTGATCATAGCTAAGTTTTGTAACTGATCTCTACAGACAGGAGATTTTTAGTAAATATTGCCATTTTCAATGAAACATTAGCACTTTTCCTCTATTCCCTTTATAATCTCATTATTTAGAATGAAACATGAGTAGTCATTTTACATTTCCATGTGTTTTCTTGTGATAATCTCTCATATATCAGTGATTGTTTTCTTATCTTGTCATTTTGATCTAGTGATAATATCCATCTAGTGAAATTTCTTTATAATTTAAGGTCATGTAGGGCATGTAGGGCATTGGGAGGCCAAATAAAGCCCTGCCACAGAAACGCGGGAGAAGGCCCTGCAAAACGTCTGCACTTGATGTGAAGTTTCAGTCTCATGTAAGGTCACCTAGGGCATTTACATTCTTGATAATATCCATCTAGTGAAATGTCCCTCATTTAAGGTCATTAGGGCTTTGGGAGGCCAAATAAAGCCCTGCCACATAAATGCGGGAGAAGGCCCTGCAAACGTTTTGCAAGGCCTTCTCTTGTGTTTCTGTGGCAAGGCTTTATTTGGCCTCCCAAAGCCCTACATGACCTTAAATGAGAGAAAGAAGGTCCAAAAGAATGAAACTTAAGATCCTCCCAATGCCCTACATGACCTCAATACATCACATGCAGGTCCAAAAAAATTTGAGATAATGTTGAGCCCATAAAAGTCATGTTGGTCAAAATCAACTGGTCAAAGTCAACCGGTCAAAGTCAACTTGTCAAAGTCAACAAGGTCAAGGTCAAAGTCAACAGGTGCAAAATCAAAGTGTGTAAGCGCAGGTGTCAAAGTGCACAGGTAGTGCACAATGAATTGTCCACAAAGGGTAAATTGGAGAAAATGGGTTGCAGGTTGCAGAGGTATTTTCTCTAATTTCCCTAAGGTTCAAAGGGTGTTTTAAAGTGTTTTGGAAGGTTCAGGTGAACCCCCTCTTATGTGAAAAAGTGAAGACTTAAAAGGAAACATGAAGGTATGTGAAGCGGCAAAGTGTACGCACAGGTGAAAGTATGGCCCCCCATTAAAATTTTTGGTTTTAGACTAAAGTCACTACAGGACAAAACAAAGAGTCGTTGGCTGCCACTTGAAAAGACAATCTTGGAACATCAAAGTGAGCACCAAGATGCTATTGCAGTTAGGAGCGTACGTGATCGACACACTCAAATCAAGGCAAGGTCTATTCTTGGACCACTCTTAGAGTAAGCAAGAGAGCATAGTCTAAGGAAGCAAGAGAGAGAAGTGCAAGAGTCACCAGTGTGCGACGCAGAGAAGTGGAAGTGAAGGAGTGCATAGGGAGTGCCTAAGGGATTGTGTAGAGAGTGCTAAGCTAGTCCCCCCCAAGTATCTCAAGGTCCCATTGCAGTGGGCGCGTGCCGACAGAAGTTATTCACTCCTCCCCCTTTGTGGAAGCTTGGTGCAAGGTGTGCACAAGGATAAGCTTGAAGCAGGTGGAGGTCTGGTGCAGAGGAGGCCGGCGGTAAGAAGAATTTGGGATATTGGGTATTTTGTAATTGGGCACTCTGTGGGATTGTGCACAGAGGTATTGGCTTGTCTTGTACTTCAACATTTTAATTGTCTTACTATAATCAATCGGCAGAAGCTTCTAGGTGTATTTTCTCTTCTTGTTTCTTCCCTTTTCTCCTACAAACCCTCAAACTCCTTCTTGTCTAAGAATCCCCCAACAAAATTTGGCACGCATGGTGGGACATCCAAGGAGATTTGAGCTTAGGGGAAACCAAGTGCAAAGCATAGAAGGGATCAAGTGTCGACAGAACCACAGTGCTACTCCATCAAACAAAAGGTAAATATTATTATCAAGTGTTTCATATTCAGTGGGCTATGAGCTGCTCATGACCGCAACCCGGTCCCAAGTATTGAGGGTCACCTGCAAGCAGACAAGAAGGAAGGTTGTTAGAAGGTCCCCCAGTCCACTATCTTCCACATCATCAGTCAAGAGCATGGCGGGTCAGGTAGACTTGGAAAATTTACTCTCTAGATTAAATATAAAGTTTCCTTCTTTCAAAGGCCTAGCTCAGGAGGATCCAGATGAACACATTAGAAGGTTTTTGGCACTATGTAAGACTAGAGGCCTAATGGGTAGGGAGGATGCCTTTTTTATTCTCTTCCCTGCCACATTAGAGGGATTAGCTGATAAGTGGTTCAGCCAGTTTGCTGAAAACCATTTTACCACTTGGGATGTGATGAAAGATGCTTTTAAAAATCAGTTCCAGCATGGCAACACTGCGGAGATTATCATAGAAGAGCTAGAAAATTTAAGATTAGGTCCAGGAGAAAAGTTCCCAGAGTTTGTGACTCGGGCCAAAGCACTAATGGCTAAATTGCCAGATCCACCCCACGATTTTTTTGTCTAGAAATGGTTGGCTAAGCCCCTACCAGTGGCCACCCAATGCAAAGTAAAGGAATTAGTGCTACCTACAGCCTCCATAGAGGAGTTCATCAGCACAGCCACACACTTGGAGCAGATAAGGTACCAGTATGGAGCACCCTCTTCCCAACCAACATATGGTACAGAAATGGAGGATCCAGTGATACAGCTAAGGAAAGAGCTGGAGGGCTTAAAAAGAAATAAGCCCTACAAAGAGGAAGAGAATGCTGTTGCTCAGTTGAGAAGGGAGATTGAAGCACTAAAGCTCCAAAAGGAGGAGGAGGCCCAGGCAGAGGAATTGGCTCAGCTGCGACAGGAGTTGCAGGAGCTCAAAGGAGGTGGCATCAAGAGTGGACTTTGGTGTTCCATGTGCAGCAAGCAAGGTCACATAGTAACTGAATGTCCTCTGTTAAGTGTGACTTGTCAATTATGCAGGAAGGTTGGCCATGAGGCCCATGAATGCCTGCAAGAGGAATGCCTGCAACAACATATTGGACACAAGGAGGACCCCCAACACCAGCAAATGTGATGGTTGTTGCACCAAATCAAGGTAACAACTATAATCCTAGACAGAGGAATAACTTTGGAAATGGGCCGAGGAGGCCAATCATCTGTTTCAGATGTGGAGAATGTGGGCACTATCAAAGTAGGTGCACCCTACCAGAAAATGCCCCTCCTTGCAGGAACTGCCCTGATGCAAGAGACCATTATACAAATTGTTGTCCTAAGAATCAAGCCTCTTCCTCCGGGCCCCATATTCAAATGATTTCTGTGCACAAGGAAGAAGTGTGTGATCCAATCAATGAGCCATCTCCATCTACCAGGGTGGTGCAATTAGAAGAAATAGAATCTTTGACTGTGCAGACAAGAAGCAAGGGGAAGGCTCAAGCAGACATAGGACAAGAATCAAAGATTAAGGAAGGGAATCAAAATAGAGAAACATCTGAAGATAAAGTCAACACAGGTGCAGATTCAAGTCAAAAAGGAGATCTCATATGCACCAGTGATGCCATTGGGCATGCCTTCAACAGGGCTCATGAGGAGTTTGATAAGTCAACTGGAGTCCATGCTCTCAAGGAATCAGAGGCTTCAAAACTACTCAAGTCCATGAAAAAGGAGGTTAGTATTTTTTATTTAATAAAGATGGATGGGAAATTCAGGTCAGAGTTATTGCAGATAATTGATGAAGCTCCCACTACAAGTTTGGTAGCAAAGACGATTGTTTCACATAAAGGAAAAATTGTAGGGGAAGCACCCCTTACAGATTATAAAAGTCCTCGGCTTACAGTATCTATCAAGGGTCATGAATTTCAAGGAGTTATTGTGGATGGTGGTTCTGGCATTAACTTGATGCCTGAACATACAATGGAAAAGATTGGACTCCACCCTTCAAGGCCTGCAAATTTCACTGTTACTTTGGCAGACCAGAGCAAACTAAGGCCCTTGGGAGTGATCCCAAAAGTTCCACTTGAAGTACAAGGTAATCTATTCATTCTGGATTTTGTGGTTTTAAGATTGCCCCAGGTTGAAGGAGGATTTCCTCTCTTAATTGGACGACCATGGATGAGGCATGCAAGTGTCATTCATGATTGGGGCAAGGACACTATGTGGGTACAAAAGAAAGGGCAGGAGCTGACACAAATTCATTTAGAAGAGGGCCCAGACAATCAAGGAAACACTAGTATGATGCAAACAGTTGGCATTTGCATGGAAACAGAATTGGAGGATCAACCCCAAATAGATTTTGAGGAAGAAGAGGATATTCTAAATTGGCTCCAAGCAGGCAACTCTTCCTCTTGTTTTGGAATTTTTCTTGATAATTCTTGCACGACTGAAGGTTATGATGAAGATAAGGAAAAAGTCCAGGTTGATGGATTAGGAGAGCCCATCACAGACCACAGAAGGGGCAGGAAGACACCCCTCAAATACAACTTGGAGGAGGATATGACAACCACAGATAAAGAGGTTACTAAAGCTAAAGGCAAGGTAATGTTCTTTCCCAATTCAAGAAATCCCTGCAGGATGGATGCAGGACAAGGAGGAACACATTGAAGTCCAAAATACACCTGCTTATGAAGCAATGCACGAAAAGCTAGTAGAAGAAGACAAGGAAGAAGATGCACATGAAGATAATATGGTAGAGAGAAATCATGTCCAAGAAATACAATTAGGCACTCAAGACAATAATCAGCCAGTTTTGGTGGCCACTTGGTTGTGGAGCCACCCAGGGCTCCTTGAAAAGGTAAAATCATTCTTGACCCAGTATATAGATGTTTTTGCCTGGCATTATAAAGACTTAGAAGGAGTGCCTGCAACTTATGGAGAGCACAGAATCCCTCTGGTTGATGGAGCCAAACCCATAACAGGAAAGAGTTATAGACTTAATCCAAAATATTTTGAAGCTGTCTATGTGGAAATCCAAAAGATGGAGGATGCAGGAATCATCATTCCTGTAGAACACTCAGAGTGGCTCTCACCTATGGTTATAGTACCAAAGAAGAATACTAATAAAATCAGAATTTGTGTTGACTTTAGAGCACTCAACAAGGTGACCATTCCAGATGGTTTCCCAATGCCTTTTGCAGAACAGGTCATTGAAGAAGTGGCTGGGCATGCATTATATAGCTTTATGGATGGATTTAGTGGCTATAATCAAATATCAATACACCCAGAGGATCGTGAAAAGACTGCTTTTATCACACCTTGGGGAACATATGTGTATGTAAAAATGCCATTTGGGCTCAGAAATGCTCCAGCCACCTTTAACAGAACGGTCAATCTCATTTTTGGCCCCCTATTGCTGGAATCACTTAGAATCTTCATGGATGACTTCTCTTCGTTTTCAGGATCTCACAAAGAAACTCCTCTAGATTGTTTGGACCACAACTTGAGGCAGCTGCAGAATGTTTTCAAAAGATGCAGGGAGACTAAGTTAAAGCTCAATCCAAACAAATGTCATTTCCTTGTGACAGAAGGAACTCTCTTAGGACATGTGGTGTCGGCTAAAGGTATGGCCCCAGATCCTGACAAAATCATTTCTATATTAAAGCTGCCTAAACCTAAATCCCCTAAAGAGATTCAGAGTTTCTTGGGGCATACTGGATACCATAGAAGGTTTATAAAAATGTATGCAGAGATAGCCAGACCTCTGGCTAGACTTACAGGTAAGGAAGTACCTTTTAAATGGGAAGAAGAGGAGGAAAAAGCATATCAAACATTACGGTCAAGGTTAGTGTCTGCTCCTATTTTGGTCACACCTGAGTGGTCAAAAAATCTTTCATATACATGTAGATGCCAGTGCCTATGCAGTGGGGGCAGTTTTGACCCAACCCAGTGAAGAATTTAAAGTGGACAGACCAATTCAATATACCAGTAGAATCTTGACCAAGGCTGAAAGGAATTACAGTACTACAGAAAGGGAAGCCCTCGCAATGGTCTTTGCTGTCCAAAAATTTCGTCATTACTTACTGGGAGTAAAATTTATGATTATAACAGATCACCAACCACTAAAATACCTACTCAATAAACCACAAGCCACTGGTAGAATATGGAGGTGGTTATTGTTGTTCCAAGAGTTTGATTTTTCTGTAGTCCATAAACCAGGTAAAGAAAATGTTATGGCGGATCACCTATCCAGAATCAATATGATGAATCAAACTAGTGGAATCAATGATGATTTTCCAGATGCTCATCTGTTTGCTGTACAAGCTCAAGGTTGGTATTAACATATCAAAAATTTCATTAAAACTGGGTTGTATCCAGAAAAGGCTAGTGTTGTGCAAAAGAAGAGACTGCTAATCAAGAGTAGACCATATACCTTCATTAAAGATAAATTGTATAGACAGGACAAGGATGACAGGTTCAGGAAGTGTTTGGAAGAAGAAGAAGTGAGGGAAGTCCTTCACTCTGCACATGAAGGAAAACAAGTGGTGGGCACCTTCCAGGGCATATTATGAGTCAGAGGATACTGGATGCTGGTCTATGGTGGCCTACACTATTTAAGGATGCAGATGAATGGGGAAAGGCATGTGACATTTGCCAGAGGTGTGGACCTAAGCCAACAAAGCAGAGGCATAACCCCTTGGTTGTTTCCACTTCCTGGCAACCATTTGAGAAGTGGGGGCTAGATTTTGTAGGGCCCATCTACCCTCCCGCAATTCCAAAAAGAGAAAAATATCTCTTGATAGCTACGGATTATGCGACAAAGTGGGCTGAAGCTATTGCCTCCCCTGATTGCACTGCCCAAACTATTGCTGCTTTCATTTATAGTAGCATCACTTGCACGTTTGGATGCCCACTTGAAATTTGTACAGATCAAGGTACCCATTTTGTCAATAAGGTCCTGCAGGAAATTTTCAACAGGTATAGAATTCTACATAGGACCTCTTGTGCTTACTATCCAAGAGCCAATGGACAGGCTGAATCGACAAATAAGGTTTTAATCTCAATGTTAAGAAAGGAGTGTATGTTACAGCCCACTTCCTGGGGCATTGCTTATCAAGGTACCCTATGGGCATACAGGTTAGCCTACAAAGAGGCCACGGGATATTCTCCATTCCAACTAGTTTATGGCATATTGCCCATTGAGCCCTTTGAATTTTTACATGGATCACCTAAGATAGCATTCATGCAGGGCAAGAAGGATTGTGATGTCTCTCAGAGGCTCGGAGCACTACATAAAGTGGAAGAGATTCGTCTACTAGCAACAAAACAATTGATAGAAACTCACATGAAGAGGAAGGAGACACATGATCGACATCTGTGGAGCAACAACATTGAAGCAGGCATATTAGTTCTTCTCCATAGACCTCATCTTCATACACAACTGAGAGGAAAATGGCTTCCACATTGGGAAGGACCTTACAAAGTCAAAACAATGCTAAATTGGGGTGTTGTGGAGTTAGAGACGCTGAAAGGAGAGGCCTTGCCACTGGTCAACATATCTAGGCTCAAGGCCTATCTTCAACAGACTTGAAGAAGTATGGATCACCTCGAACCTGCAATATTTGTCCAAGTTGTACATAGTCTTTTCTCGTCATTTTTACTTAAGTTTTAGTAGTTTTTCTTATCCATTTCATGCTTGATTCTTGAGTTTGTAGCAAATTTAGTAGCCATTTCATCAACTTTGCAAAGGTACAACTTTTGGAAATTTTAGGATTTTATTTTTTTTTCATAATTTTTCAAGCAGTTTTTAGAATTTTCTAGCCTTTTTTCTCGTTTTTCACGTGTCTTTTTCTTGCCATATTTTAAGAATAAAGGAAGCTCTCTGTGATTTTGAGTGAAGAAACTGGCCTAAACCTGTAGGAAATTTTTTCAGAATTTTTTGAAGATTTTTTGGATTTTTTTTGCCATTTTTTTGGATTTTTTATGTATTTTTTCAGTTTTTTCAATTAAAAAAAAAAAAGAGGCCCCCCCTAAGCATTTTCTTTTTTCCAAAAAAAAAAATGGGCCCCCCCTAGGCGTTTCTTTTTTTTTCCAAATTCAAAAAACAAAGCCCCCCCCCTAGGCGTTTCTTTTTTTTCCAAATTCAAAAAAAAAAAAAACCCCTCGCCCTTCCCCCCCCTCCCCCCTTTCCCCCCCCCCCCCCCCCTCCCCCCCCCCCCTCCCCCCCCTCCCCCCCCCCCCCTTCCCCCCCCCCCCCTCCCCCCCCTTCTCCACCACCCCCCCCCTCCCCCCCCCCTGCCCCCCCCCTTTCTCCCCCTCCCCCCCCCGCCCGCCCCCCTGCCCGCCCGCCCGCCCGCCCCCCCTACCCCCCCCCCCCCTCCCACGCTTCTGACAGCCCCCCCCCCCCCTCCTCCCACGCTTCTGACAGCCCCCCCCCCTCCTCTATATAATCCTCTATCCCTCCGCTCAGCCGGCGACTCACGGCGGCCCCCCAACCAGGTATTCTTTTTTTTTTTCTTTCCTTTTATTTTTATTATTTTTCTTTTTATTTATTTTATTTTATTTTATTTTGTTCATATTTCACTTCTTTTTTTTTATTATTGTATATAGTTTCCCTCTCTATTGTTTGTTTCCTTTGTATTTAATCTTGTCCCTCTCTGTTTTTCAAGTTTTTCTAGTCGTTTTTAGGGTATTTGCTCATGCCGGATCCATTTTTTGGGTTCTTTGTTCCCAGTTCAGATGTTTTTCCTAGGTTTTTCCCCGTTCAATATGGAGTTCCCTTCTTAAGCCATTGCTATCTGTGGTTGCAACACTTTGTGACAGCGTTTTGCTCTGCAACTATGGCGTCTTCCGCTCCCCAGCAGGATTCATCCATGGCTACCGAGGCGTACTCGGAGCTTGCTCCTTCGGCCTTGGCTTTCTGTCCTTTCCCTCCCGAGGTAGGCCCCCTATTGCCTATGGCCCCTTCCCAGTCCGCCACTCTGGCCTCCATCTCGACCGTCCCTGTCGCCACCCTACACCCCGCCCCTCGGGCCCCCCTTCCCTCCATAGTCCACACCATCCATCGCGCACCACGCCCTATTACCCCTTCCACCCCTACCCATGTCCAGGGTAGTCAGCCTTTCGCGGTTTCCCTTCCGTGCCTCTCCCTCTCTGGTTCCTCGTTACATAGCCCCATACCTCTTCCCCCAGGTCCCCACCTTCCCGTTGCAGCGCCGCTTCCCACAGCCGTGCGGACGCTCTCCGATAGTTCTAGTGGCCACCCGGCACGTAGTTCTGGTAGTCATTCCACCTCTCCTGTTCCCCGTCCACCATCGTCATCCATCGTTGACCATCACGACCCATCTTCGACCCTATCCATCCGCCTGCATTTAGCCTTGCCTCCCATCCTGCTCATTGATCTCCTTCCCGAGGGTTGCCTCCGTCAGGCCGGTCTTTGGCGACTGGCCTCCCTCCTCTTATCCGAGGCAGAGGGGTCCGATATTCGCACTGCATTGCTTGACTTCCCTCAATTTCCATCCGGTTCGCTGACCCCTGCGGTCATAGCTGCAGGCATAGGTTCTAGCATACATTCGTTTCATGCTCCGCAGTCCATTTACTCGGGGTTATCTCGAGAAGAGACCATAGCTTTCTACATTTCATTATATGGCGTTGATGCCATGCCCACCCACCACCAGCTCGCTATCCTTCATTCGTTCATATTCTTCTTCTTATTTCGTAGTCCCTCCTCCGACCTTCCGTTGCACGATATTCATATAGCTGACCCCCTCTTCTGTTTTGCATGGCCGCCCATTTCCATACAGCACTCTCATGTTCCAGTCATTCCTCTTGCGCTCTCGACGATTCCATGAAGCCCTCCACCGCGGCACCCGTTCGTTCTCCGTTTATTCCGCACCAGTGTTAGCTTGGCTCTTTCATCTGCTTGGTACACAGATCCTAGCATCCAGCCGTAGTCTTGACCCATCCCATCCTCCACCTTCTATTGCCCATTCTCCCCATCCCCCTCCTCCGTTGCCCTTTGTCATGCCCACCGCCCCTAGCACTCTTCCGCAGGCATCTGCCGCCTCAACTCCCCCTCCAGCTCGCAGAGTCCGTACACGTTTGATGGATTCCTTTCCTACCCTTATCCCTGCCTCGCCCTTTCATGTCCACCCCTCGGCAGCTGCCTCCCAGCCTCGTCCCTCTCCCGCCATACCCATTGAGTCCGCTTCCACCTCCCATCATCATCCCTCACCCCCTGCTTCTCCCACTTACCCCCACCCTACCCCGGCCCCACCCCCACCACCACCCGCTGTGTAGCCTTGCGTCCCGTAGCCTTCCATCCCTGATAGCCTCGACGACGACCCACCCTTTTTGGGCCTACTTCGTGATGCGAGCCTCGTCGCGAGTGATGGCGCCGACGCCGCCCGTCTCTCCCTTGATTCCGTCTCAGCGACAGCTGCACTTCACCAGCAGTATGCTCTGACGATCGATCGCATTCGTGTTGCTACCGCGGCTCAGTGGCAGACGTCGCGGGAGGCGTTGCGGACCATGCAGCAGGACCGGGACCGGTATCGAGATGAGGCTGATGTTGCGACTCGCGCTCTCATGGAGATCCGCCAACGTGCGTCATTAGGCATTTGTGATAGTCCTGCGTGTCGGCTGGTCCACCGAGAGCGCGATCACCTCCGCAGGTACAGGAGCAGGATTGCTGCCTACACTGAGGAGGCAGCCATCATTCCCCCCGGCTCACCCGACTTACCTCTACCTCGCGACGATGTTCCTCCCGGGGAGAGGCCTCCTTCCCCACCATTTCCATAGTCATGTGTTCCGTGTCTATCCACTAGGTTCTATGTATTCACTCATACTTGAGTCCAGGCTTTTCCCTTGACTCATTTTGTTGTGAGGCTCGGTGTAGGATGCATATACTTATCCCTTTTGGTCCCTTGTCATTCATTAGCTCATCAATTCCTTCTGATCGACAGATCTTTGCCAGTCCTTGGCACTTCATGTACTCACCATGGACAGTTGTTTCCTTGTTCATTTCTGCTTTTATATGAGATTATGGTCTAGTGTTCATTGTGTGTTCATTTTGTAATCTCTGGTTGATTATGGGTTGTTTTATTACTATGCCTGTGTACTAAAGGTTGGTTTCTCTCTGGTTGGGTTGGGTTTCTTTCATTGCCACCCTCAATTACTTCCTCTTTTCCCCCTCTGCCTCACCCCGTCCCCACGCCCCCTACTTTCCCCACTTCCCCTATTCCCCACCCCGCCCCCCCCTCCACCCCCTGTCCCCACCCGACCTTGTTGAGTACTCTCTGGTGCTTTCTCCGATGCTCTTGATGGTCTTGGTTGCTGCTCAGCTGTCCTCTTAAAGTTTTGCTCCTCTCTTGTCATGATGTCCTATTTGCTCTGGGTTTGGCTGTAGCTCTCCGGGACGGAGAGCACATTCGATGGTGGGCAACTGTTGAGACCATAAAATTCATGTTGGTCAAAATCAACTGGTCAAAGTCAACTGGTCAAAGTTAACAAGGTCAAGGTCAAAGTCAACAGGTGCAAAATCAAAGTGTGTAAGCGCAGGTGTCAAAGTGCACAGGTAGTGCACAATGAATTGTCCACAAAGGGTAAATTGGAGAAAATGGGTTGCAGCAGAGGTATTTTCTCTAATTTCCCTAAGGTTCAAAGGGTGTTTTAAAGTGTTTTGGAAGGTTCATGTGAACCCCCTCTTATGTGCAAAAGTGAAGACTTAGAAGGAAACATGAAGGTATGTGAAGCGGCAAAGTGTACGCACAGGTGAAAGTATGGCCCCCCATTAAAATTTTTGGTTTTAGACTAAAGTCACTACAGGACAAAACAGTGAGTCGTTGGCTGCCACTTGAAAAGACAATCTTGGAACATCAAAGTGAGAACCAAGATGCTATTGCAGTTAGGAGCGTACGTGATCGACACACTCAGAGTAAGCAAGAGAGCATAGTCTAAGGAAGCAAGAGAGAGAAGTGCAAGAGTCACCAGTGTGCGACGCAGAGAAGTGGAAGTGAAGGAGTGCATAGGGAGTGCCTAAGGGATTGTGCAGAGAGTGCTAAGCTAGTCCCCCCCAAGTATCTCAAGGTCCCATTGCAGTGGGCGTGTGCCGACAGAAGGTATTCACTCCTCCCCCTTTGTGGAAGCTTGGTGCAAGGTGTGCACAAGGATAAGCTTGAAGCAGGTGGAGGTCTGGTGCAGAGGAGGCCGGTGGCAAGAAGACTTTGGGATATTGGGTATTTTGTAATTGGGCACTCTGTGGGATTGTGCACAGAGGTATTGGCTTGTCTTGTACTTCAACATTTTAATTGTCTTACTATAATCAATCGGCAGAAGCTTCCAGGTGTATTTTCTCTTCTTGTTTCTTCCCTTTTCTCCTACAAACCCTCAAACTCCTTCTTGTCTAAGAATCCCCCAACAGATAATATACTCAAAAAGAAATACTTGAGACAATTGTAAATAAAGCAAAGTGAAAATTTGATATTAATTCAATTGTTTACATCAATTGGCTTTGAGTTTCTCAATGACTCTCTTTCGACGCTCCAAAGCCATGGGTAGGGTGTAAGTCAAAATTGAGTTTGCTATTTCATCAACATTTCTAGCTCCTAGACCTAGAGATATACCTATTTGACCTAAGACCTTTCCACGGAAGTTGGAACCTAAGGTTGTAGTTACAAGGGATTTCTTAACTAAAAAGATACAATTCCTCCCCTGTGTAATGGTTGATAAACAAAGCAATTTACTTAAGGCCTTTAGACACCATGTCATGAAGTGGCCCTGAGGACTGAACTCTTTATGGATAATTACAAAATGTTCTTTGGGAAGTTTCCCAATGTAGTTTGCAAGGGATGAGCCACCTCCACGAGCCACTCGATTACCTCCACTCCTTGCTGCAAACTTGTCGACTTCAATCACCTCCTGCACAAAGTTTTATGATTAGTAGTTGCATGTGTTTGTAAGAATGAATGACATGAATTGAAGATACTTACATCTTGAACTCTATCTTCTTCTTCTCCTCTCTCTTGAAGTTGTAAATTAATGCTGGAGTGGGACATCCCACTCTGCTCGATTACTGGTGAGGCAGGAACTTTTGATTCCAATATCCTTCTTGTGCATTACTAAATTGTTCTTCTGTGATATGTTGATGTTCACTTGTGAGTATGTCATTGCAAACCAATTTTATTGTGTCGGCCACTGAGTCACCAAATGGCAAACACTTTTTCTCCAACAAGTCAGAGGTACTATCCAAAGGACACTCTGACAAAGTACAAAACAAACTTAGGCATTCATCCAGCCATAGCCCAAATGCCTTCTCTACATCATGTAAAAACAAATATTCTTGTCCCTCGACAAGAACCACTGAAAAAGTTTCAATCTCCACCTCTGGAATAGTTGCTTCTGGCTCCGAAGAGGTGGATGGCTTAGGCACTTCTTTCAACTTATCATCCACACCAAGAGGATAAGTTTTCTCAATAGCTTCTCTCTCTAATAGGAGATTCAAGGGTTCTTGAGATGGTTCCTTTTTATCCTCGACAAAACCACGTGTAAGAAGATGAGGGATCTCATGAGGAATTGGTTTTGGTTCCTCATTCACAAAGAAAATGGTGGTAGCAATGAATGAAAGATATTTTGCACCCATCTTGCGTTTCCTATTCAATTTCCTTATAAGTGGCACAGTTTCATCAAGAAGGTGCCCTGCTTCCTCTGCAATTACCTGGAACCGTTTCAATCGTTTTGCAAATGCCTCATCACCTTTGTGAATGTAGGTGAGAAGGTCACATGGAACCCAAGTTCCATCATATGGTGGTATTTTGATGGAGAAACGCAATATATGAACTTGCATATATTGAAGTAGCTCCTCCAAAGCATCGGCATTCATTTGCACGGTTCCATGGAGGTCAGGAACCTTGGAGAGAAGATCATATAGGTCATGTTGACCTTTATAATCTGAATCCTCCAAAAATTCTAGAAACTTGTGGCGTGCACTCTTAGTAGGTACAGAGGTGGAAGCCATAGCTTGCAAATGCAGACTGCTCTAACACTCAATGTAGTTGCAAAAGTGAGAAATGAGGAGAGAGGACTCCTATTTATAACTTTTCTAGAATTTTTAAGTGATGGGTCCCACTTTTTCATAGAAATGACTTTTCCTTAAATTAAAACATAAGAGTCTTGGAAAGGAAAACTTTGACATTTGGGATCACATCAAAGAAAATAAACAATAAGAATGCTCTTTCAAGAAAACCTTGAGAATGTACAGATACAAGTAGAATGTGGCCAAAATATCCTTGAAGCAAATGTGAAAAATTTTTCATTGCAAAAATAGGTTTGTTTACAGGTTTCACAGTATCTTTACAAAAAAGAGTTATGACAATGAAATTTCAGTTCCATCCATGCTCCAATATGCAAGAACCTTGATTTTGTCTTCCAATCTCTTTCCAATCTGTGGACAATTCATAAAAGAGTAAAACATTTTCAAATCATGAACAATAGTGATAGAATAAGATATATATATATATATATATATATATATATATATATATATATATATATATATATATATATATATATATATATATATATATATATATATATATATATATATATGGAATACAACTCTTACCTTGTTCCCTCATATTCGAAATTTGAAATCATGAAGATCATCATATCCCATGATAAGTAAGTGCTCTCTCAAGTTGGCCAAGTTCCAATGTTGATTAACTAAAACCACCTCCATATCATTGTTTGGTAACTTCACATTAATTTCAAATGAAGCTAAAGATCCCTCCGAGCTTTGCAAAGGTATCCACTCTCCTAGTTTACACATCCAATGATCATAATAAAATCTGATGTACAATGAGGTGCGATGTTTTAAATAGCAAAACCCTATACCTGTGTCACCAATTCTACAACAATATCTATCCCCTTTTGACAATCCTTCTACATAGCCCCAGTTTTCCCCTAACAATCCTTCTACTGCTTCGTATGTAATATCTTTACATAGGAACATTGTAGGAGTTTCTACAAAAGGAATGCCTTGAAATATGAAAACAAAGCAATGGATTGGTAGAGTCCAATGAAGACCTATTGATCTAGATACTCGTGTGAATTTTTAAGAGTTATGTATGTCCATCACCATCTTACGCTTGAAAGATGATATGGACCAAAAATCAGGTTTTGGCCACTCTAAACTAAGAAGAGAGTCAACTTTGATAATCTCCAACCTTCCATATTCACCATCTGTGGAAGGAACAATGTACTTGTGAGTGTAAAAGAAGATCCTTTCACGAATAAGTTTAGCAGGAGGTACATCTGGAAACACTAATGCCCCAATGTCTGCATGTAATGCTTTGAAAGTTCCTGTAAGACTATGAAGTGGTTGCTCTTCCACTAAACTAGAAGGAAATATGATTGTAGCAATGGAAAACATATGAGATGAGTAATTAAGACATTTAACACCATGAAGCATTGAAAAAATAGAAATACTCACAATGGATTGGATATCTAATTCTATTGGAGTTTTCTAACTTCATGGTTGAAACTGTGAAGACATGTTGTACAATAGCAACCATCCCACCATGTGTTTGCTGCTTGAAGCCTAAGAGCTTACCTTTCCAATGAAGATCCAAATTTCCACGATCTCGAACACGATGAGGACCAAGTCTAGATGGCTGCATGTACACCCATGCACCTTTGCAAAACTCTTGTGGTAGCCAACTTCCTTCCATTGTTTTGATGTTGTGGCACGTCATTGTGTGAACTTCGTCTTTTGGTCTCCTACGAGTTCTAGAGCTTTCCATCGGAGTAAGAGTTGTTGTCATTGCTGCAGAAGTTGGGAGAATGGTAGGAGGAGAAATGACGCTTCTGTTGTATGGTATGGAGGGAATAGAGGTGAAAAATATGACTTTTTGGGTTTTGGCTATGAAAACGGGAGTTTGAAGAGGGAAAATAGAGTTTTTTGAGTTATTTTGAAAAAAGTCACTTTTTTAGTTCACAAACATGCACGGATTTTGAATTAGAAGTCAAAAATAGCACTTTTGACCCTGAAAAGTGATATGGAGGTCATTTAATGGTATTATGATGAGTTTTACAACTTTTAAAAAATTTTGAATTTTTGGGCCTAGCCTGATTACGAGATTTCTTCTCTCTCTAGAAGACAACCTTGAACATAGAGGAATCTTGTCCCCTCTTCCCCCTTCAGCCTAGTATTTTATAGGGTATAGACTGTGGCCACCACCCTCTTCTGATTGTTCCATCACTAATCACTCCTTAAGCTAAAAGGCCCATCCAAGGTTCACCTTTTTTCCTAATGGTTGATTTCAGAGGTCCGATAGAATCGGGACACAAAACTTACCTTTATAAAGCAAATATTCATCTTGGAGAGAGTAGTGTTTAAACTTTCCTTCAAAAGTACTTGCTTCATTCTTTTGGCCTTGTTCAGCTGGTTTCAACGCTTGATTGTAGCTTGGATTCTCTTTGCAACTTCCTTTGCATACAAATTCACTTTGAATTTGTATAAAACTCAAGTTGTTTAGTATAGGCATTTATCTTGAGCCATCTACCACTCCATTGAACTTTCCTATTGTGTACCTGAGTTCATAATTGAACTCTTGTAACTATTCAACCTATCTAGCTTTTCTACCTCTCAAATCGAGATGGTTTGCAAAATACTTGATACTCTCTTGATCAAAGAATATGGTCGACTTTGATCCATATAGGTAATGATGCCACTTCTTTAGAGCATTTATAATAGTGAACATCTCTCGCTCACAGGTAGAGTAGTTTTGTTGAGTAGGACTTAGCTTTCTACTTTTGAAAGTTATTGGTCAACCTTCTTGGCTTAGTACTACTCGTACCAGAGAGGAGTTTGCATCTGTTTCTAATGGGAAAGGCTTGTTTGGATCTACAATTGGTAGAATCAGGATTGAAGCTAAAGCAAGTTTAAGATCTTGAAAACCTTTTGCTTGTTACTCTTTCCAATTGATTTTTTGATGCTTTCATTTGAGTTGATCTGTCAAAGGTACTACTATTTTGGCATAGCCAACCACGAACCTCTGATAGTATCCAACCAATCTGAGAAAACTTTATAGTTCTCAAACAATCTTCGGCCCATGCCATTTAAGAATCATGTGGACCTTGTTTGGGTCAACTTGGACTCCCTCCACATAAATAATATGGCCAAGATACTTTACTTTTGGGGTAAAGAAAAATATTTAGACTCTTTACCATAAAGTTTATTCTCTCAAAGATGTTCAAAATTATTCTTCAAGTGCTCTAGTTTACTCTCATGACCTTTGTTTTACATTAATATGGCATCAATGAAATCTACCATGAATTTCCCTTAGTATGGCTTTAGCACTTGGTTCATCAAAGTCCTAAATGTTGTGGATGCATTTGTTAACCCAAAAGGCATCAATAAAGATTCATAGTGACCATACTGTTGATATATTTAGGTAGTGATGTGTGTGAACACACTAGGACCATCGGGGCACTTTTTTCCCTCTTTGGGAGGTTTCTTTCCCCCGGCTTGTATATACGCCTATTGCCCTAATGGGCTACTTATATTTGTACATTCTCTAGTAATACATTCAGTATTGTGTGTTGTGCTCCAAGCTTCTTCTTCTTCCTTGTGCTGTTCGCATGCTTCCGCAGACGTCTAACTCCAAAAATTGGTATCAGAGCAGGTCGTCGCTTCATCTAGGGCACCGTTGACACTCCTCCGTTTGCAGTCTCAGAATCGCATGAATTTTGGTGAGCATACCCAACATGTTTTTGAGATCAAAATTGCTTCACTTTGTGGTGCCGAAATCGCGATCTGAGCTCGTTTCGGCCTCCGAACGCACTATCGCAATGCTTGTGTAGGCTATTTCATCTTTTTGTGCCAAAGGTATATACCAGTTCCTGTTCACTAGTATAAGCATCTCGAAGTCTACTACAGGTCTAGCAGAATTCGTCTGGGCAGTTCTGCTCAACGTTTTGAGATACATTCAATTTTTTGCATCAAGGTATTTTAGTCACCAGCCATGGCTGAAAGCAGTGATGTATTCTGTATGTTGGCTGTTGAGGATAAGTTGGATGGTACCAACTACCCATTATGGGCTTATATGATGCGACATGTGTTGGTTGCAAAAGGACTGTGGAACATTGTAAAGGGTATAAAAAAATGTCCTATCACACCTGCAACTGTTACAACTGCAGGTACTGAAGCTGATGTAGAAGATATCAAAGATGATGATATTCTGCATTTTCCTATTCGTGCTGCAGTTTCCGTTGCACCTACTACAGAGCAGATTCACTGGGATGGCAGAGATGCCCACGCACATGCATTGATAGCTTTGTCTGTCAAACGTGCCATTATTCCTCACATTCGCTCTTGCAGAACAGCTAAGGATGCTTGGGATACACTTACTACATTGTACCAAGCTAGGAATGAGGCTCGTGTTGCTTACCTCCGAAAACAGTTGGAGAGTGAGTGCATGAATGAAGCTGATTCTATGGACAGTTTCCTAACGAAGATCAAAGACTTGAAGGAACAATTGATTTCTGTTGATGAGGTTATACCAGATAGCTCACTTGTGCAAACCGTTCTGAATGGTCTTCCTGATTCATATCAGAGTTTTGCTTCTACTCTTCGGTTGATGGTGAAAGGCAATCCAAATGCCTTATCATTTGAGAAGTTAGTCTTTGTTGTATTGCACGAAGATCAGTCAAGGCAAAACTGGTCCATTATGTGAGTTGCAGATCAAGCTTTCCTGGATAGTCAGAAGGGCAAAGGAAAATGGAGCTCTTCAACTAGTAAGCAGAAATCTGCTAATTCTACACATTCGAAGAAGGAAGATAAAGATGAGAAGAAATTAGAAAAGCTGAAACTGTTTTGTAAGTACTATAAAGGGAATGATCATATCATAAAGAACTGTCCAAAACTGACTGCTAAAGAGGCAAAGAAGAAAGAGGCTAGAATGGTTCTTGCAGAGGCCTCTACACCAAAAACAGAGTCTGCTAATCTTGTGCAAGAAGAAGAATGGGCATTTACTACTGTCTGCAGTTTTGAACCATCTTCTCATGAGCAGTGCATGTCTGCAGTAGACTCAGATGTTTGGTATTTCGACAGTGGGGTGACCAAACATATTACATCGTAGCATAGTTTCTTCTCTTCACTCGAGCCTGCCCCTACAAGGAATACTGTTACATGCGCCAACAACTCCTCTTATCCTATTATGGGAGTCGGTAAGATCATTTTGACTACTGCTGATGGTAGTTCTTTCACTTTGTCAGATGATTTATTTGTGCGAGGGATCAAGAAGAACCTCTTATCAGTTTCTGCATTAGCCAAGATTGGCTTGGTTGTGAAATTTGTTGATGATAGGTATACAGTTCATGATCTGACAAGTGGTGATGTGATTATTGCTTCTGGCATTTTATGTCGTGGGATGTATAAGCTCATAGACTATGAAAGATCTGTAAATGATTTGGCATGTGCAGTAAATGATTCTCAGGCTATGTCAGATGCAAAGCTTTGGCATGCACGCTTTGGTCATCTGAATTTTGCTAGTTTGCTATGCCTGCAGAAATCTGAAATGGTGTCCTCTTTGCCCAAACTTGAGGCACCTGGAAAACATGTTTGTGAAGGTTGTATTTTGGGCAAAATGCAACATCGTCCTTTCCAAAAGATGGTTCAGTTCGGGCTACTCAGAAATTGCAGCTTGTACATAGTGATGTTTGTGGTCCTATGCATACACCTTCTTTTGGGAATTATCATTACTTCGTGACTTTCATTGATGATTGTTCTAGGCATGCATGGGTATATCCATTGAAGGCAAAGTCCGAAGTGTTCATGTGCTTCAAACAGTTTTTGGTTTTGGCTGAAAATATGTCAGCATGTAAAATGGGCACCCTCCGTTCTGATCGAGGGGGGGAATATATGTCTTCTGATTTTAATGCATTTTTGGTTGAACATGGGATAAAACACCAGTGTATAGTGCCATATAGACCTCAACAAAATGGAGTTGTTGAATGAAAGAACAGGTCACTCATGGAGATGGCGAGGTGTATGGTCAAGAGCTACCACATAGTTTCTGGCTTGAGGTTGTCATGCGTGCAGCATATGTACTGAATAGGTGTCCCACTAAAGCGCTGCAGTCTATCACTCCATATGAGGCTTGGCATGATCGCAAGCCATCTGTTGCTCATCTGCGTGTTTTTGGTTGTTTGGCATATGCATTAGTGCCTGAACAACATCGCAGAAAATTGGATGATAAAGTAGTAAAATGTATTTTTGTTGGGTATAGTTCTGAAAGTAAAGGCTATCGTCTGTATCATCCACAGACTAAACACATTTTGGTTAGCCGTGATGTTGTTTTTGTGGAAGATGCTATTCAGCCATTGCTTTCATGTACTAAGGAGACATCTATTAGCTCCAAAGACAAGTATGATACTTTGTTGCCTCTTTTTACAAGTGGACACTCTAGTGCTGGTCCCAATGAGGCGACTTCTTAGCCTTTGCAGGTTTCATGTGATGATGCAGATCATTCCATTTCTGATGCAAGTTTACATGATGCACTAGTTGATGAGAGAGCTGATATTGAGCATGCAAAAACTATGCCAAAATGGCTAGTGCAGACTTTGCATGACAACAATTAGATGCACCTTTTCCATATTGTACTCCTTCAGGCTCTCATAGTGCCTCTTTTGCATCAGATTGCTATGCTATGGGTGCATCTAGTCTCTGTGATGAGAATGAGCATGTTTCGTTTGATGAAGCACAAAATTCAGAAAATTGGATGGCTGCTATGCAATCTGAATATGATGTTATAATGATGAATGGTACTTGGTCTTTATGTGACTTGCCTCCAGGCAAGAAGGCCATTGGCACTAAGTGGGTATACAAGCTAAAGCGTAAACCGGATGGTACAGTTGATAGGTATAAGGATAGGCTTGTTGCAAAGGGTTATGCACAAGAAAGAGGCATTTTCCATCAGTTCGACATTAAAACAGCATTTCTGAATGGTGACTTGCATGAAGAAGTGTATGTTTGTCAAACCCGTGGCTTTGTGCAGAAAGGGCATGAAAACTAGGTGTGCAGGTTAAAGAAGGCGTTATATGGTTTAAAGCAAGCACCACGTGCTTGGTATGAGAAGATACATGCCTATCTGATTGCACATGGTTTTGAGAACAGTCCAACTGAAAACACCTTATATGTTAAGCGTGCTAATGATGTGCTTCTAATCATTGTTGTCTATGTTCACGACATGCTGCTCACTAGTCCTATTGAGAAGCATATTGCTGATTTTAAGGCTGATTTGCATGCCTCATTTGAGATGTCTGATTTGGGGCATTTGCATCACTATTTGGGCATTCAGTTTATGCAAGTTGATGATGGAATGGCTTTGTGTCAAATGAAATATATTGACACATTATTGCAGCATTTTGGCCTTGAAGACTGTAAGCCTATTGCCACTCCTATGGAGATAGGTTTACGATTGAGTCTTCATGATGCTGGGATGCATTTGATGTTGTTCTCTATCAACAAGCTGTTGGATGCTTGATTTACTTATGCATTACTCGGCCAGATATTCAGTTTGCTATCTCACAGATGAGCAGGTTTATGTGTTGCCCAGGATTCAAGCATTGGCAGGCAATTAAGCGCATCTTTCACTATTTGAGTGGCACTTGGCTACTTGGGTTGTTTTATCCCAAGGGGGGATGACTACCGCCAGATTTGCATGCTTTTTCTGACTCTGATTGGGCTAGTTGCTATGACACTCATGTGTCCACTAGTGGCTTTTGCTTCATGCTTGGTAGCTCATGTATATCTTGGTTGAGCAAGAAGCAGCCTACTGTGGCCACTTCCAGTTGTGAGGCTGAGTATAGGGCAGCTTTCAGAGCGACTGTTGAGTGTGTGTGGCTTAAACACCTTATGGCTGATTTGGGTGTTGGTCAGACTTTTTCCACCACCATCTTCATCGACAATCAGATCACATTGGCAGTTGTGAGGAACCTTGTGTTCCATGCTCGCACTAAGCACATTGAGGTGCATTATCACTATGTCAGGGAGAGGTTATCTGCTAGGGAGATCAGCTTGGCATATGTGCCCATGCAGGAGAACATTGCAGACCTTTTCACTAAGCCTCTGCCCAGGGAGAAGTTTGAAGCTTTCCGCAAAGCTCTGGGCTTACTTCCTTTTGTGGAGTGATTTCCACATAGCTTGGCACTTCCTTATACATGAGTGCCAGCTCCTTGTTCACCGCATCACTCCCAGGGGGGATTTGTTGATATATTTTAGGTAGTGATGTGTGTGAACACACTAGGACCACCGGGGCACTTTTTTCCCTCTATGGGAGGTTTTTTTCCCCTGGCTTGTATATATGCCTATTGCCCTAATTGGCTACTTATCTTTGTACATTCTCTAGTAATACATTCAGTATTGTGTGTTGTGCTCCAAGCTTCTTCTTCTTCCTTGTGCTGTTCGCGTGCTTCGCAGACGTCTAACTCCAACACATACTTTGTTTTGAGCTCCTAATCATGTTGAGTATGCTCACCAATTTTTTTGAGATTTTGAGACTATGATTGGAGGGAGTCGATGATGCCCTAGATGAATTGTTGACCTGCTCTCATACCAATTGTTGGAGTCTGAGATTTGTGAAAGCACGCAAATACCACAAGGAAGAACAAGAAGCTTGGAACACAACACACAATACTAACTATATTACCAAGAGAATGTACAAAGATAAGTGACCCATTAGGGTTATAGGCATATATACAAGCCAGGAAAAAAAACCTCCTAAAGAGGGAAAAACGTGCCCCAAAGGTCTTAATGTGTTCTCACACATCACTACCTAAATATATCAACAACAAGTACACAAAATATAACAACTATGTGTGCAGTCAAACTATGTGCCGGTCCTTCACCTTGTCCAGTAGCTTCCCCTTGTGCAATCCTTGCACTCAAGCTTCCAATAAGGTTGAAGGCTTGGTCACTTCTATTTTTGACTTGCAACACCTCCTTGAAGATACTTTGTTACACTTTAGTTGCTCACTTAGTTGCTCTTTATGCACTCTCTCTGCGTATTTTCTCACCTCCTTAGCACACTTTGTCTCTCTCTTTGCACACTGTCTATGTGAGTGTGTCTTTCTCTCTCTTCCTCTCCATGTGTAGTATATGCTCTTGCTCCCTTAGTTCATCTCCAAGAATGCTCCTTTATGGTTTGTTGATTCCTCGTAAGTACATCGCCTCAATTTCTTATCTATCTTGATGATTACTTTGTTGTCCCAAGAACCCTCTCATGTAAAGACCAAGGACTCTCTATTTTGTATTGTAGTGACTTTATGGAAAACAAAAATTTAAATGAGGGATCACACATAAGATCTTTCATACCATATTCGTTTCTTATCTTTTCCACTTTTGACTTTAGTTTCTACAAAATCTGCGCATAAGGGAGGGTGCACCTAGACCTTACATAACACTTTTAAAACCTTAAAAGCCCTTCACAAAGACCTTTTTGCAACCTACATTTAACTCGTCCTTTAAGACCATTGTGAACAAACTATTTGTCCACTACCTATACACCCATGTCCTTGGCCACTTATGCACCGCTTCGCAAAATCACCACTTTGATCATCTCAACAGAACCTAACTGGTCTTTCTTTGGCTTATAAATAAATTTTTCCTAAACAAGATGGACATCGTACTATGGAAACTCTTGAGATCCCAAATTCTTTGGCCTATTTGGGTGAGTAGGAACTACAAGATTTTCAATCATGGTCAATGTTGATATATTTCTGTAGTGATGTGTGTGAACACACTTAGGACCATTGTGGAACCTTTTTCTCTCTTGAGGAGGTTTTTCTCCCTCGACTTTTATATACGCTTATAACCCTAACATGTTACTTATCCTTGTACATTCACTCGGTAATTCATTTAGTGTTGTGTTGTGCTCCAAACTTAGTCTTCTTCCTTGTGTTGTTCTTGCACTTCCACACGCATATAACTCTAACAATTGGTATCAGAGCAAGTCTGTGCTTCATCTAGGGTGCCATCAACAACCCTCCGGTCATAGTCTCAGACTCACACAAACATTAGTGAGCATACTCGGAGAGGTTAGGAGCTCAAAATTGCTTCATTTTGTGGCATTGAAAGTTTGATATGAGCTCGCTTTGGCCTCCGAAAGCACTATCATAGCGTTTGTGTAGGAAGCTTTTTCCTTTTGTGCCAAACATATGTACAAGTTTTAGGTCACCAATACAAGCGGCTCAAAGTTTTTACACATTTAGTAGATCTCGACAGAGTGATTCTGTTCAACTTTTCAAGGTACAATCATTTTTCTGCAACAGGTTATGTAGCTAGTGGCTATGGATGAAAGCAATAATGAATTCCATATGTAGGCTATTGAGGATAGGTTGGATGGTACTAATTACCTATTCTGGGCATATATGATGTGTCATATATTGGTAGCAAAAGGAATGTGGAATATTGTGCACGGTGTTGAAAAACATCCTACTACACTTGAGAATATAGTTATTGAAGGCAATGTAGATGGCATTGAAGATGATGATCTTCAAATTCTTGTACACCTACTATAGAGAAACTTTGTGGTTCCTAGTACACCTACTATAGAGCAAGTTTGTTGGGATGTCAGAGATGCTCAGGCACATGCATTGATAGCTTTTGCCTCTCAAACATGCCATTACCCTCAAACATGTCAGAGATGCCAAACATACGTACAAGTTTTAGGTCACCAATACAAGCGGCTCAAAGTTTTTACACATTTAGTAGATCTCGACAGGGTGATTCTGTTCAACTTTTCAAGGTACAATCATTTTTCTGCAACAGGTTATTTAGCTAGTGGCTATGGATGAAAGCAATAATGAATTCCATATGTAGGCTATTGAGGATAGGTTGGATGGTACTAATTACCTATTCTGGGCATATATGATGTGTCATATATTGGTAGCAAAAGGAATGTGGAATATTGTGCATGGTGTTGAAAAACATCCTACTACACTTGAGAATATAGTTATTGAAGGTGATGTAGATGGCATTGAAGATGATGATCTTCAAATTCTTGTACACCTACTATAGAGAAACTTTGTGGTTCCTAGTACACCTACTATAGAGCAAGTTTGTTGGGATGTCAGAGATGCTCAGGCACATGCATTGATAGCTTTTGCCTCTCAAACATGCCATTACCCTCACATTTGCTCTTGCAAAACAGTAAAGGATGCTTGTGATACACTTACCATTTTATATCTGGCAAGAAATGAGGCTCACGTAAATTGGGCAACCTCCATCCTAATCAAGGGGGGGAATACATGCATTTATGGTTGAGCATGGGATAAAACATTAGTGTACAGTGCCATATACACCTCAACAAAATGGAGTTGTTGAAATAAAGAATAGTGTTATCATGGAGATGGCAAGGTGTATGGTCAAAAGTCAGACATTACCACATAGATTCTTGCTTGAGGTTGTTATGTGTGCAACATATGTACCTAACAGGTGTCCCGCCAAAGTACTACAATTTATCACTCCATTTGAGGCTTGGCATGGTCGCAAGCCATCTCTTGCTCATTTGTGTGTCTTTGGTTGTGTGGCATATGCATTAGTGCCTGAACAGCAATGCAGGAAATTGGATGATAAAGCAATGAGATGTATTTTTGTTGGCTACAGTTTTGAAAGCAAAGGCCACTATTTGTATCATCCAAAGACTAAACGTGTTTTGGTTAATTGTGATGTTGCTTTTGTGGAACATGCAATTCATCCATTACTTTCATGTACCAAGGAGACTTTAGTTAGCTATAGAGATGTGTATGACACTTTCCTTCCTCTTTTTATATGTGGACATCAAGTGTTGGCCTTAATAAGGAAATTTCTCAACCTTTACAGGTTCCATATGATGATGCACATTATTCCATTTATGATGTAGATTTACATGATGCACTCGTCAATGAGAGGGTTGTTATAGAGGAGGCAAAAACTATGCCTAGATTGTCAGTGCAAATTTTGGGAAACAACGAATTTGATACACCTCTATCATATCATACTCATTCAGGCTCTCATAGTGCTTCCATTGCATGAGATTGCTATGCGATGGATGCCTCTAGTCTTCATGATGAGAATGAGCCCATTTCTTTTGCTTCCCGGCGTAGACATTGGCAGGATGGATAGTGAAATCCGTCCAAAGGACTTCATAATATGCTCAGCTTTCAAGTGTGGTAACAAGCTTGTGGGCCTCATGAGAATGTGCGGGAAGCATTGTATTGTGGAGAAGACACATTAGAATTTTAGCACTCATGTTAGGAAATATCGCTTTCCCCGAGCTATCGGCCATGGAATCCCCACTTCTGTATCCCAGCTGCCATTTTGGCTGGTTCGTTGAGCCCGAAGTATCGACAGTCCGTCATTGGGCTGCTCTCTGGGAGTGGCGATTCGGCGAAGTAGACTCGAGCTGGTAGCACATGCGAGTCGCGACCGAAAGGGATCAACCCTCATGCACTGACACATACTCTAAGAGGCTGCAATGGCGGCTCGCGACTCGGTGGTTGAACTGCCTTCATAGCCACCCAACGATGGTGTGGAACCCACAAGGAGGCGTGGTGGATGGACTTAGCACTTGAGGGATTATTCCACCTGACAGAGTTTTGGCGAGCTTTTCAGTGCAACTGACAATGGCGGAGGTCGGTAGTGGCCTTAGCTGCCAGAGAGAGAGAGAGAGAGAGAGAGAGAGAGAGAGAGTTCTCAACTATCATGGTGATCAGATGCTAGATCGTGAGGGAGAGTTATGGCAACTTTCCAGCCATGGTGATAGCAGGAATTAGCTGTGGATAGCACCAAAAATGGTGGAGAGGGGTGACCCTCATCATTCATGTACACCGTGAAGCCGTGCGACCTAATTTCTGGTGTAGATAGCTGCTCTCCCGCCACACAATCTCCGCCCCCCTGTTTTCTTTTTTTTTTTTTTGAACAGAGCAAGAAATTTAATATAAGAGCAAGGAAAAAAAGATACAACAGGGGAGATCAACTCCCAAACACTGTCATAAACAAGCTTCCAGATGGACAGCCTTTCGGGGGAGTACATAGCCATCAGATGGTCTTTCCAACTATTGGGGCTCAATCCTTGAATTATAGAGGAGAGGTTAGTGCCTCTAGGGAGGGAGTCATTAATAGACTTTTTACAAACTTGCAAAATGTTCTTGATGCCTCTGTTACAGATGTAGAAAAAATCTTTTGCAGCACTGGAGAATATCTTCTGGTTTCTGTTCTTCCAAATATGCCACATGATATGGGCTCTGAGCATCTGCCATAGGACAACATCCAAACGATTGCTGACCGCAAGGAGGATTTCTTTATATCCAAGAAGAGAGCTATGAGAGGTAGAACAATACAAATTGATCAAACTCCAGAACTTTTGAGCCACCTTGTAGTTGATGAAGAGGTGAGGGAGATCCTCAATTCGCCCACAGAATGGGCAAGTCCCAGCACTTATATTAAATTTCAATGCTATGCTACCAGTCCATATACCTTGATGCATAACTAGCCAGAGCAGGTGGGCTTGTTTAGAGGTGGGAGCAAAGGCCCAGATGGTCGTGAACCTGTACCTCCATTGGTGCAGGTTCCACTAAATCTTCCACTTGGAATTGAGCTTGGAGGCAATCCTTTGAGGAGTGAAGAATTGAGTTGAAAGATGTTGCTGCTGACATTTATGCTTCCTTCAAAAGGGATAACTTCACTCCGCCCCCTATTTTCGTGGATGCACTATTCTCCTCTGTATTATATTTGTATTTTATATTTGCAGTATTCTCGTGGCAAAGACAACTAGCGCTGTCGAAGCCCGCATAGCCTATAGGTTGATGCTTCGGATTTCAGAGAGGAAATTCTGAATTCAAATCCTGGTTGGACATATCCATGAGTTTCCAAAGATGGATGTCTATGAAGTTCCCCAAGATGAGTGCCTCTACTTACAAGGTCGGGTGTGTGTCTTTTCAATTCATTGTACTCTCAAAAAAAAGAAGACTAGTGCTTATATATGTGATGAGCGAGAGAACGGTCTTATTCATATGAATGTATATGTGTGCAGATGATGAAAGAGGGAAATATACATATACCTTTGTGCGGATCACTTTGTTCACATATATTGCAAAAGGCAGTGCAATTTCCGAATATAAAAGTTGGAGAACTTGGAGGTTCCACACATTATTTCCATTCAAATTAATTTTCGAATACATTTGCATTTACGGGATGCAATCCAATACAAATTCCTTGGGATTATCAGTTGATTAACTTTTTGGGATGTGAAATCTCTATGAATAAGTGATTTTAGCTGTATGTTCTTATGAGTACAGTGTGCACACGATAGGAGAATTGAGTGTGTGTGTGTGTGTGTGTGTGAAAGAGAGTGCATAAATATCCATTAAAAGATGTGTCCATGGAGAAGTTTGCAAGAAAACAATCGAATAAGAGATATGAGTGGATAGAAAAAAACAAAAGTCTATATTCCTATGAGAGGTGTGAGATAGCTTATGTTGTCATGTGAGGCTAATAACACCCTCTCTTTGATGTGCTAGTGCATTGTGATGATATCTCTTGGTGTGCAAATGGATGGATGTGTAATAAAGCATTTGCTCTCCCAAACTTGATATGTATGTGAACTAGAATGTTTTGGAACCACGACTATAAGTGAGTTCGTGGTGTTGCCATGAGCTTCTACTAAAGTAATGTTAATGAGGATAACATGGTATTAAAAGGGGGATGAGGTATTGTGCAAGAAATCGAATGAGTCATGTCATTCCTTTGAATTAAGGTATGAATGTAGCTTCATTGTTATTCTCTATGAAGAGTTAATAAGGTGGATCTCAGCCTCCGGCAACTCAGAGATTAACAGAGAAAGGAATTGCAGCTCATACTTCTCTTACATTAAATTTTTGTGTGTTCAATCATAGCCCATGTTGTTCATGAATATGTAAGAGTAGGCATAACTTCTCTTATCACTCTTATCACTTATACATTACTTATATTTCCCTTCAAGTTCTAAAAATGATGGTGCAGGGAGATTGAAGAATGACTCCTCTTGCTATACATATGTGAGGGAAACCAGAGGTTTTGATATCACATGAAGAGTACAACTTTTGATTATTATATTGTGTGTTCATATTTTATGAATGAAGATATAAGTCATCGATTATTTTCGTGACTCTCTATTAGAATACATATGTTTATGTGAGCTATACAATGCACCATTCTTTGCAGGTCATAAGTATTCAATCGACATAATTCATAAGCAAGTAATAAGTTAATAAGAAGAGTGTATGGGTGATGCTACTTGAAGTAGTCAACAAATGCATGCATAGCTTGATGAAAGTTCATGTATGTACCGAGTATAGGCTTTTGTAAAGGTTTGTCAAATAGGTGGTCGAAGATTTTATAAGCATTGCTTCATCATTGATGGTTTGGTTCATGTATAGATTGTATGTACATGTGCGAACATGAGTGATTCTATATGATTCAATAGTGAACCATTCATAGACATATCAAGTTATGGATTTTGTTAATACCTAATAAGGAAAGGACTGTTGGAAATCAATACTAATGTTTTGGAATGGCTAAAATTACAGCCACACTATAATTGATTCTTGTTAACCTTGTTGTTGCTAAACTTATAGAGAGAATAATGTTTCTCTCCATCTCATCAGAGGAGGTTTACACAATATTGCCGACAAAGATAAGTATTCAGGAAGAGCATCTTTGATTTTGTCCAAAGATTGAATACCAATTTTTCTGAGACCTTGGTAGAAATAGAACAAGAAGTTTCTTTTTTCTTACTTGAACACATGGTGATTTATGCTTCTCCATATGGACCATAGAATGTGAGACCTCCACAAATTCCAAGGGACAATTTCCATCATCTTATAGCTACCCAAGAGGATTTCTTCATACCCAAAATTCACCCTAGCAAGAGAATAGTAGGATTGCAGGTACTGCCAAAACTGAAAGGCATGTTTGCAATTCAAAAAAAGGTGGGGTATCTACTCCACCCTACCACAAAAAGTACGCAAGCTTCCCTATGTATTAATCATCTTCACTATGTTGCCACACCATATTCCATCATGAATGATGAGCCATAGAAGTATTGAGTGCTTGAAGCTAGTGGGGAAATCCCAAAAACATTGAAATCTATAATGCCACTGATTAGGGCGCCAATGAACCTTTCCACCTATCATCCAGCTTATTGATGATTTGAAGGACAAAGCCTCTCTGGTTCTTGAATTTTTTAGCATGTCCTTAGAATGTCTTCCAAATTAGCCTTTTTGTTGAAGTAGCAGTCTTGAAAATGAGTTTGCAATAGGTGTTTATGATTCAGCAATACCTACAGACAGCTAGAAGACAAATTAGTGATGACCTAGATCAATACTTTTCCATTGAGAGTTAGATCTCTCGAGCAAAAAAATCCCAATTTTTTGCATTTGTGCTCCCTTATACCAATTTGATAATTATTGAGTTTGGACAACCACCCAAACCATATTGAATCCTACAAAATGAAATCAACATTAGTAAAGAAGGCAGGATTTAAAGACTAGGAGTTTTTGACTTGTAGCCAACTTTTCCACATCCTACAATAGAGAAGGCTACTAGAGGGAGTAAAACTTTGAGGAGAAGTCAACAAATGTTACAGACAATGGTTTTTTGAGGAGAGATAATTAGAAAGGCCAAAATTCTTAATATTTCTTTTACGTAGATAGGCCCATATATGAGTAGAGGATATGGACCTAACAATCCATTTTGCTACAAAATCCTAGGCCATTTTTTAGGGAAAAGGATACCTAGACCACCTTCCAACTTAGGTGTTGGATTTCGAGGTCTGCAGAAGCATGCAAACAACACAAGGAAGAAGAAGAAGCTTGGAGCACAACACACAATATTGAATGTATTACCACTAGAATGTACAAAGATAAGTAACCCATTAGGGCAATAGACATATATACAAGCCGGGGGGAAAAACCTCCTACAGAGGGAAAAAAGTGCCTCGGTGGTCCTAGTGTGTTCACACACATCACTACCTAAATATATCATTCTATTTAGTTCTCTATCATCATGGCATCAGAGGTCTCAGGCACATCTGGTGGATCAGGGTCTAGTGCCAATGTTATGAGGAGGAGCTATAAATTATAGGGCAAAGAACATTTTGAGATCCAAAACTTTGATGGTACAAACTTTTCTCTATGGAAGAATCAGATTAAAAGATGTGTTTGGTTTTTCCTTGACACACTGAGTACGAAAGAAAAAGGAAGCGCGAGATTGTGAGAGTGGGATCTGTCCTTCCTGCATGAAGAAGTAATGGTGATTTAAGGGTTTTTTCTCGCTCTCTTTTCGCGCCCCCTCCCCTTATTGGGAGGGAGCTCTCTCTTCTACGACCTCCCCCGCGTGGGTGGGAGTTTTGCGGCTCATCCAGTGTTGCAGTTCTCCTTATGGGCTAAGCATGGTGTTATTCGAAGCCCTACGCAATGGCATCTCAATCCTTGAAGCTCCTCATCACACTGATGCAACAGGTATAGCGGTGAATAATCCAAGCTCGTCGAGCGAAGGCCTTCAAGTAAACTCTGCCAATCTCAGAGGGCAAAATCCTTCCTCTAGGGTTGATGTGTCTGTTGTGAACCGTTTTGATCACTCCTCCCCTAGTTGCTGCTCTCCTCAGAGATCGTATGCTGAAACCACAAAATAGTCAGGTAATCCCCTTCCTTTCTTTGTCGGTTTTGACCATGATTTCAGTACGAAATGTAACGACATCGCTCTAGAAAAGGGTAAAAATGTTTGTATCGAGAACCCTCACACGTTGATTCTAGATGATATAGAAAGTCAAGAGGAGGAAGAGACGTATATTATCGATCGTACTTCACTTGATAACTGGTATGAACACTTGTCTGGAAGGGTTGTTATTGGTCTGTGCCACGATCCTTGACCTCCTCACGAGGTGTTAAAAGCCTCGATAAAGTCTCAATGGGAACCTAGAGGGCTGTTAGTCAAACATATACAATACTGCCCAAACAATTTTTACCTGTTTTTCTTTGAAGAGGCCAACAGTGCTCTGCATGTAATTAGTGAAGCCCAATGGATTATTCGTAACACCCCGATTTCTTTTTTTAAATGGCAGTTAGGGTTTAACCCAAAAGGCACAAAGCTTACTAAGATCCCTGTTTGGGTTGAATTCCCTGAGTTGCCCATTGACTATTATCCTTAGATTGAACAGTTGGGAAACATGGTTGGAAGAGTCCTGGGGCAAAAGTCTAGAAATAGTATTATTAATACCAAATGGGATCCTCATGTCTTAATAGAAGTTGATGTGTCCAAAGAGATTAAGACCCAAATTGTGATTAAAGACTCCCAAGGCCGTAAGCTCCACACTCAAAAGATTTTGTACCGTAATCTCCCAAATGCCTGCTACAACTATTACAAACAAGGGCATCTAATTCGTGACTGTCCCTTACTCCAAAAATCGGCTGATTCTAGTAGTAATGATAAACCTGAAGCCCAAACAACGCATAACAGTAGTCCCAACTCTAAGGGTAAGAATCAGGGACAAAAACCCAAGAAAAAGAGTTTCAAGTCTGATAATCTCTATGAGATCCTATCAAAGGATATTTCCAACCCATTTGATGATAATGTTAAGCCTAACGACTCACCTAATGTTTTTGAAAAGGATGAAAATGTCGACCCTAACAAAATTGTCTCAGGTGAAAGCAAGGTCGCTCAGGTAACCAATAATGACAAGGTCGCTGAACAAAATTGGAAAACAGTTGGCAGGAAGAATAAGGTGGTGCAAGACATAGTCAACCTCAAAAATAACCCCTGCTTCTCTCAACAGGTAAAAGATGTCCCCCCTTCTACTGTGGAAGGTTTTGGTCAGGAACTTGAAGCCATGGACCAGGATGCTATTGAGTGTATGGATGGGGAAGGTGAGCATTGTGACTATGTTCCTATGTCCCAGGATGTGGAAATCACTAAGGATCACTCTAAAGCCTCTAAATCCAAAAGGAAGGACACTGTCAGATTGTCCACATCTGTTCCGAAGTCGACTAAAAATAGTCGTAAATAGCTGGTTTTTCCTCATGTTTGATTTGAACATCCTTTCTATTAATGTTAAAGGGTTGATTGATGTGGTCAGGCCCAAAATGGTTAACTGCTGGCTTAAATTACTTCCCAAGATGCCTGATATTCTCTGTATGCAGGAAGTCAAGATTGGGGGTGATACTCTCCAAAGGCACCTCAACATTGTGGCTTCTAACTTCTCTTGGAGCCACACTAACCATTCTAGTGGTAAAGGTGGTTCTGTGATCGGGATTTCTAATACTATCATTAGTTCTTTTCAGGATGTTATTGTCAGTAACTCTCATCAATGGTGTCCTGCTAAGTTTGGTGCTCCTTATAATTGTACTGTGGTTTCTATCTATGCTTCTAACAATTGCAATGATAGAAAAACTTGTTGGGATGAGATATTGATGGGCCTGTTATCTTGATTGGGGACTTCAATATGGTTACTAATCTTTGTGATAGATGGGAAAGAAAAGGTAACTGTATCTGTGGTACTGAAAAAATTTCTTGGGCTAGTTTGAGCAATCTCCAGGATCTGTCTGACATTTCTAGTAACTCGGGGTTTTCTTGGTCTAACAAGCAAGCGGGTATCAGCTATAGGGCTGCTAGGCTAGACAAGTGCTACGCTTCCACTGAGGTCATTCAAGGATGTTGGGATATCAGCTCTAAAATTGACCATTCCCTTCTTATCTCGGACCATAAACCCTTAGTTATGTCTTTTAAGCAAGGTAGTCCTAAGTACAGGTCAGGGTGGCCTCACATTGACTATAGTCTTCTCAAGCTTCCTAGCATTATTTCTCATACCAAGGAGATTATTTCCTTCCACTTTGGCAAGGCTAGATCTCCTAATTTGGCCTGGGATCGGTCTGTTAGTGACATCCAAAAGCTGTTTACCTTGCACAGGAAGCTTGCCTTAGAGTTGAGGGCTCAAAGGAGGAACTCGCTTATGAATCAGCTTAATTCCCTTGAGGTTAACTCTCAAGAGTATATGGATTGCTCTTTGAGGTTGAGTAAGGAAAGATATCTTGAAGCTAGAAACTCCCTTGCTATATCTCGAGAATTTTGGAGTGAGAACATGGAGAGGAATAATAAGCATATTTTTCTCTCATAAAAAAAAGGAAAATTAGGGATTTTATCCCTCAGTTAAAGAAAAAGGAAGATGGTTTCACCACTAATACTGAGGAGACTCTTCAAGAGGCCAAGTGCTTCTTTATGGATGTTTTCTCTGTGTCTCCCAAGTGGGGGGAGGACATCTAGAGGGCCAAAGCCACCATTGCCATAAAAAGAAAAAAAAATGATTCCTCAGGGCCTGGTTCCCCTGCTGGACCTGCCCCTCACTGCTGGTGAGATCAAAGAAACCATCAATAAATTGAAACCCTGTAAGTCTCCTGGAATTGATGGCTTGCCGAATGAATTTTTCATCATATTAAAGGAATTTCTCACTCCCTACATTCTCTTGATATGGGAGGAAGTGGTTAGTAAAGGATTTCTCCCTTGCAATATTAACACTGGGGTCATTAGGCTTATTCATAAGAGGGGGCCCAAAGAAGACCTTAACAATTGGAGGCCTATAACCTGCTTGAACACTATTTACAAAATTTTTGCTTCCAGTCTTGCTAGGAGGCTTAGCCCCATGATGTCTCAATTCATTCTCCCTGAGCAAAAAGGTTTTATTAAGGGTAGATTCATTTTGGATGCTATCATATCCCTCTGGGAAGGCATGGACTATGCTAGGGACTCTGTTCAGGACTACTACTTTTTAAAAATTGATTTTGACAAAGCTTATGATAGGATTGAATGGGACTTCATCTTGCAGTCTCTCCATGACTTGGGGTTGGGAAGGAGATTTATCAAGATGTTAGTACTCTTTTTGGTAATGCTTTCTCTAGGGTTGTTGTCAATGGGCACATGTCTGAACCCTTTAAGTTGTCTAGGTCCATAAGACAAGGTTGTCCTCTTGCCCCCCTCTTATTTGCCATAGTTAGTGATGCTTTAGGCTAGCTGGTAAAGGATGCTATTGTTGATGGTACTATTGAAGGCATTCAGATTCCTAACTCCCCCTCCCCTCTTTGTTTGCAGATGTTTGCCGACGACACTAATGTGGTTTTGAAAGCTGGTCTTAATTCCTTGACCAAATTCCTTTTTCTGGCTTCTACTTGTAGGAATCCCCCTGGCTTGGTTGGCTGGCTCACTGGAACAATGGAAACATCTCTATCAAAGAGCATACGTGTCACAGGCTTTCCTTCAAATCCTGGAATGACTTTATGTGTAATGGGAGGGTGCTGGATGACCATGCCCTTGTCAACAGGAATAACACTTCCCTTGCTTGTTTGCAGGTGTTGCTGTCCCACAAGAGAATGCTAGTAAATCAACTGAACCAATGTTTTTGGAAGGAGGTCAAGCTTTTCGATGTGGCAACCTTCATTTATAAGAACTTCAAAAAAAGCAATGGTTCAATGCAAGGCATCACCGTTCAGCTGAACAGGAAATGGAGTCTCTGTTGGACTCCAGCTCAATGGATGTATAGATTTAAATCTATGTGGGCTTACCCTGATAGCAGTAAGCAGTCCTTTCTCAAGTGGCTGATCATTCACCAAGGGCTGTGGGTGGGCCCCAGAGTCAAGAAAATATTTGTTGATGGTGGCAAATGTGCATTTTGTGGCAGGGTGGAGGATGTTCACCACCTCTTTTTTGAATGTGCTCATGCTAAACCTTTTTGAGAACCTGTTAATAACTTCTTGCAGAGAATTAATGCTCCCAAATCACAGAAGTTGGATGTTGTGATTGGCTGCTGCAAGAATATGGACCTCCTGTTGTGGAACTCTTGGAGAGGTCACATCCTGTGGGCCATTTGGATGAGTAGGAATAACCAGGTCTTTGGGCATGTGAGAAGGAACTTCCTTACTCCCCTTCATTTTACTCTTGGCAAGGTTGCCAATAGGCTTGTCAATTGTATTACCAAGCCCAGTCTCTCCCCTCAGGAACTTCAATGTATCTTTATTGAACACAAGTACCCTAGATGGAAGGCTATGTTAGCCCAGTTGTATTCTCAACTCAGGTTTGCCATGTTGGCATCTTTGTAATTTTCCTGGTTTTGAGGTGCTCCTGCCCCCTGCACTGATGTAACTTGTCCTGTTAATTTATATTTTCCTGTTTTTCTCAAAAAAAAAGATGTGTTGATTCAGAGGAGGCAATGGAAGCCAATAAATGGAATCTCAAAGAAGCATGTTGACATGGATGAAGATGACTGGGATGAGTTGGATAAAATGGCCATGTCTACCATTCAATTGCACCTCGTAGATAATGTTTACTTTATAGTATTGTACTGTGAAAGTGTAGAGGAGCTTTGGAAGAAGTTACGCAATACATGTGAAAAAGAAATGATATCAAATAAAGTGTATCTGATGAGAAACTTTTCAGCTCCTTCTTCAAGAAAATATAAGATAATATGGTCTTTTCTTGCAATTTCTTGGATCCCATTGGTACTAGAAGGGGATGTGATCTTCCCAGCTTGACATATTAAAGGTGTTGTTTATGCTAATCCTTTATACTATGATGATTGGAGAGGATTGAACTGAATTTGATTTTTTTTTTGTAAGATTTGAATCTTATACATAGAATCAAGATTTTCTGTTGAGGTAAGAACATCGACAAAGTGTTGAATCGCTTGGGAAGTACGGACTATAATCATTAGAGTAAGAATTGAGGAAGATTATTTGAAAATAAAGTAAAATGGTACAATTTGGCACACAATCGTAATTTTTTGGAAGCTATAAAAGCAAGTTTTGAAAGTAAAAATCTCATTTGTGAGAGAGAGTGAGTGATAGAGAGAGAAAGTTAGAGCTACAGAATCGCGATTTCTTGCATTCTACAAGCAAAGTGGATAGGGGAAACTCATTGTCATCATTAGAATATTTTTTGCAATTTGAAAAAAAAGAAAATCAGCAAGAAAACTAAAAATTATGATTTTGTTCGGAATCGCAATTTTCAGAAATTTTGATTTTTTTATAGGTTTTTTGATAGATTTTACAAAAATGTTTTATTGCATGTCATTTTTTTATTAGATGCTTTTGTAGTGATTAAAAAATCAAGAAAAAATCAAATAAAATTTGTTAGTTAAACTTGCACAGAATCGTGATTCGGTGCAAGAAAAAATGCGATTTTCAGTAAATGCAATTTTCTGAGAAACTCGTGTTTTTCCACGACTGTGAGCAATCAAGATTGTGACTGAAAATCACAATTTTGAGCTATCAAAATTTCACAATTTTGATCTCAAATTCGTTAATTCTCAGAAAATTATGAAAAACCACGATTGTGAGAAAAAACGTGATTCTGTGTGAAAATCATGATTTTTAGTAGAAAATCGTGAAATTCCACAAAATTGTGAAAAATCACGATTGTGAGAAAAACGCAATTTTGTGTGAAAATCACGATTTTCTTATAAAATCGTGGAATGCCACAAAATCGTGAAAAAACTATGATTTTGATAGAAACATGATTTTGAGTTCAGAATTTCACGATTTTGACTCAAAATCATTGTGTCCTAGAATCATGATTTTCATAGAAAATCATGATTTTTGAGAATCGTGTTTTTCTCTTCCTAGAAACATGATTGTCATTTTCAATTGTGACTTTTGGAGTAAATAAAATTCCAAAATCGTGGTTTTTTGTGCAATCCAAAAACACGATTTTGTTTGAAAATCATGATTTTCTAAGTAAAAATTGTGGTTTCTCAAAATTGTGTTTTTTGTTCTAGAAAAACACGATTTTGAGCACACAAGGTCAAATCTATTAATTTCCTTCCAAATCTAGAAAAATCTTCTCATAAAAACATCACAAAAAATATCAGAATCGTGTTTTAAAAAAAATATGATTTTCCAAAAATAAAGGGCTTAAGTTTTCTTTGACATTGTGGAACAAAACTCAATTGAACCATAGTTTAGGGACATCAAATTTCCAACTCTTTTACTCAAACTTGGTCGGAAATACTTAGAAAACATCCAAAATTGCATTTTTTAGGAAATCGCAATTTTGGGTACAAAACTAAGGGAAATTCAAGGAAATTACAACTAGGAAAAATCACCAAAGAAAGGAATAGATCTTTGGGCTAAAAGTGGGAGGAGTTAACTTCTCAAGATCAAATCTCCAATTCATTGACAAATTAGGGTTTTCCAAACAAGATAATTTAGGTTCTTCAAATACAGAAGTGAATGATACTGAGATCTACAAATACCATTATACATTCCAAAACCCATAGGGAGGCTGTGAAACTTCAATACCAAGCTAATCATTAGACAAAGCTCACAAATAAGTCACCAAGTATGGAAAATTTGAATTTAGAAGAGGAACACACAGACACAGGAGATTATAGGAATATCCTCAAATACATGTACACAAATAGGTTTGGTATCTGTGTATCAAGATGGAATGCATAGGAATCTCATCAGATTGAGAAACTTAGAAATTCCTTTGAATATAATGCTAGTGGCACAATTCAGAGATGGTAGATATGAGGATAGAGAAGGATGTGTTTATGTGTTCACTCATGATCTAGAGAAATCTAATGATCTTGGTCAATGTACAGACAAAAGACCTTGGGATCAAGATTTGTGACAAGTTGACATACGTAGACCAAGTAGAAATGTTACTCCAATAGACCCACCAAAAGAGAGGGGACCATATAATTCTCCAAATCCCTTTGAACGAGAAGGAGAAGACATGCCTGATTTCCATGTGAGAAGGAGACCAAATTGGCAAGTTGAGGGGAGAATCCTGAGGCCATACCAAGTAGCAAAGTGTATGAAGAATCAGTATGAAGGGTATTCAGATCCTCATGCACATGTTGTTGAGTTTAGGCAATTAATTAGGGCTAAAGAAGTGGAGGATTATAAAGTACAATTTGAAGCATTTGGGCTAACTTTGACTGGACCAGCTTTGTCTTGGTTCATACCTTTGAGGAAGGAAATGTATCAAGACATAGAATTTTCTTGGAAGCCTTCATAGGGGATTTTTCAAAAACTTGGATAAAACATAGCACAACTACTTTGATCCATAGTTTTAAACAACAGAAAGAGGAAAACGTGAGAGACGCTGCAAGGAGATTTATGCAGTATATAGATAGATGTCCAAAGGATGAGGTTCCCTCAATGGCAAGACAAGTGTCTCTATTCATAAAAGGCCTAAGAAGTGCTCAGCTTAGAACTTTGGTTCATTATAGACAGTGTTTAGATTTAGGTTCTTGTGTCAAAGAAGCTATAGACTTGGAAGGTAACAGAGGACACAACCTAATGGCATTTGACAAACCAATGTTGAAAATTATGGTACATGTGCAAGCTCCAATTGTGAGGCTTGACACATATTCACCTCTCATTTATTACCTCTTCATCATTTATGTATTTTTTGTAAGCTCAAAATGAAGCTATCCCTTGAAAATGTATAGAGCACACTCATAACCTTAGAGTAGAGTGTTGAATTAAAAAGGGAAAATGTATTTATGGCTTGGATAAAAGCCAAAATATAATTAGAGAGATGGAATACTCAAAAAAGTCGTGACCTTATCCATATGGAGTGATTTGTAGCATCAAAAGTCACCCAAGGAAATGGAAAGGCAAAGGACAAGAAAGGAAAGGTCAAGAGGTGAGAGAAGCAAGGGTATGTGAAAAGTCCCATGCCCATAGCTCTATATAAAGAGCTCATTTGAATGTGAATCTTTGTGGAGATGACAAGGAAATGATTTGGAAGCATATGCTAGTCATTCTCTCACCAATGGAGATCAGAAGGTACCTCATTTGGATGCTAGAAGGCACAAAGGTATTCCAGCCGCATACCTTATTTCTATAGAGCCACCTTGTGAAGGTCATATCTCTCTTTGTACTTATCCAATTAATGCATATGACATCTTTTTGTAAATTTTATTGCTTCTACTCTTTGTATCTCAAATATCTCTATCAGATTATTCTCCAATATATATTGGCAACATTTCTTGTGAACCTTAGTTTTTTGCTATACCTGAGTTGATAGGTAGTCTAACTTTGTGCAGCCGGTTACCTAGTCAAATGAACTCGAAATGGAGTGTTCTATAGCGTATTAGAAAGATATACGTGTCTACTATGTGTGGGCCAATTTTCAGAGCCATTGGGTTTCTGAATTGTGACAAAATCAGGTTTTAGTAAGCATGTGTCTTACAAGGTAGATTCTAGAAGAGGTTCTCTTAACTTCCGCTGCATGTATTGTGTGTATTGGAGTGAAATTTCTCCACATTTTGGTATCAGAGATTTGGTTGTAGAGCATTGGGAGTGGAGCCCATGGATGCATGAAGAGATCTTGAAGAAGATGCAGAGATGACAAAGGAAATCTTGGAGTTATCATGCTCATTGGAAAGCTATGGAGATGAAACTTGAGTATGTAAGACATTTTGTTGCCTTATGCTATTATAAGTGATACACTCTCTTGTCCTACTCTCTTCTATAGATTCTTGATCATTGAGTCATGCTATTAGTGATACTAATCACTTGAATGAGGATTTATGAGCAACCAATGGAAGGAGATGAAGATTCAAGCAAAGAATCTTGGATGAGCAACTATGTATAGTTGCATGTGAAGATTGTATGTATGTTTGAGGTATTGCACTCAAGTGAATGAAGTGCAAGGTTTGATTATGTACATGGCTAAAGGTTTAAGATTTTATGTAAGCTTGATGATAGCATTATATTCTTATGCATTGGTATATGCTTTTGTATGCATGCTCATGAAGTCTATGATCAAGATGTATGATGATTTTGGACAGCCATGCGTAGGCTGAATATAAGTTGAATTTGGAGTTGACGATTGATGTCAAAAATGAAAGAATGTATGCATGTGTGATCAAAGAGAATATATATGTATAATCCATGATGTATGGATGAGTAATAGGCTATTATATAAAGCCTATACAAGCTGAAATTTGCAGGTTTGTGTAGCCATATGAATTGGCATGAAGGGAGCTGAATATATGCTCCAATGATTGATGATTTGCATGCATGATTATATGTGATGGTTAGTGTGATATTTAAGCACTAAATGTTGGTCATGTTCAGCCATAGATGAGCTGAAAGCACATGTGTTTGGATGCTAAAAATATTGGTAAGATGCAAGGCTGCCATGTATGAAGTTTGTGGATGTATCTTGTTGTGGATAAAACCCATTGAGGTAAATTTACAAAAGTAAATGTGTATGCTTAAGTTATGATAACTAAAAGCATTTTATCTTTGAGTTTAGATACATCAAGTGTATGCAATGCTCCTATTTGCACAAGCCAAAGAAAAGATTGGCAAAGCTTGGATGAAGTTAGGACACAAAGCTTGGAGCCAAAGCGAAGGAAGGAGCCCAAGCTAAAAGGTGTGAAGACTTGAAAATTAGAACCCAAGCTAATGGTGGCCAAAGCAAGGATGCCAATTTGAAGACTCTTGAAGAGTGCAAGGAGTAGAAGACTCCAAGGTAAGGGCTGCCATGAAGTGTTGAAGACTCAATGAGGACTTGACGACACTCCCCAAGGTTCAAGGAGCACAAGCAAAGTGCAAGGTAGAAGAGTCACCCATGAGAAGTGTGACATGTTTGCTGAAGCATCAAGAAGGTAAATTAATGCATTTGCAAAGGTAAAGGCTTATGTAAATTTTTGAGAAAAAAATCCACATTGTATGTGGTGGTAAATTCCAAGCATAAATCATGTGAATGTATTGTGAAAAGGGTGTGGCTAGTAAGACCACCTAAAGAGAGTGGAAATCCAAAGTAGAGGCAAGTAAGACCATTCCATCAGGAGTGGCAAGCCTATGTGAAGGCAAGTAAGGCCACCCCAAGAGGAGTGGAAAGCCTATGTTAGGTGCAAGAAGCACCATAGACCAAGTGAAGGTCTAGTGAAAGGTTGAGGCAAGTAAGACCACCCAAGAGGAGTGGCAAGCCTATGGCAAGTAAGACCATTCAAAGAGGAATGGCAAGCCTATGTGAGGGAAAGTAAGACCATCCCAAGAGGAATGGCAACCCTTGTTAGGTGCAAGAGGCACCATTGATCACATTCACAATTTGTTGTGTTTTCTTGTAGGTGATGAAGAAAGCTTGGAAGATGTGGAAGCTATGAATGCTTCACATGAAAGGAAATCATGAAAGAGTTCATGTATGATCAGCCCATTGTTGATTTTGCAGATATAAAATCAGCCATGAAGAAAGAAGAAAGATCATGAAGCAAGGGGGAGTTAGCTTGCAAGGATTGGAAGATCCAAGAAGAGTCCAAAGAAGAGGAAGTGGAGTTTCAACACAAATTTCAAATTTGGAAGAGCCAAGAAAGAGCAAGAGCAGCCATTAAAGGTAAATTGAAAGCATGAGTAGGAGACACCTATATGGAAGGAGTGCCAAGAAGGCAAGTAGTAGCCTAAATGCACAAAAGGAGTCATGAAGTTAGAAGAAAGAATGACAACCATGACATCATCAAAAGAAGGATATGCAAAGAGTGCAACCATAGACAAAGTCAAAGATGATCCAAAGACAAAGGAGGATCAAAGAGAAGCATTCAAAGAAGAGAGAAGCCATGAATCCATGAAGTATCAAAGAGAGGACAACAAAGAAGAAGAGAGTGAAGCAACGAAGATAAGTACAATGAAGGTGATCTCATTTAATTCTATGAGTTGAATGAAGCATGTTCTTATGCTAGGGATTGGAGAAGAGCTCTTGCTAAGAGCCGAAGAAGCAAGCATGATGCTAAAGAGAAACCAAAGGAGCTTTAAAGCAAAGAAGGAAGATCACCAACCAATCAGAAAGAAATACAAGGGCAATAGAAGCGAAAGGCAAAGAGGAGGAGAATTGGAGAGTAGCATGGACTCCCAATTGTAGCTTAAGGGGGAGTGTTGAAAATTATGGTACATGTGCAAGCTCCAATTGTGAGGCTTGACACATACTCACCTCTCATTTATTACCTCTAAATCATTTATGTATTTGTTGTAAGCTCAAAATAAAGCTAGCCCTTGAAAATGTATAGAGCACACGCATAACCTTAGAGTAAAATGTTGAATTAAAAAGGGAAAATGTATTTATGGCTTGGATAAAAGCCAAAATATAATTAGAGAGATGGAATACTAAAAAAAGTCGTGACCTTATCCATATCGAGTGATTTGGAGCATCAAAAGTCACCCAAGGAAATAGAAAGGCAAAGGAAAAGAAAGGAAAGGTCAAGAGGTGAGAGAAGAAGCAAGGGTAGGTGAAATGTCCCATGCCCATAACTCTATATAAAGCGCTCATTTGAATGTGAATCTTTGTGGAGATGATATGGAAGCATATGCTAGTCATTCTCTTACCAATGGAGATCAGAAGGTACCTCATTTGGATGCTAGAAGGCACAAAGGTATTCCAGCCGCATACCTTATTTATACATAGCCACCTTGTGAAGGTCATATCTCTCTTTGTACTTATCCAATTAATGCATATGATATCTTGTTGGAAATCTTATTGCTTCTACTCTCTGTATCTCAAATATCTCTATCAGATCATTCTCCAGTATATACGGGGAACATTTCTTGTGAACCTCAGTTTTCTGCTATACCTGAGTTGACAGATAGTCTAACTTTGTGCAGTCAGTTACCTAGTCAAATGAACTCCAAATGGATGTTCTATAGCTTGTTAGAAATATATAAATGTCTACTATGTTTGGACAAATTTTCACAACCATTGGATTTCTGAGCTGTGATTGAATCAGGTTTTAGTAAGCATGTGTCTTATAAGGCAGATTTTAGAAGAGGTTCTCTTAACTTTCGCTGCGTGTATTGTGTGGATTGGAGTGAAATTTTTCCACAACCAAGAGCTCATGAAGGTAAGATACCACCTACAGAGGAATTAGACAAAGCTATAGCGAAGGCTCTAGAGGCTGCTACTAAGGAGAAATTGGTAAATACCAGATTAACACCAATAAAGAAATGCTATAACTATGGGGAAACCCATTTGACACATCAATGTCATTATTAGAGACATCAACACTTGTAGGATAGGAAAATAGTGAAATAATGTACCCTAGAAAGGAAATGGACCAACCATACTAGGGAAGAGTGTTTTTACAACAAACAACCTCCAAGGGAAAAAGACTACTCAAATCAATACAACTAGCAAAGAGAATTAGGGATTGTGGAACCTCCAATACCCACAAATGTTGTTCCTATCAAATACACTCCAGCTAAGGAAAATGAAAATCTAATAACTAGACAAAACTACATGGATGATTTTCATTCTTTAGAAGAATATCAAAATTCAATTGGATGGGAAAACAATGATCATAGAGAGCTAGATTTACAAGCCTAGATTTGGGAAATGGAAGGTTTTAGTTAGATGCCGCAACATTCATGTATATCACAAACAATTATATGTTAAATCAAAGACCTCAGTTCAAAACCAATAAAAAAATCACTTGCTATAGGTGTGGAGGAGAACATTTTGTAAGAGATTGCACTCAACCACTAACACTAAGAGTGGAAGGAGCTTATTCTAAAGATTGTGGTAGAGAACATTTAATGAAGGATTGTCCTAGGAACCCCCAAAAACAAAATACAACTCACATACCTTTGAAATTTGTGGAGATAATGGAGCAAGGAGAGTTTGATGAGAATGAGATGATACCCATACATGCAACAACTAGATCTCAGGCTAAGGAGCAATGAATACTTTTGGAACCACAGTCATCTGAGATAAAGAGGAACGATTCTTGGAGAGAAAAAAGAGCCAGACAAAGATCTAAATGGGAAAAGAAAATGAAACAAGCGGAAACCCTAGAAGAATCAAACAAACAACAATCTAAAAACAGTCAGAAGGAGAAAGTGATAGTGATATTGAACCACCATTATGGAAGTGTAATGCAATAAGCAATAAAATCTATTAGAAGAATTTTGATAAAAAAGGAGGATTGTAAGGAGGAGAGAGGCATTGAAGATGAAAGATATATACCCCAAAAGTTTGATGATGAAGAGTTTGAACCATATGGGTGGAGTTGAATTCTATCTACACTAGATGTAGCCAATGATGGATATGTGGGGATAAACTTCCAAAATGAGGAGGGGTATGATATTTTTCATATAGGAGTCAAGATGATTACTGTGGCACAACAAAATAATTTCTAAGATGACCAAACACTTATGATCAACAAAAAAATACTTACTTAGATACAATACAAGTAGATGATGTAATTAGAGATAAAATTTCAGGAAAATATAAGAAGTGTGTACATAAAGAGAGGAGTGAGAATCAAGACTCTAAAAAAAAGCAAAAAAAAAGAGGAATCTAAAGTGGAAGAGAAAAAATTTGATGTACCCTCAAACTTCAAGCAATTAGGAAATTTGTACATAGGTTTGTAGATATTACTAAACCTTTATATGTTCTAATAACCGAATTTGAATGGACCCAAGAATGTGATGAAGCTTGTTTGGTGATAACACCTATTTTGAAAACACCACAATGGGATCAAATCTTTCATGTCCATGTGGATGCTTCCAATTTCTCTCTAGGATGTTTTATGGCACAACCTATTGAAGGAAGTAAATTAGATTTCCCTATTGCTTATGCCAGTAGGCAATTAACTCAAGCAAAAAGGAACTATACCACTACTGAAAGAGAAGGATTAGGAATGGTGTTTGCAGTAAAAAAATATAGACATTATTTGTTAGCCAACAAGTTTAAGCTTTTTGTGTATCACCAAGCATTATTATACTTGGTAAATAAACCTTGTCATACTAGAAGAATTGTGAGATGGTTCTTACTCTTAATGGAATTTGAATTTGAAGTGGTAGTAAGACAAGGGAAAACACATTTGAGAGCACACCATTTATCGAGGATTCAAACAAAAGAACAAACTCTTCCAATTGATGATGACTTGCTAGATGCTTATCTATTCAAAATAGAAAGTGTCCCTGATTGGGCAAGTATTTGGTGCCACTTCTTACAATTGGACCATTTAAAAATATTGGTAATAAAACACATCTGCTGTTACAGAGTAGAAACTTTGTATTGTTGGTTTGACATTTATACCATGTAAATCATGTTGGTGTGTTGGAATACTGTACCCGAGAGGAAGAGCAAAGAAATTATTTACAGAAAGCACATCTTTGGAATCCATGTGTTCATGCTTCCAATATTCTAACTTTAAATAATTTATCTAGAATGGGAACGCATAGGCCAACCAAAGAACAGGATGTAGAGAGATACATTACACAATGCCAGAAATGCCAAAGTAAAAACAACACTAATTTGGTCACACTGTAGTGGTTCTAGAAAAATACTAAGTGGAGTGAACATATAGTTGAGAAACGTAAACAACCACAAGCCCAAAAGAATCATGTGAAAAATGCAGATTCTAGAAATATGAAAGAGCTGAGTTGAGAATATCAATTAATAGGTGAACAACTATATAGGAAAGGAGTAGATGGATACCTAAGAATCTATGTTCTTGAAGAGAAGTATTTGGAAATTTCGGAGATGGCACATTCAAGATTAGCAAGAGGTCACTATTTAGGTGAGAAAACTGCTAAATTGATACTTTACTTAGGTTTTTGGTGGCCAACCCTCTTTCCACATGCAAAAACATGCCAAAAGATGTGATACATGTCAAAAAGCGAGACAACCTAGAAGGAAGGATGATATGCCTTTGGTACCTTTGATATATGCAAGAGCCTTTAGCAAATGGGGATTAGAATTTATTGGACTAATGAATCCACCAGCTAGAAGCTCTCATGCAGAATATATAATTGTAGCCACTGACGATCTCAACAAATGGGCTGAAGCTAAGGCTAGAAGAAAAAATGATGCTCAAACAATTGCTAAATTTCTATATGAGAATATAATCAATAAGTTTGGATTACCTATTAAGTTGGTGAGTGTCAGAGGTTCACATTTCCTTAATCAATTTATTGAGAATTTTACTGATTATTTAATGATTGTTCACAAAAAATCAGCACCCTATCATCCTCAAGCCAATGGTTTAGCAGAAAGCACGAATAAAGTATTGTGCAATGTTCTATCAAATTGGTGAATCCAAAAAGAACGGATTGGGATCTTCAACTTCATCATGTCCTACGGGCTTATAGAGTAGCATATAAGACTGCAACAGGAACAACTCCATTTAATTTGTATGGTCAAAATGCAGTATTACCACTAGAATTTCTAATACCTACACTAAGAATAGGGAATCAATTAGAATGGACACGACATGAATTATCCAACAGATTTTAGGAATCAGAAAAGATAGGAGCTTCAAGGTTGCAAGAAGTTATGAGTATATATGCAGATAAAAAAAGGCAAAAAGCATATCATGATGTTCATATCATAGACAACGATTTGTAGGAGGGAGATTTAGTATTAGCATATACACTTAAAGAACACAAAAGAAAACTACAAAAAAGAGGACATGGTCCTTATATTATCCATCAAAATAGTCATAGTGGAGGAGTGTAGTTGGCAAATTTAGATGGAGAAATCATGCCAAACTTCATAAGTGGCTATAGAATACAAAGGTATAACCAACCTTTGTCTATTGAAGACTCGAGGAGACTACAACAAGCTCAACACAAAAAACAGGAAGAGAATAAGGTGAGGTGGGAAGCTCAACTAGAAGTCAAGGAAAGAATAAGGAAATGCAAGGAAATGTAAAAAACAAATGGGAAAAACAAGAGAACATTTGCCAGTTGTATATTTGACTTTTAAAGGAGAAAAGATTAGGGTTTTATTAGATTCTAGATCTCAGGTGAATCTAATAAGTACTGAATTATTGACAAAACTCCATGCAAAAAGAAAACAAAGTAAAACCCTAATAAAAACATTGGTTGGGCAAATAGTTCAAACTCTCTCTACACAAAGCATCATATTGCAAATTGTACTGGAACAAGTGGAAGTAGAGTGTGAGGAATGGCAAGATGAAATAATGTTTGAACCATTGATTTTAGGGAAAACATGGATGAAAGATAACAAGGTATCAATTGATTTTGAAAAGATGGTACTCCATTTGAATTTGACCAATAAAAAAATAAAAATCTTGTTTGTTAGTCATGATGTGCCGAAATTTAGTGAAGAAAACTATAGAATGGAAATGGAGAAATTTACTTTCTCTATAGAAGAAGAGTTCTCATTAAAAAAAGATATATTCAATAGACCAGGTAGTAGTAATCAGATGAGGAAACAAAGTTAGTAGAATCTAGTGGAAATGAGAAAATTCCAATAGAAGAATCTATGTATTTCTCATCAAAAGCAGAGTCAGAAGGAGAGAATGATTTCATAATTCAAAGAACAATTGGTATGGAGACCAAAACCTCTTCGTGTAATGCAATAGTTATGCAATATAATACAGGAGCAGTAGCATAGAAGATAACATATATAGGAGAATCTCAACAATTTTCTAATAACATCAAGTACAAAGATGATGGCATTGTCCACTTGTGCACTCTCAAGGTAGAGCTTAAATGGTGATCTAGACAACTCTAGATAGGGAGATACAAGCGAGAGGTATGCTGGCTCGAGTCAATGTCTCAGGTAGTCCAGAAGTCATGTATATATAAGATAATGGGCAGCCTTCCATGGACGGCTACATCAAGTACAAAGATGATGGCATTGTCCACTTGTGCACTCTCAAGGTAGAGCTTAAATGGTGATCTAGACAACTCTAGATAGGGAGATACAAGCGAGAGGTATGCTGGCTCGAGTCAATGTCTCAGGTAGTCCAGAAGTCATGTATATATAAGATAATGGGCAGCCACCACCCTCGTAGTTGCCATACACGGCTTAGGTCGGTTAAACCAACCTAATAAATATAAATGACTTATGACTTTGAGAGGGAATATTCTATGGAATATTCCCTTTATCATCCCAAGGGGCGCGCTGGCCCCCATGGACACCCAGTCAGGGCTACTCACCACGACCGCGGACCCCACAATTGGGGACCCTGGTAACTCCCTTTCCTTATAATACCTTACATGGTCCAATATGACCGTCATCCAACATGCAAGTTGGGATTCCCATCAATTGGGTAATGCATGCATGGCTTCTTCTCATAATGGGGGCCTTGCAAAATGTGCATACAATCATGAGGGGTAGACATTGATCATATAATAACACTTCATACTAATCAAAATCTAAAAGGGAATCAGATATGGAGAGCTAAAGAAAAACAGACTCATTCTGTTTCGAACCAATATGCAAATTGGAAATTTAGGAAATCCAGCAATAGTATGGAAGCAAAGTCAAATGTGAAAACATGTTGCGTTAGAAAAATGAAGAAGCTAACAAATATACAAAAGGAAAATATAAATTTCAAGAAACCAAAAGCATTGGAAGCACAAAAGAATAGGACTAGAAAAACCTCAACATCAACTAACTACTTAAGTGTAATACTTAAGACCCCATATTTTCACCATAAAAAGGAATGCATTTCTAAAGTATGCATGTATAGGGTTGCATTACAAAGCTGTGCATTCACTAGGCACAAAAGGGATCACCCAAGCACATATTAGAACTCTTTTTCATGGAAAAAGAGTTGGAGGGGAAGAGAATTACCCTCATAAAGAATTACCTTCATATGTGGTAAAAATACGAAAAATGTTTTTCATGATCTTTTCACTCTTTTTTGAATTCTTTGACCTAACAAGTTCCAATGAATTTCTAAAGCACAAAGCAAGATCTAGGGTTTGGTAATGAAGAATGTTAGTTTAATTTATTTCATTTTCTTATATATATGAGCATAATTTTTTCTTTTTTCTTTCTCATAATCTTTTTCTTTTTCAAAATTTCCTAGAAGAGAAATCTCGTTTCACTGTAATGATCACTTATTTGACTCTTGAGAAATCTTGAATTTTGGTTTTCCTTAATTGATTTTTCTTTTTTCAAAGAGACGCATGGTGTTGGAGTGGGTGTGTTTTCTACTTTTTCACACTTACAAGATGATGATTACCAACGAGCTGCCTATTGCTAAGCTAGAAGTGAATTCAATGTCCTTATCTAAAGGGCATTGGTTCCTTGACAGTGAATCTATAGAGGAAGTTCATGAGCTAGATCCAGACAGTAATCAAGAACTATTTGAAAGTGTCAAGATAGCAAAAGAACTCAAAGGAGCCTTGGGCATTATTGCTCAACATATATTTACTATAAAAAAGGGATAGTACAAATATACAATGCTTTTCCAGGAATTCTACAATTGCTAGAGGGCAACAACTACCTACAAGAAATGGAAGGTAGTAGGATTGCACAGGATGCTGGATGAACCAATCCTCTTCATTGAATTTGAAAGAGTGGCTCAATTAATGTCAATTTTAGAGGAACTGGGAAGAGGCAATGATGCCTATTTTAGGTGCAAAGTAAATAATAAGGATGGTGAGGAAGTGCAAATATCCATCAAGCCAAAACATATCAGGAATGCTTTGAAGTTCTATACTATGGGACCAAGCTAGATGTCAGCTTTGTGAAGAAGAATGATCCAACATATGCTGGTTACACTAAATTCACTGACTTCAAAGGAAAGGAAAATACAGAATTGGCTATTAGGAATGTTCCTCCAATACTTATGTTTTCCAAGAATGCCTAGGTACACAATACCTCACAAACCAATCACTCTCATCATGCTAAAAACAAAGATAAGACCAGGCCTTTTGGAATTATGGATGTAACTCCATATATTCATGAGTAGCTTAAAGAAGCAGCAAAGCAATTGGCCCGCAAGGAAGTTCATGAATGGAGCCCAATTTTTTACTAGAATCATCTATCATGTACTAGGAATGGAAGAAAAATTGCAATTGGCTCCAGACGCTCAGATGTTTAGAAGTATAATGGCTAGCATGGGGAGTTCTCTAAAATCCATGATGGTTAAGTACGTAGGCAGAAAGAGGAAGGTGGTAGCAGTAGAAGAAGTCCAACTAAGTAAGAAGAAAAGAGAAGTTGTATGCTTACTTAACATAGGGAGGAGATAAAAGGGTTGTGTATGAAGCACAGTATCAAAAGATGTTAGAAGATTACTCTGACAAAGCTACTGACTGGAAGTAGGAAGAAATGGAATATTATGAGGATCTCCATGAGCAAATGATGGCTGTAGAGACAGAAGAAGTTTTTGCAAAAAAAGAAGTAGAATTATTAGCCTATTTCAAAGAACTTCAAGGACCACCAGAAACCAGCACAATAATAGTAGCTAGAAGGAAGGTACAAAAGAATACATCTCAAAAGAGGAAACCCACAAGAAAAGACAAAGGAAAAGCTGTGGAAACTTCAATATTGGAAGTAGATAATAATGTTAAAGGATTATTCATAGGGAAGAAGCAAGAAATTCAAGAGGAAAGAACGGAAAAGGTAGTTGAGAAGGAAAAAGGGAAAGCATCATCTGATTCAGACTCAGATATAGAAGGACTCTTATTAAGAAGTTTAAATTTATCATTACTAGGAACACAAGTGAAACAAGTACAGGTGGAAGCACAGACTCGGGCACTAGAAAAAGGAATGGGATCTAGTGAGTCTCAAAAGAAGTCAGAGACTAAAAATGTGTTTTCTTTAGAAGATACTGAAGAGAAGAAAAGGAAATATAAAGGTAAAGAAAAGATGGATGAAATGGAGGTTAAGGAACAAGGGAAAAGTCATGAAGGGCTGATCAAAAGGATGACTATCATCATCAAACCTTCTGAAACACAATATTGTCAAAGAATTATTGAAGATGAAGGAATAAAGAAGATTGAGGAGAAGGAAGTTGGGAACAAATTCTTGGAATATGAATAAGATATTAAAGTGACTAAAGAATTATTTGAGAAAACAAATCCTACTTGGAGAAACAAATGGCTTGATGCTCATAAGGAGTGCAGAAAGATTTGGAATGAAGCTCCTCTACAGTAGAAGATAAACCCAGCATATTGCCTTGTAGCAAGAAGAAGGGACTGTCGAGACTATTGGAAAAGGAGAAATGAAGATTTAATTCCAGCTAGATGGATTAATTTTCCTAAGGTAGCAGGACCTAAGAAAGGAACATGGCCAACCAAGAATTATATGGTGGATACAGCTGAAGCAGTGATAGCCTCATATAAGGATGTCAATGACCCTTCTTGTATATTAATGACAAGAATGAGGATGATCCTCACTTGTATAGAAAAATTTATAGATACAGATGTCAGTATGTCACATCTTATGGTGGTCACATCTCATGGTTAGAACATCCCTTATGTTAGATGGGCATATAATGCCACATGGTTAGAGTGAGGGATACCACTTTTAGGTAGAAGAGTATAAAGAGCGTGATTAAACACTACACGCATATGAATATGAGGGCTCGGGCATGGTCGAGCGGCTTGAATATGACATGATCTCTGTGTGTCTAGTGGAAGATGATCTCGCGTCGCTCACGTTAGAAAATTGAGTAGCAAAAGGAGTGATTCGACATTGGTATCAGAGCAGCCCCTCCAATAGTCCACTAGTTTGGCATGTCCCGCTTGGAAAGGCCATACCTTAGGCTAGAAAACTCCAAATTGGGTGTGCTATGGCTCATTTCAAAGAGCACAAGGTCCATTTTCAGTTTATAAAAAGAAATTTTGGAAATTATGTATTTTTGTAGGTTTTTACAGGCCTGCAAAGTCTGAAGAGTTTTTGGCAACTTTCTTCCGGGAGCCATATCTTACAAACCGAGAAGGCAATTGAAGTAGTTTCACTTTCAGCCACTTGCACATGATATATGTCACAGTTTATGATTATTTGCAGGTCTTAAAAAGGGTTTTGCAGGTCTAAAGAGGGATTACAAATGCATTTTTGGGTAAATTTTGCATTATTTTGGGAATCAGCTGACCATGCTTTATGTTTTGGGAAGTGATCCAATGTTTTTGGACACTTCAAAGCTTATGTTAGGACCTAAGGAGGAAGGTGTAGAGGTCTCGAAGCTCGTCGAGAAGGATTGGATGCATGCAATTCCAAAACCAAACCATTCAGGGATGTATGCTTTATGCTTCAGGCATTTTACTTTATGTTATGGCATGTTCTGTATGTACATGCATAGATTGGATTGCATACATCAAATGTTGATCATTGTTTAAATTCTAAAATTATGGATCAACAGGTGAGAAGTACACTTTTTGATTGTTTGCAGGAAAGAGGATTGCAAGAACTACATGGTTATGCAACAAAGAGAATTGTTGATAGCATTTGTTTTTATGTTTTTGCAGGTTATGGAGTCCATGTATGAGTTTATGGCGTGCATGCCATGGGCCTGTCAAGCCCTATGTTGTTGGATGGCATATGTGCCATTGAGCTTTTGGTTAAATTTTTTTTTGGGATTCCATTTCTTGGAGAAATATTGTCGAAATTTTTCCCACCTCATGGCGTTATATACGCACTTACCTTTAGGTAAGAATATTATGGCATGGTAACATTCCTTTTCTGCAAACATCAGTAAAGTGTTAGCATGCTTGTAAGCATGTATCTGATGGACTTAGTACCATCATAGTATTATAGATTAAGCAACTTTGGTAGTAAATAAGATCCCTGCACATAATCCTTATGGATTTAGACCATAGGATTGCTAAGGGGAAGGACATGTACCTTCACCATTAGGAATGTGCACAAGCAATCCTATAGGTTTTAGGAAGTTGCATATAGGCACGGGAGATACATTTATGATAATCTCCAAGGTAGTGAAGATTTACTTATCTTCACAAGAGTCTCACAGTAGGATTAGGAGACTATGGGGTATTATCAGGAATACCCGAAGAGTGACTAGTTTCACTCATGCACATCACTTGAGTAAGTAGTGAAGCATTTCTGCTACACTATTAAGGAAACCAATTAGTTGGGATCACACAGATGGATTTCATGAGAGAGCATCAACGGGTGCTTATGTGATTCGAGTGATGGTTAGGAAGGCCACAAGTATAGCACTAGCTTTGTGATTTAGAGCATAGATCCCTTGGTTAGAAGTAGTTGGGGTACCTAATACATATATGTATATCGGGATCTACAGAGAGGTACCTAGGCTCAGTCTTGGTACCTAGGCACAAGTTATAAGAAAAGGATATCCATTATCACATATTGACTAGAACCAAACTAACTAGTTTGAGGACATGGGACTCATTTGAGTCCACTGACATGATTTTAGGATATGTGTTGGGGGATTCTTAGACAAGAAGGAGTTTGAGGGTTTGTAGGACAAAACGAAAAGACCAGAAGAGAAAATACACCTTGGAAGCTTCTGCCGATTGATTACAGTAAGACAATTACAATGTTTGGAGCACAATACTAGCCAATACTTCTGTGCACAAACACACAGAGTGCTCAATTACAAAATACCAAATATCCCAAAGTCTTCTTGCCGCCGGCCTCCTCTGCACCAGACCTCCACCTGCTTCAAGCTTATCCTTGTGCACACCTTGCATCAAGTTTCCACAAAGGGGGAGGAGTGAATACCTTCTGTCGGCACGCGCACACTGCAATGAGACCTTGAGATCCTTGGGGAAGTATAGCTTAGCACTCTCTGCACAATCCCTTAGTCACTCTCTATGCACTCCTGCAACTCCACTTCTCTGCGTCGCACACTGGTGACCCTTGCACTTCCCTTTCTTGCTTCACTTAGACTATGCTTCTCTTTCTTACTCTAAGATTGGTCCAAGAATAGTCCTTGCCTTGATTTGAGTGTGTCGATCACGTACGCTCCTAACTGCAATAGTATCTTGGTGCTCACTTTGATGTCCCAAGATTGTCTTCACAAGTGGAAGCCAACGACTCACTGTTTTGTCCTGTAGTGACTTTAGACTAAAACCCAAAATTTTAATGGGGGGACCATACTTTCACCTGTGCGTACGCTGCCGCTTCACATACCTTCACATTTCCTTCATGTTTCCTTCACACACTTTGCCGCTTCACATACCTTCATGTTTCCTTTTAAGTCTTCACTTTTGCACATAAGAGGGGGTTCACCTGAACCTTCAAAACACTTTAAAACACACTTTGAACCTTAGGGAAATTAGAGAAAATACCTCTGCAACCTGCAACCCACTTTCTCCCAATTACCCTTTGTGGACAATTAATTGTGCACTACTTGTGCACTTTGACACCTGCACTTTAGCACTTTGACTTTGCACCTGTTGACTTTGACCTTGACCTTGTTGACTTTGACCAGTTGACTTTGACCTATTGACTTTGACTATAGTTGACTTTGACCAACATGACTTTTATGGGCTCAACAGTTGCCCACCACCTAATGTGCTCTCCGTCCCGGAGAGCTACAGCCAAAACTCTGAGCATATAGGACACCATGATAATGGAGCTGCAAAAACTTGAAGAGGACATCTGAGCAGTAACCAAATCCACCAAAGCAGGATAGAACAAGCACCAGAAAAGAGCCAGAAGTGGGATGTTTTTATGGAAAAGCAAAAAGGATGGCAATGGGAGGGTGGAAAGGAATGGGAAGGGAGGGCTGAGGGTGCAGAGATGGATGGGGCAGGGAGGGGTAATGATGTGGCTGGGCAGATTGGTAAAGGGAGGGACTTGGATAGGAATCAGGGGCTGGAGGGGGTTAAAATGATCAAACAATAGAGCTAGAGAGGGTGTGTGTGGAATATTATGAAACATAAGGTAAGACAAGGTGAGAATAGGCCATGACAATGTGGAGAAATAAAGACATGTGATAAATGTGCTCCAACATGTTGGTTTTGACCAAGAGTCAGAGAAAAAATTGGAATTTGGGAAAATAAAGCCAAAAATTGAGTCCAGAGGTGCCAAAAAACATGAAAATGACTCCATTTTTGTAAAAAACGGCCAACGGAGGCACAATCCAGAGCCAAAAGATTTAAGCCATTAAAATTAAAAAAAAAAGATAAATTATATATATAATAAAAATTAAAAAAAATGTTTTTTTTTTTTAAATGTTGATCGCCCATACTAAAAAATCAAGAAAATAAATTAAAAAAATAAAGAAAATAAATAAAATAAAAAATAAAAATAATAAAATAATAATAAAAAAACAATAAAATAAACAAAATAAAAGAAATAAAAAAATAAAATTGGGGGGAGGGGGGCTGTCAGAACCGAGGGGGGGGGGTGTCAGAACCCGGGGGGGGGGGGGGGGGGGGGGGGGATTTTTTTTATTTATTTTTTTATAAATAAAGGAAAACGCCCTGGGGGGCTTTTTTTTTTTGAAATTAAATTTAATTATCCAAAAACAAAGAAAAATACCTAAAAAATCCAAATAAATTGCAAAAAAAATCCAAAAAAATCTTCAAAAAATTCTGAAAAAATTTCCTAGAGTGTTAGGCCAGTTTCTTCACTCAAAACCACAGAGAGCTTCCTTTATTCCTCAAATTTGGCAAGAAAAAGACACATGAAAAGGAGAAAAATGCTAGAAAAAAGTCTAAAAAATGCCTGAAAATTTCCAAAAATTGTACCTTTGCAAAGTTCATGAAATGGCTGCTAAATTTGCTAAAAACTCAAGAAACAAGCATGAAATGGATAAAGAAAACTACTAAAACTTAAGTCAAAATGACGAGAAAAGACTATGTACAACCTGGACAAATTTTGCAGGTTCCAAGTGATCCATAATTCTTCATGTGGCTTGATGATAGGCCTTTAGCCATGATCTTTATATGTTGACCCCGAAAAACTCCTCCATAACCTTCAATTGTGTTGCACTTCATTTGTTTTATCTTCTTTTTGGGCATGCTGATGCTTTGATAGACCCACCTTAAATCCTTCAGTACAATATTATCTCCTCCATACTGCATCTTTTGTTTCCAAAGACTTGCAGGTACTCCATCCACATCATTGTAAAGCCTTGCACTTACTATCATAAAAATTGACACAATAGATGATATCCATACCAGGATCCATAAAACAGTGGCCATTGACATATGATTTGAAGCATCTTCATCACGGCTGCACTTAAGGACTGTGCTTTTCTTCTCTTTTCCATGGCCTTTGACTGAGACTGTTTCAACCTGAGTGATTTCCTCTTTTTCTTCATATGCTTCTTCTCTACTTGAGTTTGGGAAAATTCCATAGCAGGAAGATGGGTCTTCTGCATGGAGCCAAGCCAACATGTTTTCATCTTCATATAAATCTGCTCCTTCAAATAGATCTGCTTCTCGGTTGTCCACCACTTCTTCTTCCATACAAATACCAATTGTCTGCATCATACTAGTATTTCTCTGATTTTCTGGTCCTTGTTCTAAAATTATCTGCTGCAACTCTTTTCCCCCCTGCTTTACCCACATTGTGTCCTTGCCCCAGTCATGCAACACATTGGCATGCCTTAACCAAGGTCTCCCAATTAACAAGGGGAAACTTCCTTCTACCTGTGGCAGCCTTAAAACAACAAAGTCCAAGTTAAAGATGGTACCTTGTATTTTGACTGGAACTCCAGGGACCACACCCATAGGCCTTACTATGCTTTGGTCTGCCATTGTTACAGTGAAGTTGGCAGGTCGTGAAGGGTATAGTCCAATCTTTTTCATGGTATATTCAGGCATCAAGTTAATGCCAGAACCACCATCCACAATAACTCCTTGAAACTCATGACCTTTAATAGAGACTGTTAGCCGAGAGCTCTTGTAATCTGTGAGGGGTGCTTCCCCTAAACATTTATCTTTATGCATAATAGCAGCCTTTGCCACTAAACTTGTTGTGGACATTTCATCAATTATCTGCAAGAGTTTTGACCTGAACTTCCCATCCATCTTTATTAAATAAAAAATACTAACCTCCTTTTTCATGGACTTGAGCAGTCTAGAAGCTTCTGATTCCTTAAGAGCATGGGCTGCATTTGACTTATCAAACTCCTCATGAGCCCTGTTGAATGCATATTCAATGGCATCATTGGTACTTGTGAAATTTTCTTTTTGCCTTGTATCTGCACTTGTGGTGGCTTTTTCTTCAGACACACCTTTGTCTCTGTTTAATCCATTAATCATTGATTATTGAGCTATTTCCATTGGAGCCTTCCCCTTGCTTCTTGTCTACACTGTAAAAGATTCAATTTCTTCTAAATGCACCACCCTGGTAGATGGAGATGGCACATTGACCTGCTCTAACACTTCTTCTTTGTGTACAAAAATCATTTGAATATGGGGCCCAGATGAAGAGGCTTGATTCTTAGGACAACAATTTGTATAGTGGTCTCTGGCCTCTGGGCAGTTTCTGCAAGGAGGGGCATTTTCTGGGAGAGTGCACCTACTTTGATAGTGCCCACAGTCTCCACATCTGAAACAAATAATTGGCCTTCTAGGCCCATTTCCAAAATTATCCCTCTGTCTAGGGTTATAAGTGTTACCTTGATTGGGTGCAGCTGCCATCACATTTGCTGGTGGTAGGGGTCCTCCTTGTGTCCAGTATGTTGTTGCAGGCATTCCCCTTGATTGGCATTCATGGGCCTCATGACCAACCTTCCTGCATAATTGGCAAGTCACATTCAACATAGAACATTCACTTACTGTATGCCCTTGCTTGTTGCACATGGAACACCAAAGTCCACTCTTGATGCCACTCCCTTTGAGTTCCTGCAGCTCCTGTCGCAGCTGAGCCAATTCCTCTGCTTGGGCCTCCTCCTCCTTTTGGAGCTTTAGTGCTTCAATCTCCCTCCTCAACTGAGCAACAACAGTCTCCTTCTCTTTGTAGGGCTTATTTCTTTTTAAGCCCTCCAGCTCCTTCCTTAGCTGGATCACTGGATCCTCCATTTCTGTACCATATGTTGGTTGGGAAGAAGTTGCTCCATACTGGTGCCTTATCTGCTCCAAGCGTGTGGCTGTGTTGATGAACTCCTCTATGGAGGCTGTAGGTAACACTAATTCCTTTATTTTGCATTGGGTGGCCACTGGTAGGGGCTTAGCCAACCATTTCTTAACAAAAAAATCGTGTGGTGGATCTGGCAATTTAGCCATTAGTGCTTTGGCCCTAGTCACAAACTCTGGGAACTTTTCTCCTGGACCCAATCTCAAATTTTCTAGTTCTTCTATGATAATCTCCGCAGTGTTGCCATGCTGGAACTGATTTTTAAATGCATCTCTCATCACATCCCAAGTGGTAAAATGATTTTCAGCAAACTGGCTGAACCACTTATCTGCTAAACCCTCTAATGTGGCAAGGAAGAGAATAAAAAAGGCATCCTCCCTACCCATTAAGCCTCTAGACTTACATAGTGCCAAAAACCTTCTAATGTGTTCATCCGGATCCTCCTGAGCTAGGCCTTTGAAAGAAGGAAACTTTATATTTAATCTAGAGAGTAAAGTTTCCAAGTCTACTTGACCCGCCATGCTCTTGACTGATGATGTTGAAGATAGTGGACTGGAGGACCTTCTAACAACCTTCCTTCTTGTTTGCTTGCAGGTGACCCTCAATGTTTGGGACCGGGTTGCGGTCATGAGCAGCTCATAGCCCACTGAATATGAGACACTTGATAAGAATATTTACCTTTTGTTTGATGAAGTAGCACTGTGGTTCTGTCGACACTTGATCTCTTCTATGCTTTGCACTTGGTTTCTCCTAAGCTCAAATCTCCTTGGAGGTCCCACCGGGCGTGCCAAATTTTGTTGGGGGCTTCTTAGACAAGAAGGAGTTTGAGGGTTTGTAGGAGAAAAGGAAAAGACCAGAAGAGAAAATACACCTTGGAAGCTTCTGCCGATTGATTATAGTAAGACAATTACAATGTTTGGAGCACAATACTAGCCAATACTTCTGTGCACAAACACACAGAGTGCTCAATTACAAAATACCAAATATCCCAAAGTCTTCTTGCCGCCGGCCTCCTCTGCACCAGACCTCCACCTGCTTCAAGCTTATCCTTGTGCACACCTTGCACCAAGCTTCCACAAAGGGGGAGGAGTGAATACCTTCTGTCGGCACACGCACACTGCAATGAGACCTTGAGATCCTTGGGGGAGTATAGCTTAGCACTCTCTGCACAATCCCTTAGTCACTCTCTATGCACTCCTGCAACTCCACTTCTCTACGTCGCACACTGGTGACCCTTGCACTTCCCTTTCTTGCTTCACTTAGACTATGATTCTCTTGCTTACTCTAAGATTGGTCCAAGAATAGTCCTTGCCTTGATTTGAGTGTGTCGATCACGTATGCTCCTAACTACAATAGTATCTTGGTGCTCACTTTGATGTCCCAAGATTGTCTTCACAAGTGGCAGCCAACGACTCACTGTTTTGTCCTATAGTCACTTTAGACTAAAACCCAAAATTTTAATGGGGGGACCATACTTTCACCTGTGCGTACGCTGCCGCTTCACATACCTTCACATTTCCTTTTAAGTCTTCACTTTTGCACATAAGAGGGGGTTCACTTGAACCTTTCAAAACACTTTAAAACACACTTTGAACCTTAGGGAAATTAGAGAAAATACCTCTGCAACCTGCAACCCACTTTCTCCCAATTACCCTTTGTGGACAATTAATTGTGCACTACCTGTGCACTTTGACACCTGCACTTTAGCACTTTGACTTTGACCTATTGACTTTGACTTGACCTTGTTGACTTTGACCAATTGACTTTGACCTGTTGACTTTGACTACAGTTGACTTTGACCAACATGACTTTTATGGGCTCAACAATATGGGATTCATTAGAGTCCACCTATATATTCCATTACATATATATGGAATATGTATGTGGTTTAGTGTAGATATGACACCATGGATTGGAAGAAGGTTCCACAGGTATGGGACGATGGAAATGACTTCCCTTTGAGCACTCTTCTTCTATGGCCAGGGAGAAAAGGACTCATCATTCATAGCGTCATGTCCCACTAGATCATAGGAGAGCTCTTAGTAGACATCTCCTTAGGATTGGGAGCTATCCTTCATAGTTTAGGGAAGATTTATTCTTCCAGTAGAGAATGTGATAGGTGATTTTATCACCATTGCTATCCCATACTCACTTTGAGGTTTTCAAAAAATACTTCCATTAGTTTCATGGGATCGTATAGATCCATGCATAGAGGATGGTTGGCAAAGATAGCTTTTTAGTATGGATACACATATGTTTATGGTATCATGTCATATCATAGTTGACCATTTTAGCAGAGAGCTTTGAGCCTTATAAGGAGTTTATTTTCTCTGCTCTTCACTTCATGTACCTTCATTAGTTAGGGGAAATTTGTTCTCCATCTTCATAGGAATATATGTAATGAGGGATTATACATCAGTCATGGAAGAGAGGAGCAAATGAATTCATAAGTTTCTCTTTTAAGGAAAGGAGAAAGTGGGAATTAGCTCAGTGTTCGCACTTTAGCTCCTGTTCTTTGAGAGAGAAAGAAGGAAAGGCAAATATGATTTGTTCATAGAAGAAGAATAGAGCATATTTTCCTTTAGAAAGAAGAATTGTTTAGAAAACTTCTCTTAGTTTATATTTCAGAAGGAATTCATTTACTCTACTTTTCAGTATAATTTTCCTTCACATGGGAGTCTCTTTATCCACTATTTTGGAAGGAAAATTATGGTGAACTTATGTGCATGTTCTCAACTATGGATGAGTAGAGAAAATGGATTCAATAGAATCTCTTTCAAAGGGAAAGGGAAAGTGGAATAGATTCCACTACCATAGCTCTTTTCCTTGGAAGAGATTACAAAGAGAGAAAGAGAGAGAGTTTCAATTTCTCTCTTTTAGATTGTCTTGTTAAGAGTGGCACTCTTCTATCAACGTAATAGGGAGATCACTTAATCATGATGGTTAGATTGAGTATCACCTATAAACTCTAGAGAGTAGTAGTTATGTTTATTTCCAATGATGGTCCTTGACTAGATGGGATGATCTAGTTATTGACATTAGTGAGACTAGGAATAGATTTATGATTATCTCTTTAGGGTTTCTAGGAGATAGGGAGATATCTAACCTATTGGGGTAGCAAAATCTTAGTTGATGCTTCATCATGAGGATGATGTGTGAGCATCAATTAGGAGAATGGGTACTTAGGGATTATCTGAATCTCAAAGGGAATGCTTTTGCATTCATATGGCAAACTAAAGGGAAGAGAATATTTTAGAGTTTGCACTAGTGCCAATAGATGCTCTTCTAATAGAATTTAGTCCAATGATAAAGGATGACAAACCAGAGACTTCTTGGTTGGTGAAATGTAGAGATTGCATTTTACTATCAAGAAATACTTAGTTATGAGCTAGATGATCAAATTGCATAGTCACAAGGTAGTTTAGAGTAAACTATTAATTGTGGGTACACTCATGGTTAGGAAGACCTGAAGTGTTATGATGGCAATCTATCATCTAGTTTTCGATGGGTTTGAAGTCACTTGTTATGGGACTTTGTTCTATATTTTAGAGGATTATATGGTTTATTATCTCCATTAGGATATGGTCAAGCGTATAAGCTTGGTACTTTACACTTGCTTTTTATATTATTACTCCATAGAGGATACATCATATGGACTTAGGTCATTTTTGTGATGTTATATGTTATGGGAGTGATAATTTGCAAGTTGAGTGTACATGGGAGATAGTAGGCACCACTCAGATGATTTCCCACCTTTACGAAGATCTCATATGAGACTTCTTAAGGTGAAGGATATGGGGAAACAACACACAGAGATGACCATGTAAATAGAGTACATGGGGTTCAGGGGAGTCCGAGCACTTTCTTCTACCATTACGGACATCTTATCTTCATTTTTGAGTCAACACTTACAACATATGAAGCAACTCCCATTGAATATGTCAAGAAGGATGTCATTGATAGACCAGAAGCAGTAGTACAGTGGAGAAAAGCCTAGTTTGAAATGGTGAATAGTTTAAATGTGACAGAAAGAAAGAGTAATGACCTCCTCGTTCAAGTGTATCAAAGAAAGAAGAAGCACTAAAGAAGCTGCACTTTACAAAAACAATTTTTTGTCAAAGATGCCAAAAAGTATAGGAGGGGAAGAAATGTTAGAATATGTTTTTTGAAGTCAAATGGATTTTGTAAAATAGACAATTCTTCAGTCGATACCTTTGCACTTCTTCTTCAGTTTGTAATGTTGGTTCTTCTATGCTCAATCTACCTTGTCCCACTGTGCATGCCAAATTTTGTTGGGGGATTCTTTAGTTGAAAGGGGCTTGTTTGTTGTAATTTGGAGTTGTACTCTCCAATCATCATAGTATAAAGGAACAACAATCTCAAATGCTTAAATTGTCAATCTTGAAAGTATACTAAGACCCTAGCCCCTTCTTCATCAATGGAATCCAATATTTATCATCACAAGATTAATTTCATAAGAGATTTCACAACACATATAGATAATTCTCATAATTCTTGTAGATTGAGTTAGAAATAAGCTTTTTCAGTTATTCATGTGCCAAAAGTGTGCTATTTTTCATCAGAATGAGATTGCTAACATCAAATTAAAATTTTAGTACATGTACCCCCTTGAGGAGAGAATCGCAATTAGGAAGGATTCATATAGTCAAGATGAAACAATACTCTTATAAAATCATGAAACACTCAAATAGCTCCTGATCACAAGGGTAAATTCGTGAAAAATGCTCATAAATTTAACTTGAAATCACCATTAAACCTTGATGATGAGATTTGCAAGAAAGAAGACCTCTCAAGTTCTCATTGATTGCCAAAAATACAATATCTCCTACAATTGAGTCATAATTGAATTATATACTTTTTTCAAGTGTCCCATTTCACACTCAAAATAAGTCCTCTAAACTTTTACTCAAAAATCTACTTACTTGAGAGCTCTAAAAAATTCTATAAAAAGTATATAATGTATATCTAGTCATGAGGAAGACTCTTCCTCATTTTTACAACAGCCAATGTATTCTAAACTACTATATTACAAGATTTTCCATTAGCCTTTACAAAATGTTACGTACGTACGTACATACGTAATCCTTGAAAAAACTTTGTGGTGGATCTTCATCAATGCTTCTTCTTCCTCTGATAGAACTGAACCACTAGGTCATGAATCTTTCTATAACATTCAAGTCGTTGACCATCTCAAAAAGTGCCTTTGTCCACCATATAGATATTGTTAGTTTATCTATTAAATATTTTTTAATGTATTTTATATATGCAACTTCATATGTTGTTAGTTTGGCCTTCATTACTAAGGATAGACTATCGAATATTTCTAAGTATCTTTCAAAGAAACCATAATTAAAGGCATCCTAAAAAATCTCTACATAGTGGGTGCCCATGGATACGATTCTATTGTAGAATGCCACTAAGCATATTCTATCAGGGGTCTGACTCAGATAAAAAAAGAGTGCATATGAAGGTGAGTTGAATCCTATATAGTTACGTGTTCTAATATCAATGTTAGTGAATGTCTCTATACAAGTGATAATCAACTTCAAAGCTCTGATCTTTAGTATACAAGATGGATCATTCACATGTTTGAGGTTTTTTGCCACTGCTTTACATATGGTAATGTGTTGTAACAAGTTCATGGAAAGTTTAAGCAAAGGCTTGAGTCTTCAAATGTCATAAAGACTTATGCTATATTTGAAGCAAATGCTAAAGCTTTGAAGAGTTCACTTATGAACTCACCCTTGTAACTCCTTGAGTATTTACTTGACATAAAAGTGAAGGAATCAAAAGTGGTTGAATCCACTTGATGAGAAGGGACAGAAAATCCCCAAACACGTTTTTGAGTTAGTTGAGAATCAATCACTAAGAATTTTGAAAAATGGTTTAGGTGAGCAAGATTCAAATTCAAACCTTGGCGCCAAACATGATTATAAAAAGGGGATCAAAAGACCCACATATTATCTTGAGCCCATGAGATCACCTTGAGTGAGTTTTATTGTGAATTGAGAGCTCATCTCATTGCTCATTCACCTCTCACACATTGAGCAATGTATGGTTGCTAGTGACATTGTATTTGTACATGTTTTAATACATATATGATCATTATATTATCATTTTACTTCTCTGTTAGTACTCCATCAGAATAGTGATTTTCTCATAGCATGTTCTCAGTGTGTAGTTGATCATTTGCCATGATTTAAAGCATGCCAAAATTTCGTACTATATGTTATAAGCCTAGAAAGTTTCATTAGCATTGCTTCTCGGGATCATAAGATATTAGCATATCTTTTCTCACTAGTCTGATGATTGTTGCAGCCCGTGAATGTCGGGATGGAGCTGTGACTTGCTAAACTCCTTTCTTTGCATGTGGTCCACCATTTTTGATGAAATCACTCATGATATTTAGCTTACTAAGTTAACTAGAGTTCCCTAAAAGGAATTAACCCAATTGATGTTGTGCTCAGAGAAGTGTTCAAAACACTACACAGGTGTAGGAGCAAAAATAGCAAGTTTTTCACTCTTGGATCAACTCTTACCTATCTGTTTGATTCACCTTTTTGAGAGTGATCTTCCAAGTTACATAGGGTGTCTAATACATCCTTTGGCAAGCTAAAAGGGCCCACTACATATCTTTGAAGTTCATTTGGCTGGTGTAGTGCAAAGTTTCTGCAGCACCACTTCATCTTCATCAAGTACAAATCCATCGTCACAGTGGTATCAGAGCAAGGTTGGACAACATGGTAGATGGATTTCCTTCATCAATTGACGAATTGGATAGAGGTAACTACTCAACTTGGTCTTTAAGATTGGAAGCTTATCTTTAAGGCAGAAATCTACATGGTTATATAGCTGGAGATGAAGTTTTGCCAAGTTTCAGGAATAAAGGTCAACCTACACAAGAAGAGCAAGAAAGATTGAGCCAATGGTGCCCCAAGGATGCACTTGCAAGGTCTTATCTCCTCAACTCTATCCCAAATTGTTTGTTGCCTCACATTAGAAGTTTTAAAACATAACACGAAGTTTGGAATGCACTTGAGGCCTTCTTCTTTTCAAGAACAAAGGCCAGAAAGAACCAACTATGGTTGGACTTCACAACACTCAAGAAATATTCCAAGCAAAACGTGATTGATTTTGTCACAAAGATAAAAAATATTGCTGATAAGCTAGGAACTCTTGGAGAAGTGATAGATGAAGAACAAATTGTAAGGCAAGTCATCAATGGTTTGAAGACACATGACAAGTGGGAAGCTTTTACAACAGCAATGGATCTATACATGGATATGCATGTACCAGATTTCAACACACATATGGGACAAGTACTTACTCAAGAGGCCAAGCTCATGAAGAATGGAGAAGGTTCCAAAGGTAATCAATCTTCTACTTTGTATATTGATAAAAATAAAGCGAAAGACAACAAAGGGAAAGGAAAGAAAGTGGTTGATGAAGTAGGTACACACCAAGCTAACTATGCAGGTAGAGGAAGACATGGTAGAGGTAGAGGCAGAGGAGACATACAAGGCAGGGAGAGACCCCAAGTCTCTAATCCTTGTTCTACTTGTGGATTAACTAATCATACAACTGAGAATTGCTTTAGGAATTCCAAGAATCAAAGAAGTAGAGGCTACAACAGAGGAGGTTATGGCTATTCAAGAGGAAGGTTCAACAATTTCCATGGCAACCACAAAAACTACAACAATTCAACCTACCTAGGAGGATACAAAGGGAGAATAGATTACATCAACTACACAGAAGACTCAAATCAAGAAGACTCTATTTCTCATGAATATGACAATCTCACACTGTAGATCTGATGAGCATGTTTTCTACATAGATTCAGGTTGCTCAAATCATGTGGCAGGAAATGTGGCCCTCCTATCAGATTTAGAAGATCCAAGGAACAAGCATGAAGTGCAAACAGGTGATGATACAATGCATCTGGTGGAGAGGATAGGAAATGTAAAAGCACCTGATCTAAACATCAGCCTACTTAGCAAGGTAATCTATGTCCGTACCATCACAAAGAACTTGATAACAGTGTAGAATAGATTGTGGAGAAAGGCCTACAAGTAAGGTTCACAAGAGGAGGAGCATTTGTTGAAGATCCATGTCAAGGATTAAGGAGGAGTGGAAAGGGTGAAAAGACAAGTAGATTATTCACATTTGAATTGCAAGACACTAGGAACATTGCTCTCTTTAATTATGGTAGTCAGACACTCACACAATTGGAAGTATGGCACAAAAGGTTAGCACATATTAGTGAAAGATCATTAAAGAAAATTTGCAGGGACCAAAGTGTACTTTGAACCCCTAATCTTTCAAAGCAAAACATGATTTATAAGTGTAGTGCATGTCAATATGGAAAGTTTCACAGGTTACCATTCATGAAGAAAGGATATATGCATGGAGATCTCTTGGATTTGGTTCATACAGATGTATGGGGACCTAGCAAGGATGTTTCAATATTTGGATCAAGGTATTATGTCTCTTTCATTGATGATTGTAGTAGATGGACTATAATATACTTTATGAAACACAAGGATGAAGTCTTTTTATGCTTCAAAAGATATTTAGCTCTTGTGGAGAACCAAATAGGTAAAACACTATAAAGGCTAAGGTCAGATGGGGGGGGGAGAGTACTTCTCCCATGAATTTGACTCCTTTCTTCAAGAGAGGGGAATCAAAAGAGAGATTACTACAAGATACACTCCTAAGAAAAATGGAGTGGCGAAGAGAAGGAATAGGATAATTGTTGAAGCTACAAGGTCTATGTTAAATGAAAAAAAATTACCTAATTATTTATGGGCTGAGGATGTATCCACAACCACTTATTTGATTAACATGTTACCTTCAAAATCACTTGATGGCATGACACCATATGAGGCTTGGAATGGAAGAAGACCAAGCTTGGATTGTTGTAAGATTTTTGGATGTATTGCTTATGCTCATATTCCTTCACAGGTTAGAGGAAAGATGGATCCAAAAGCTGAAAGATGTGTGTTCATTGGATATGACAACAACCAGAAAGGGTACATGCTATACAACCCAACAACCAAAGGATTCTTGGTGTGTAGAGATGTAGTATTTGATGAGAATAGTTCTTGGTATGAAGACTCATGTAGTAAGATCAAATTACCTTATGATCTTGAAGAAGATTTTCCAAAGCTTGTCAAGGATAACCCTAAAATTGAAGAACAGGATACCTCAAAATATGATGAAGCAAGTCAGATTGAAAAACTCAAAATGTGGAAGTCTAAAGGTAAAGCTAAAATGCAGGAACTTGGACAAGAGGCAGAATCACCACATCATGGCCTAAGAAGGTCTATGAGGGAGAAAAGAAGAAATGGTTCCATTAATAGGTATAAGGCAAGGCTTGTGGCAAAAGGCTTTGCACAAACTCAGGGAATTGGTTATGAGGAGACCTTCTCTCCTATGGCAAAGATGCCAACAGTTAAAGTCCTACTTATTATTGCTTCTTCCAAGAATTGGAAGATACTTCAATTGGATGTAAAAAATGCATTTCTTAATGGATCGATAACAAAAGAGGTGTATATGGCACAACCACTTGGTCTTGAGAATCAAGTTCATCTTGATTATGTGTGTAAGCTTAATAAAGCTCTATATGGACTCAAACAAGCCCCAAGGGCTTGGAATCGCAGTCTTGTTTCATTCTCGTAGGATAAAGGATTTCAACCTAGCAAGGCAGATCCATCACTCTTCATCAAAAAGAGTAATTTTGAAGTCATCTATTTTTGTGTGTATGTAGATGATATTATACTTATAGGAAATGAGGCAGATGGGATAAAGAAGATCAAGGAGTAGATGCAAGAAGAGTTCAAGATAATTGACTTGGGTTCACTCACATTCTTCCTAGGATTGGAAGTAGTATACACAGATCATGGTCTATTCCTTATTCAAAGGAAATACATTAAAGACTTGTTGATAAAGTTCAAGATGCAAGATTGCAGGATAACAGGTACTCCAATGGAGGTTAATCATAAATTGAGGTCACATGAAGGTGAAGTCATAGAAGATACCACAGGTTATCAAAGTCTTGTGGGTAGTTTGAACTATGCTACATTGACAAGGGTAGAGATATGTTATAGTGTCAGTGTGCTAAGTCAATTTATGCACAAACCCAAGAAACCTCACATGGATGCTACCACATACTCAAATATCTCAAAGGGACCATGAATGAAGGATTATACTACCCTTATGTATTTGGTTGAAGTCTAAAGTTGTTCTCTGATGCAGATTGGGCTGGTTCCAAGGAAGGCAGGAGAAACACCTCAGGATACCTTACTTTTGCAGGGTCAAAACTTGTCTCATGGGCATCTAAGAAGCAAACCATAGTTGCTCTCTCTTCCATAGAAGTTGAGTACAGAGGTCTTGCTATAGCTACTCAAGAAGCAATGTGGAGGAAGACATTATTCACATATCTTGGATTGAACATTGGAACTCCAAGTATTTTTGGTGACAACATGAGTTCCATTCACTTGGCTGCCAATCCAATTTTTCATGCGAGGACTAATCATATTGAAGTACATTACCACTATGTAAGAGAGAAGATTTTGAGCAATGGAATTCAGCTATCATATGTGTCAACTCATCAACAATGTGCAGACATTTTATGCGAAGCATTAGATGGCACAAAACTCAATAAATTCAAAGGTATGATTGGTTTGTAGGTAATCTTGGAAGATTGAAGAACTCAAGATTTCTTGACTTGAGGGGGAGCTATTGGAACAAGTTCATGGCAAGTCTAAGAAAAGGCTTGAGTCTTCAATGTCATAAAAACTTATGCTATATTTGAAGCAAATGCTAAAGCTTTGAAGAGTTCACTTATGAACTCACCCTTGTAAATCCTTGAGTATTTACTTGATATAAAAGTCAAGGAATCAAAAGTGGTTGAATCCACTTGATGAGAAGGGAAAGAAAAGCCCCAAACCTGTGTTTGATTTAGTTGAGAATCAATCACTAAGAATTTAGGAAGATGGTTTAGATGAGCAAGATTCAAATTCAAACCTTGGCTCCAAACATGATTATAAAAAAGGGGATCAAAAGACTCGCATATTATATTGAGCCCATGAGATCACCTTGAGTGAGTTTTATTGTGAAGTGAGAGCTCATCTCATAGCTCATTCATTCTCTCACACATTGAGCAATGTATGGTTGCCAATGACAGTGTATTTGTACATGTTTTAATACATATATGATCATTATATTCTCATTTTACTTCTCTGTTAGTACTCCATCAAAACAATGATTTTGTCAGAGCTTCTTCTCAGTGTGTAGTTGATAATTTGCGATATGTAAAGAGTGATGTTCTTCTTGGTGCCCATCTTTGTTTTCTTGATTAGGATGATTATCCATAGATTCTTCAAAGTCTTGATCAATATTTTGATTCTCTTCCTGATCTCCTATGTCTCTTTTTTCTTGTTCTTCTTCTTGATTTGACATGTCCTTCATCTCTATATCATTAACTCCATCTTCTTGCTGAATGTCATCCAGAATGTTATGGATGAATTCTACTATGGTCTGTTCATCCTCTTTATTTTCCTCCGCGACTTTTACTTCTATTATTTTTGTTTCCACTAGCTTGATCATCCATTTTGCTCCTTCCTTATTTTGTTCTTCCTTCTAGCCTTAGTCTTTCACTAACATGAGTCCTTCAGACTCCTTATTTTCCATTGTGTCTTTCAAGTACGTGATTTCCTTCTTAGATTCCACTACCCTCACCATTCCCTCTGTCTCCTTGATTTGAACTCTTGTCTGTTTGCTAGGAGTGTTTGGCTCTAATAGATTTAAGCTTCTTAGAAAGAAACCATCCACATCAATATTTATTTATGTGTTAGAACTTCCTTTAGATGAAACTACAGAGACATATTTTACCACCTTTTCATCTTCTTTATATGCTTCTATCTTATGAATCAAAGTGGATCCTCTGAATAATTCTTCTTCTGATGTATCTTCTTCAGATTCCATTTTTTTCTTGGAGCCTTTGACCTTTCTTTTTAACTTTGGCTCTTTTCTTCTCTTCCTTACCACTACTACTATCGTGGTTCTCTTTTTTGGAGGTCCATGGAGCTCTGTGAAGTAAGATAAAAGTGCATCCTCTTTTTTAATGAACACAACCTCTATTTTTGCATATATCATTTGTTCATGGGGATCTTCATAATGCTCCATTTTATCTTGTGTCCAACCAATTGCTTTATTAGAGAAGCTTTCCAACATCTTTTGATATTGAGCTTCATAAGTAGCTCTCTTATTACATATGGATACACTTTTTTTGTACTTGTTCGTGGTGGATGAGGCTCTTTGTTAGCCTTAACATTCTTTTGTTCTAGCTTTATTTCCTCCTATGAAGATTCTTTTGCTTGTAGTTCCAACCTTCTAGGATCTATTTCCCTCTTCTTAATAGGCTGTTGAACTTCAAGAAATATCTTTTTTCTTTTCTTACCTTCCTCCTTTATAGATGTCTTCTTTCTCAAACTCTTTACTCTTGTCATTGATTTCCTGAACATTGTGCTTGTGGATCCAGTAAGAGCTTGTCTTCAATTTCTGGTACTTGATATATAATCTATGTAAGTAATTGAGCTAGATTCATGAACGTTTTAGACTCCCAATGCTTTAGTACATCTTTCAATTGTTCATGGATGTATGAGGGCATGTCTATCCCCCCAAACAGTTTGGTTTTGTCTTTGTTGTTCATCATCACCAATGTCACTATCTTGTGAGGCATGGTGTACCTTGCTAATCTAGGAAAGCACAAGAGTTGTAGAAAGGTCCTAACTGCCAGTTCTTCATTGGGATTTTCTTTGAAGTCCTAGAACATTGTGTATCCTACATATATAGCTACATTCTTTTTCACAAAATCAACATTTGTTTTGGTACCCATAGGATATAAATTTAATGCTGCTATATGGAAAAATAAAAGAAATAAAATAAATCAAAATAAAAATAAACTACAAGTCACACACTCCTATTCCTTTCTTTGTGCTAAAAAGGAGAAAAAGCAAAAAAATAAATAGAACATTTATATACATACATATTTTTTTCTTTTATTTTATATCTTTTTTAATGATTTTCTCTATATTCTCTCATATTTTTTCCAATTTTTTCAATCATTCTTTTGACTCATTGAAAGAAGATTTTCTCCCCCTCCTAGCTCTTATACATATGTAGAAAGAGCTTTTTCCAGTACCTGGGTATTAAACATGTCATGCCTAGTGAATGCATGGCTTCTAATGTAGCACTACACATGCATACTCTAATTATGCAATAATTGTTATGGTGCAAAATGGTCTTAAGTGAATTACCTAACTAGTTTTCTACTATCGAGATTTTATTTTTTTTGTATTTTTTATTTGTACTTAAGCTTCATTTTCAATCACTTATATTGATTTTTTCTTCCAATATCAACTTTCTTTGTTTCCTTTATTTTTTTTTTCTTTTTGGCCTGGTTCTCCTTCTTATGAAAATATTTGAGACTGCTTTGTTATCTGTTGCTTTGGCCTCCATATTTGCTTCAATTTGACCTATTGTGAAGTTTGATTTTGGTAGTCTCTTCTTACTTTAGGTCTCCATATTTTATAAATGTTCTTTTTCTATTTTGTTATGTTTTTGTTTTATTTGATCCTGCTCTCCATTTCTTTGTATTCCCAAGATTTTTTGGATGAGATGAGATTTTCTTCTTGATATTGTGAGCTTTCTTCTGTTGATAATGTATATGTTTCCATATCCAGCTTGTATATGTCTTTGCCTAGTTCGTGCACATCATCATTTACAAACAAAATTCTTATAATTTTCTCTCTCACTTTTACTTTCACCAAATGTTTATCAAAATCAATAGACACTTTGTATTGTTTCATCCTATCTTGACCTAATATTAAACTTTTAGACATTAATTTTTCATGCCATACTTCTCACTCAACTAAAGTTTCTTCTTATCCAATTTTCAATTCAATTGTCACATTTGATAACGGAGGAAGCGTTTGTCCATTTATTGCCTTGATTAGAGTGTGATTCTCTTGTTCCCTCCCTTGAAGTTGATTCAAAATTGTTGAAATTATTAGGTTTACTTGAGACCCAATGTCCAATAAAACCCTAACTTGAGCTTCTTGGTAGCACATTTCAGTTACTAGTAGATGATTTTTGGTTCCTTTCAGATCATTTTCACAAAGCATCATATCTCTTATCCTTTTGTTTCTCCTAATTCTTTCTTCAGCTTCTTTCTAAGCTTTTTGTCTTATTGTCGCCCTTCTTCTTTTCTACTTTTTTATTGTTGTAATCTTCTATAGTCTTGTGTTGTTAAGGGTTCCATGTATCTTTTAATTCTACATCCACTCACATAATTTGACATCACTTCTCCATCTATATTTTCCAATTGAAAAAATCCACTACGACAGATCTTATCAAGAATGTAAGGATCATGTCCCCTTGTCTCTATTTTTTTTACTATGTTCCTTTAGTGTGTATTCTAGGACTAAATCCCCTTCTTGTAGATCCTTCTCTTTTATGTGCAGATCATGATATGCCTTCAATCTTCTTTTATCTGCATAGATACTAATAACAACTTGTAATCTGTATGCTCCCAATTGTTCTAACTCCATAATTCTATCAGATAGTTCATGTCCTCTCCATTGCAATCGATCCCCTATCCTCAAATTTGGTATAAGGAATTCCATGGGTAGAATTGCATTTAGTCCATAGAATAAATTGAATGGAATAGTTCCAATCAAAGTTTTATATGCCACTCTATATGCCCATAGGACATGATATAGCTACATATCCCAATCTCTCCTTTTAGTATTCAAAAGTTTAGAAAGTATAGTGCATAATGTGAAGAGATGGATAGCTATGTGCTTGAAGATGAAGAGGTGTTGCAAAATCCTTGATCTACACCAGCCAAATGAACTCCAGGAGTATATGGTGGGCCTTTTAGCTTGCCAATGAATGTATTAGATACCCTATGTACCTTGGAAGATCACTCACAAAAAGATAGATCAAAACAGATAAGTTGGAGTTAGCTCAGAGGTGAAGAACTTGCTATTTTGGTTCATACACCTGTCCAGTGTTTTGCATAATTCTCTGAGCACAATAGAAATTAACTTAATTCCTCTTGGGGAAGTATAGTTAACTTAAAGAGCTAACTTTCAAGAGCAATCTCATAAAGAATAATGAACCACAAACTGAGAATGATGTTTAACAAGTGATGACATCATCCGGATTTTCACGGGCTGCTATAGTTTGCGACCAGTGAGCAGAACAATGATCATAACTCCAGATTTAAGAATCCAATGATTGGGAAAATTTGTATGCTTATACTAGACAGTATGCTAAATCTGAAAAGCTTTAAATCATTGAATTTGGATAAGTACACACTGAGAAACAGCTCTGACAAGATGAGTAAAAAAGTCGGGTACCTGACGGAGAAGTGAAAATGACAGATAGGGTTGACTTCAACTGAACATAACTGAAGATTGCAATACCCAAATGAAATGAAACTTGATGAGCATATATTAGACTTATAGAGGTAACGTTATCAAGTTAAATCACTGAAAATGATGCACCAAGCGCAGAGAAACCATCTCTGCAATCTGACTGAGAAAACTAAGAGATATGGCAGTGAGTAGTACACTTCACAAGAACATGGAAATATGAACTCAAATGATCATGAAAATGAGAGTATATTGCTTGTACAATACAATGGACTTACTGATACATATGTGTGCCTTGTAATCACACCTTGATATGGCATAAAGCTCAGCTCTTGGAGGTCTTCACATAGGTCTCTCTAACCACGACTAAAGCTGCCATCTATTTATAGTTGAGTTTGGGAGGCTAACTTCCCTCAATCACTCTCCAATAAATTTGTGATTGATTTGATTCTCTACCTAGCACAAATCACAAATTTGTGGCTCCTCTTTCCCTTTTTGATCAAGTGAACTCAACCACTTAAGATTCTCTCACTTTTACATTAAGTAAACTCTTCAAAAGTTACAAGAGGTAGTTCACACGTGAACTTTGCATAGTCTTCATTTTAAAGCTTCTTCTATGACTTTGTGGGACTCAAGCCAATACCTAGGCTTGTCATAGACTTGCTCCAACAGCTCCCCCTCAAGCCAAGTATGCTTGAGGTCTTCAATCTTCCAATATTACTTGTAAACCAATCATAGCCTTGAATTTGCAAAGCTTTGTGCCATCCAATGCTTTGGTTAGGATATCTGCACATTGTTGATGAGTGGACACATATGATATTTGAATCTCTTTGCTTAGAACCTTCTCTCTTACATTGTGATAATGAACTTCAATATGTTTAGTCCTTGCATGAAAAATAGGATTAGCAGCCAAATGAATAGAACTCATATTGTCACCATAAATAGTTGGAGTTCCAAATTCCAATCCAAGATCTTTGAATAATGTCTTCATCCACATAGCTTCTTGTGTAGCTATGGCAAGACCTCTGTATTCAGCTTAAGTAGAAGAGAGAGAGCAACTGTGGGTTGCTTCTTGGATGACCATGAAATAAGCTTTGAACCTGCAAAGGTAAGATAACCTGAAGTGCTCCTTCTATCGTCCTTGGAGCCAGCCCAATCTGCATCAGAAAATAGCTTCAAACCTAAATCAGATACATAAGGATAATAAAGTCCTTCATTTATGGTTCCTTTGAGATACTTGAGAATCCTTTTGGCAGCATCCATATGTGGTTTCCTTGGTGTGTGCATAAATTGACTTAGCACACTCACACTGTAACATATATCTACTCTTGTCAATGTGGCATAGTTGAGACTACCCACTAGACTTTGATATGATGTGATGTCCTCTATGAGTTCACCTTCATGTGAGCTCAATTTGTGATTGACCTCCATTGGAGTACCTGCAATCTTACAATCTTGCATCTTGAATTTTGCCAACATGTCCTTCATGTACTTTCTTTGAGTGAGAAACAGGCCATGATCTTTGTAGACAACCCAAACCTAGGAAGTAGGTAAGTGAACCCAAATCACTTATCTTGAACTCTTCTCTCATCTGATCTTTGATCTTCTTCATACCATCTGCATCATTTCCTGTCAATATAATATCATCTACATATACACATAAGTAGATGACCTCAGAATTACTCTGTTTGATAAAGAGTGAAGGATCTGCCTTGCTTGGTTGAAAGCCTTTGTCTTGCAAGAATGAAACAAGCTTTAAATTCCAAGCTCTTGGAGCTTGCTTGAGACCATACAATGCTTTGTTAAGTTTACACACATAATCAGGATAAACTGGACTCTCAAAACTTGGTGGTTGTGCCATATATACCTCTTCTGTCATCAAACCATTCAAGAATGCATTCTTTACATCTAGTTGAAGTATCTTCCAATTCTTGGAAGAGGCAATAGTAAGCAAAACCCTAATAGTAGGCATCTTTGCCACAGGAGAGAAGGTCTCCTCATAATCAATTCCCTGAGTTTGTGCAAAGCCTTTTGCTACAAGCCTTACCTTATACCTGTTAATGGAACCATCAGAATTCTTCTTGAGTTTATAGACCCATCTTGAGCCTATTACCTTCATGGATGAAGTCTTGGGCACCAAATCCAAGTGCTGTTTTCTTCAAGTTCTTCAAGCTCTTCCTTCATTGCATGCTTCCATTCTGTTTTTGCTTTGGCCTCTTCAAATGATGATGGCTCCTCTTGGTTTATGTCCTATGCTATGTAGATAGAATGTTTAGTCACTAATGAGGTGTCAAACCCATACCTTTCTGGTTTTTTCTTTTCCTTCATAGATCTTCGTAGGCCATGATGTGATGATTCTGCCACATGTCTAAGTTCCTGCAAATTTGCTTTACCTTTAGACTTCCATGCTTTGATCTTTTCCATCTGAGATTCTTCGTCATCCTCTGAGGTGTCTTGTTCTTCAATCTTCGGTTGTTCTCTACCAAGCTTTGGAAAATCTTCTTCAAGATCATATGGTAAATTGATCTTCCTACATGAATCTTCATACCATGAATTGTTTTCATCAAAAACTACATCTCTGCTTACCAAGAATCCTTTGTTGGTAGGGTTGTATAACCTGTAACCCTTTTGATTGTTGTCATATCCAATAAATACACACCTTTCTGCCTTTGGATCCATCTTGCCTCTAACTTGTGAAGGAACATGAGCAAAAGCAATACATCCAAAAATTTTACAATGATCTAAGCTTGGTCTTCTTCCATTCCAAGCCTCATATGGAGTCATCCCATCAAGGGATTTTGAAGGTAACCTGTTAATTAAGTAAGTGGCTGTAGATACAACCTCAAACCATAGATAATTAGGTAAATGCTTTTCATTTAACATGGACCTTGCAGCTTCAACAATTGTCCTATTCCTCCTTTCTGCCACTCCATTTTGCTCAGGAGTGTACCTTGTAGTTACCTCTCTTTTGATTCCTCTTTCTTGAAGAAAAGAATCAAACTCATGGGAGAAGTATTCTCCTCATCCATTTGACCTTGGCCTCTTTAGTGATTTACCTATTTGATTCTCCACAAGAGCCAAATATCTTTTGAAACATGAAAAAACTTCATCTTTGTGTTTCATAAAGAATAGGATAGTCCATCTGCTGCAATCATCAATAAAGGAGACATAATACCTTGATCCAGATATTGAAGCTTCCTTGCTAGGTCCCCATACATCTGTATGAACCAACTCCAAGAGATCTCCATGCATATAACCTTTCTTCATGAATGGTAACCTATGAGACTTTCCAAATTGACATGCACTACACTTATAAATCATATGTTGTTTTGACAAATTAGGGAGTCCAAGTACACTTTGGTCCCTGCAAATTTTCTTTAATGACCTTTCACCAATATGTGCTAACCTTTTGTGCCATACTTCCAATTTTGTGAGTGTCTGACTACCATAATTAAAGAGAGCAATGTTTCTAGTGTCTTGTAATTCAAATGTGAACAATCTACCTGTCTTTTCACCTTTTGCAATTCTTTTGAATCCTTGAGTTGGATCTTCAACAAATGCTCCTGCTTTTGTGAACCTGACTTGCAACCCTTTCTCTACTATCTGCCCAACACTTATCAAATTCTTTGTAATGGTAGGGACATAGAGTACCTTACTGAGTAGGTTGATGTTTCCATGAGGTGCTTTGACATTGCCTATTTTCTCCACAAGATGTCTTGTATCATCTCTTGTTTGTACCTCATGCTTATTCCTTGGATCTTCTAAATCTGATAGGAGTGCCACATTTCCTACCACATGATTTGAACAACCTGAATCTATGTAGAAAACCTGCTCATCAGATTTACCTTGTGGCATAACCATGTTCATGATCAATAATGAATCCTCTTTGTTTGAGTCTTCTGTGTAGTTATTGAAGTCTCTCCTTCCTTTGTAGCCTCCTTGATAGTTTGAATGATTGTAGTTGTTGTAGTTGCCATGATAATTGTTGAACCTTCCTCTTGAGTAGCCATAACTTCCTCCATTGTATCCTCTTCCTCTTTGATTCCTGGAATTCCTAAAGCAATTTTCAATTGTATGATTAGTTAATCCACAAATAGAACATGAGTTGGAGTCTTGGGATCTCCCCCTGCCTTGTCTACCTCCTCTTCCTCTACCTCTGCCATGTCTTCCTCTACCTGCATAGTTAGCTTGATATGTACCTGCTTCATCATCCACTTTCTTTGCCTTTCCTTTGTTATCTTTGGACTTGCTTTTATCAGTGTATAAAGCTGAAGATTGATTACCTTTAGAGCTTTCTCCATTTTTGATAAGCTTTGCCTCTTGAGTAAGTAGTTGTCCAATCAGTGTATTGAAATCAGGTACATGCATGTCCATGTACAATCCATAGCTGTGGTGAATGCTTCCCACTTGTCATCTGCCTTCAAGCCATTGATGACCTGCCTTACAATTTGCTCTTCATCTATTACCTCTCCAATGCTTCCCAACTGATCCGCTATGTCCTTGAGCTTTGTGACAAAATCAGTCACATTTTGTTTGGGAGCCTTCTTGAGAGTTGTGAAATCCAGCCATAGTTGATACTTCCTAGCTTTGGTACTTGAAGAGAAGAAGGCTTCAAGTGCATCCCACACTTCCTAAGATGTCTTACAACTTCTAATGTGAGGCAACAAAAAATCTGAGATAGAGTTGAGGAGATAAGACCTTGCAAGTGCATCCTTGGAGCACCATGTGCTCAATGTTTCTTGCTCTTCTTGTGTTGGTTGACTTTTGTTCCTGAAACTTGGCATAACTTCATCTCCAGCCACATAACCATATAAACTTCTACCTTGGAGATAAGCTTCCATTCTTAATGACCAAGCTGAGTAGTGACCTCTGTTCAATTTGTCAATTGATGAAGGAAATCCATCTGCCATGTTGTCCAACCTTGCTCTGATACCACTGTAAAGAGATGGATAGGTATGTGCTTGAAGATGAAGAGGTGTTGAAAATCCTTGATCTACACCAGCCAAATGAACTCCAAGAGTATATGGTGGGCCCTTTTACCCTATGTACCTTGGAAGTTCACTCACAAAAAGATAGATCAAAACAGATAAGTTGGAGTTAGCTCAGAGGTGAAGAACTTGCTATTTTGGTTCATACACCTATCCAGTGTTTTGCATAATTCTCTGAGCACAGCAGCAATTAACTTAATTCCTCTTGGGGAAGTCTAGTTAACTTAAAGAGCTAACTTTCAAGAATAATCTCATAAAAAATAATGAACCACACACTGAGAATGATGTTTAACAAGTGATGACATCATCCCGATTTTCACGGGCTACTACAGTTTGAGACTAGTGAGCAGAAAAATGAACATAACTCCAGATTTAAGAATCCAATGATTAGGAAAATTTGTATGCTTATACTAAACAGTAGTCTGAAACCAAAAAGCTTTAAAGCATTGAATTTGGATAAGTACACACTGAGAAACAGCTCTGACAAGATGAGTAAAAAAGTCGGGTACTTGACAGAGAAGTGAAAATGATAGACAAGGTTGACTTCAACTGAACATAACTGAAGATTGCAATACCCAAATGAAATGAAACATGATGAGCATATATTAGACTTGTAGAGCTAACTTTACCAAGTTAAATCACTGAAAATGATGCACCAAGCTCAGAGAAACCATCTCTGCAATTTGACTAAGAAAACTGAGAGATATGGCAGTGAGTAGTACACTTCACAAGAACATGGAAATATGAACTCAAGTGATCATGAAAATGAAAGTATATTGCTTGTACAATACAATGGACTTACTGATACATATGTGTGCCTTGTAATCACACCTTGATATGGCATAAAGCTCAGCTCTTGTAGGTCTTCACATAGGTCTCTCTAACCACGACTAAAGCTGCCATCTATTTATAGTTGAGTTTGGGAGGCTAACTTCCCTCAATCACTCTCCAATCAATTTGTGATTGATTTGATTCTCTACCTACTACAAATCACAAATTCATGGCTCCTCTTTCCCTTTTTGATCAAGTGGACTCAACCACTTAAGATTCTCTCACTTTTACATTAAGTAAACTCTTCAAAATTTACAAGAGGTAGTTCACAAGTGAACTTTGCATAGTCTTCATTTTAAAGCTTCTTCTATGACTTTGTGGGACTCAAGCCAATACTTAGGCTTGTCATAGACTTGCTCCAACACATAATACTTTTATTGTTACTTTCACCAAGACCACTAGCTTGTGGATGATAGGGTGCAGATTTCTTATGTGCTATCATGTATTGATCTGTCAATGTTTCAATTACTTGACACAAGAAATTAGTTTTTCTATTAGTTACCAATTCCATTAGCAGTCCATATCTTGTGATTACATTTTCATACAAAAACTTAGAAATTGTTTGAGCATCATTCTTCAATGTGGTTTTGCTTCAGACTATTTTGTTAAATAATTTGTTGCCACTATTATATATTCTACATGAGAGCTTTTAGCTAGTGGGTGTATAGGTCTAATGAAATCTAATTGCCATTTACTAGATACTCTAGCATATTTCAAAGGTTCTTAAATGTATGAACTAATGTAGCAATACTATGTTTAATGCAAGTTTTGGAGAATTTCCCTATGAATCCTTCCAAAAATGTATCTATGTCCACGAACATTTTCTTCATTAATGCTAGAAACCAAGGTAAGACAACTCCTGATAATGTTTATTTATAAATAATGAAAAATATATATATATTTTTTATTTTTCATGGTCCAAAGCTTTTGGCTCTAGACTGCACCTCGGATGGTAATTTTTTTTCAAACTTTGGGTCATTTTCATGTATTTTGGCACCTCTTAACTCATTTTTTGCCTTTAATTTTCCAAACTCCCATCTTCTCTCTAACTTTTACTCAAACCTCACATGTTTTGAGCACATTTCTCCTGTGTTTTTTATTCAGCACATGGTCCACATGGTCTATTCTCACTTCATTTTCCTTTACCCTTGTGCCCAGCCCCATCCTTACCACTCCATACCCTATCCATCTCAGCCATCTCAGCCATCCCTTCCCCCTCCTTTCTACCCTCCCATTGCCCTCCTTTGCTTTTCCATGCAAAAATCCCGCTTTTGGGTTCTTCTCTGGTGTTTGTTCTCTCCTGTTTCTAGTGGACTTGGTTGCTACTCAAGTGTCCTTTTGAAGCTTTTGCAGCAAAAGAATCATGGTGTCATATCTGCTCAGAGTTTTGGTTGTAGCTCTCCGGGACGGAGAGCACATTAGGTGGTGGGCAACTGTTGAGCCCATAAAAGTCATCTTGGTCAAAGTCAACCATAATCAAAGTCAACTATAGTCAATGTCAAAAGGTCAAAGTCAAAATTTCAAACTCAAATTGGTCAAAGTCAACATGTTCAAGGTCAAAGTCAACATGGGCAAAGTCAAAGTGTTCAAAGTTCAGGTGTCAAAGTGCATAGGTAGTGCACAATTAATTGTTCACAAATGGTAAAATTGCAGAAAGTTGGTTGCAGGTTGCAGAGGTATTTATGTAATTCCCTAAGGTTCAAATGTGTTTTTAAAGTGTTTTGGAAGGTTCAAGTGAACCCTCTCTTAGGTGCACAAGTGAAGAATTAAAAGAAAAATGTGAAGATATGTGAAGCGGCAGCGTACGCAGAAGTGAAAGTATGGCCCCCCAATTAAATTTTTTTGTTTGTCTAAAGTCACTACAAGACAAAACACGGATTCGTTGGCTACCCACTTGTGGAGACAATCTTGGGACATCAAAGTGAGCATCAAGATACTCTAGCAGTTAGGAGCGTATGTGAATCAACACTCAAATCAAGACAAGGACTATTCTTGGGGACTAAGCAAGGTGAGCATAGTCTAAGCTAGGCAAGAGAGAGAAGTGAAAGAGACACACAATGTGCGACACAGAGAAGTGAAGTGCAAGGTGTGCATGAAGAGTGACTAAGGAAGTGTGCAGAGAAGGGAAGCTAGTCACCCCAAAGATCCCAAGGTCCCATTGAATCTGTGCGTGTGCCGATAGAAGGTATCCAACCCTCCCCCTTGGTGCAAGGTGTGCACAAGTGTAGGCTTGGAGAAGGTGGAGGTCTGGTGCAGAGAAGGCCGATAGCAACAAGACCCTTGGGTATTTGGTATTTTGTGATTGAGCACTCTGTGGGATTTTGCACAGAAGCATTGGATTGTATTGTGCATCACCATTGTATTTGTCTTCTTATAATCAATCGACAGAGGCTTCCAATGTGTATCTTTCTTCTTGTATTTCCCTTTTCTCCTACAAACACTCAAATCCCTTCTTGTCCAAGAATCCCCCAACAAGGGTTTTATATTTTCCTATATCTTTGCTCTTAGGATTTTTTTGTACTGAGCTATATGATCATAAGGACCTATAGATCCTTCATATTGGTTTTTCATACATTTTTCTACTTGGTACGATCTCATAGTTCTTCTAGGATTATTCCATTCATTTCCTCTTCTAATAGGGAATTGATTCATTGCTTCTCCTTCCTTTAGAAATGGAGTAGGTGAAGTGATGCCTCCTTTCTCTCTATGGCTCTATAAGAGTGTGATTTCTACTATGCCTTGGATTGTCTAGTTTTTCTAGGTTTTGGTCCTAAGTTCATTTCTCTGAACACTGATCAAAATCATTTGTATCATCAGGGTTATTTGTAAAGAAACATATGCATCCTTGTCTATCTTCATATCTACCATCCTTAAAATGAGCTATTGGCATCAAATTTGAAGGAATTTCTAAGTACATCAACCTAGGGAGTTCCTTATGCAGTCCATCCTGATATACATAGGCTCCAAACTTGTTTGTATCTATCAGATGTTTTTGCTTCTCCATTTTGATTTTCCATGTTTCTTTGTGATAAGTATGTGTTTTTTTCCTCCCTACTTGTGTTTTTTTGTGCTAGATCCTTGACTATGTTTAGTGAAAAGTCATGATCTCAATCTCATCAATTTCAAAGTTTTTCCCAAAAAACATTAATTTCCACGAGAGAACTAGGGTTAGATTTTTCTACCGTAGCTCTAGAATTTCTTCCCCCAATTAGTCCATTATTCAACGCAATATGGTTGATTTTGTGTGTATGTAAGTTGTTTGACTTTCAATTCATTTGGAAAAATCACGATTTTGAGCTCAAAATCGTGTTTTTCACAGAGAATCGCAATTTTCAATGCTTATGATTTCTAGATATTTTATTTAGTTCTTTGGATTTTATAGTATTTTGATTATCCAAGTATTTTCAGAATCCTTAAAAATCATGTGTTTGGGCAATTGTGAAAAACCATGATTCTATGCAAAAAATCATGTTTTTTGTACGCGAAATCGCAATTTGGAGAAATCACAATTTTCAAATGAGAATCGCAATTTTCACACTTCACAATCTCAAATTTCAATCAAAACTTAATTCTCAATGAGAGTCCTATTTTCCTCAAAAAATCATGATTTTGTGTAGAAAATCAAACTTTTCTGTGTGAGGAGAAAACCGCGACTTTCAAGTGCTCAAAATCATGTTTCAACCCACAACTATGTTTTCAATCACAATTGCGTTTCTCTATCACAATCGTGAAATTATGCAATTTTCAACTAAAAATCTTGTTTTACGAGAATCGTGTTGTATGTTTTCACAATTTGTGTTGATCTTTAGTGAAATTTTGGTGTGAGTCTTTTGTGATTTTTTTCACATGCACTAGAAGCACCTTTTTATTTAAATGCCATGTAATCAAGAAAATCTAACAAAAAATGACTTTTTCTCATTGAAAAATAAAAAACCAAAAGTCACGATTCTTTTATTACTTAATATCTATCATTTTCCAGCAAAGAGTTTTCAAAACATTGAATTATGAATTATCAAAAGAGTATACCGTTAATTTACTTGCACAAAAATCTTGAAAAGTATGATTTTTGTGTTCCTTGCTCATAAAGTCATGATTTTCAACCCTCCCACTCTCAGTCACTCTCTTGTTTGAGTTTGAGGTCTGCAAAAGCACGCGAACAACAGAAGGGAGAAGAAGAAGCTTGGAGCACAACGCACAATACTCAATGTATTACAACTAGAATGTACAAAGATAAGTGACCTGTTAGGGTTAAGCCTATATACAAGCCAGGGGAGAAGACCTCTTAAAGAGGGAAAAAAGTGCCCCAGTGGTTCTCATGTGTTCGCACACATCACTACCTAAATATATCAACAAATCCCCCTTGGGAGTGATGCGCTGAACAAGGAGTTGGCGCTCATGTGTAAGGAAGTGCCAAGCTATGTGGAATCAATCCACAAAACGAAGTAAGCCCAAAGCTTTGTGAAAAGCTTCAAACTTCTCCCTAGGTAGAGCCTTTGTGAAAATGTCAACAATGTTCTCCTGGATGGGCACATATGCCAAGTTGATCTCTCCAGTAGAGAACCTCTCCCTAACATAGTGATAGTGCACCTGAATGTGCTTAGTGTGAGCATGGTACATAGGGTTCCTTGCAACTACTAATGCGCTCTAACTAGTAGTGAAGATGGTGGTGGCAGATGAGTGACCAACACCCAAATCAGCCATAAGGCATCTACACCACACACACTCAAGAGTCCCTGCAAAAGCTGCCCTACACTCAACCTCACAACTAGAAGTGTCCACAATAGGATACTTCTTGCTCAACCAAGGTATGCATGAGAACATGAAGCAAAAACCACTGGTGGACCCACAAGAGTCATAACAACCATCCTAGTCAGAGTCAAAAAAAGCATGTAAATCTCGCAGTAGTGCCTTGAGATACAACAATCCAAGTAGTTGGGTACCACTCTAGTAGTGAAATATGTGTTTAACCACCTACCAATTCTTGACACCTGAGCAATGCATAAACTTGCTTGTCTGTGAGACAACAAACTGAATATACGGCTGAGTAATGCATAAGTGAATCAAGCATCCAATAGCCTGCTGATAGAGAACAACATCAAATGCATCTCTAGCATCATGAAGACTCAATCATATACGTGTCTCCATAGGAGTGGCAATAGGTTTGCATTCTTCAAGGCCAAAACACTCGATAATGTCTTAATATATTTTGTTTGACAAAAAGCTATTCTGCCATCAACTTGCATGAACAAAATGCCCAAATAATGATGCAAATGCCCCAAATATGACATCTCAAATGAGGCATGCAGATTAGCCTTAAAATCAACAATATGCTTCTCATGAGAAGCCTATCATTTGCTGTTTAACATATAAGGTGCTTTGAGTTGGTGCTTGCTTCAAACCATATAATGCCTTTTTCAACCTGCACACTTCATTTTCATGCCGTTTCTGCACAAAGCCACATGGCTGAAAAACATTCACTTCTTCATGCAAATCACCATTCATAAATGTTGTTTTAATGTCCAAATGATGTACATTCCAACCATGATGAACTACAAGTGCACAAATGCTACAAATAGTAGTCATTCGGCATGTAGGAGCAAAGGTCTCATCAAAATCAATCCCTCTTTCTTGAGCATAACCCTTTGCAATAAGCCTAGCCTTATACATGTCAGCTGTTCCATCAGGCTTACACTTCCTCTTGTACACCCACTTAGTGCCAATGACCTTCTTGCCAAGAGGCAAGTGACATAAAGACCAAGTACCATTTTTCATCATAGCATCATATTCTAATTGCGTAGCAACCATCCAATTTTCAGCATTTTGTGCATCGTCAAACGAAACAGGCTCATTCGTATCACACAGACTAGAGGCATTCATAGCATAGCAATGTGATGCAAAAGAGGTGCTATGATAGCCTAAACGAGTATGATATGAGAGATATGCATCTAATTTGCTATCTCGCAAAGCAGCACACCAGCCATTTAGGCATAGTTTTTGCCTCTTCTACATCAGTTCTCTCATCAATAAGTGATCATGTAAGTCTACATCAGAAATGGAATGATCTACATCATCACATGAAACATGTAAAGGCTCAAAAGTTGCCTCATTTGGACCAACACTAAACTATCCACTTGCAAAGAGAGGTAGCAAAGTGTCACACATGACTTTGGAGCTAATTGATGTCTCCCTAGTACATGAAAGTAATGGCTGAATAGCATCTTCCACAAAGACAACATCACAGCTAACCAAAATGCATTTAGTCTATGGATGTTACAAACGATAGCCTTTACGTTCAAAACTGTACCCAACAAAAATATATTTCATTGCTTTATCATCCGATTTCCTGTGTTGGTGTTTAGGCACTAATGTGTATGTTGAATTGCACATGCTGGATCATTCAAAGATTTTTCATAATCTATGAGCTTATACAACCCACGACATAAAATGCCAGAGGCAATAATGATGTCGCCATTTGAGAAATCATGAATTGTACATCTATCATCAACAAATTTCATGACCAAGCGAATATTGGCTAATGTTGAAACTCATAACATATTTTTCTTGATCTCTGGAACAAATAAAGCATCACACAATGTAAAAGATTGGTGCATGTGATAGTATTCCCTGTAGGGGCAAGCTCGAGTGAAGTGAAGAAACTCCGCTATGAGGTAATATGTTTGGTTGCCCCAATATCAAAGTACCAAACATCTGAGTCTACTGCAGATATACATTATTCATGAGAAGATGGGTCGTAGAAAATGGTAAATGCCCATTCTTCATTCTACACAAGATTAGCAAACTCTGTTTTGGGTGTAGAGGCCTTTGTAACAACCATTCTAGCGTCTTTCTTCCTTGCATCTTTAGCAACCAGTTTTGGAAAACTCTTTATGACATGATCATTTCCTTTAGAGTATTTGCAAAACAATTTCTGCTTTTTTGTTTTCTTCTCGTCTCTATCATCCTCCTTTGATTTTGCAGAATTAGCAAGTTTCTGCTTTCTAGTAGAAGAGCTCCATTTACATTTTCCCTTCTGACTAGCTTGGGAATCTTGATCTCAACATGCATAATGGACCTGTTCTACCTAGAATGATCTTCCTGCAATAGAATAGAGACTAAATCCTCAAATGTTATGGCATTTGGATTGCCTTTCATCATCAAATGAAGAGTAGAAGCAAAACTTTGATATGAATCTCAAAGACCATTCAAAACAGTCTACGCAAGTGAACTTTCAGGCAAGACTTCATCAATAGAAATCGATTGTTCCTTCAAATCTTTGATCTTTGACAGAAAGTTGTCCACGGAATCTCCTTCATTCATGTGCTCACTCTCCAATTGTTTTCGTAGGTAACCAACATGAGCCTTCTTCCTTGCTTGGTATAAAGTGGTAATTGTATCCCAAGAATCCTTAGTTGTTCTACAAGAGCAAATGTGAGGAATAATGGCACGTTTAATTGACAATGCTATCAATGCATGTGCCTAAGCATCTCTACCATCCCAACAAATTTCCTCTATGGTAGGTGAAGCTGGAATTGCAACATGAATAGGAACATGAAGAATATCACCATCTTCAATGCCATCTACATTGTTGGAGTTAGACGTCTGGGGAAGCATGCGAACAACACAAGGAAGAAGAAGAAGCTTGGATCACAACACACAATACTGAATGTATTACCACTAGAATGTACAAAGATAAGTAACTCATTAGGCCTATAGGCGTATATACAAGCTCGGGGAAAAAACATCCTAAAGAGGGAAAAACATGCCTCGGGAATCCTAGTGTGTTCACACACATCACTACCTAAATATACCAACAAATCCCCCCTAGGGGTGATGTGGTGAACAAGGGGCTAGCACTCATGTATAAGGAAGTCCCAAGCTATGTGGAATCAATCCACAAAAGTAAGTAAGCCTAAAGCTTTGTGGAAAGCTTCAAACTTCTCCCTAGGTAGAGCCTTCATGAAAAGGTCTGCAATGTTCTCCTGCATGGGCACATATGCCAAGCTGATCTCTCCAGCAGAGAACCTCTCCCTACCATAATGGTAATGCACATCAATGTGCTTAGTGTGAGCATGGAACACAGGGTTCCTCATAACTGCCAATGTGCTATAACTGTCAGTGAAGATGGTGGTGGTAGAAGACTAACCAACACCAAAATCAACCATAAGGCATCTGAGCCACACACACTCAACTGTCACTCTAAAAGTTGCCCTATACTGAGCCTCACAATTGGAAGTGGCCACAGAAGGGTGCTTCTTGCTCAGCCAAGATATGCATGAGCTACCAATCATGAAGAAAAAACCACTAGTGGACACACGAGTGTCACAACAACCAGCCTAATCAGAGTTAGAAAAAGCATAAAAAATCTAGCGGTAGTGATCCCCATTTGGGATAAAACAATCCAACTAGCAGTTTACCACTCAGTCTACTCATCTGTGAGACAAAAAACTAAATATCTCATGGAGTAATGCATAAGTAAATCAAGCATCCAACAACATGCTAATAGAGAACAACATAAAATGCATCTCTAGCATCATGAAGACTCAATGGTAAACCTGTCTCCATAGGAGTGGCAATAGGTTTACAATCTTCAAGGCCAAAATGCTGCAATAATGTGTCAATATATTTTGTTTTACACAAAGCTATTCCACCATCAACCTGCATAAATTGAATGCCCAAATAATGATGCAAATGCCCCAAATCAGACATCTCAAATGAGGCATGCTATTTAGCCTTGAAATCAGCAATATGCTTCTCATGAGGACCAGTGAGCAGCATGTCATCAACATACACAACAATGATCAGAAGCACATCATTAGCACACCTAACATATAAGGTTCTTTTAGTTGGATTGTTCTGAAAACCATGCGCAATCAGATAGGCATGTATCTTTTCATAACCATATAATTCCTTCTTTAACCTGCACACCTGGTTTTCATGCCCTTTACTCACAAAGCCACGGGGCTGGAAAACATATACTTCTTCATGCAAGTCACCATTCAGAAATGATTTTTTAATGTCCAACTAATGTACATTCCAACCATGATGAGCTGCAAGTGCACACATGGTATGAACAATAGTCATTCCGCAAGTAGGTGCAAAGGTTTCTTTAAAATCAGTGCCTCTTTCCTGCACAAAACCCTTTGCAACAAGGTTGGCCTTATACTTGCCAACTACTCCATGAGGTTATGCTTTAGCTTGTATATCCACTTAGTGCCAATGGATCATGTTCAGATTGCATTGTAGCCATCCAATGTTAAGAATCTTGTGCTTCATCAAACGAAACAGGTTCAGTCTCATCACAGAGACTAGAGGTAGCCATAGCATAGCAATCTAATGCAAAAGAGGCATTATGAGAGCCTGAACGAGTACGGTATGATAGAGATGCAACTAATTTGCTATCACGCAAAGTTTGTGGTGGCTTATTGGGGTTTCCCATGATTTCTCTTGTGCATAGGCACCCCTTTAGTAGTCAAGAAATACCCTCTCTTTGTATAATGGATATGTTCCCATGTGAACACTCTCCTAAGCACTTTTCAATATTTCCTTATGCCATAGTGTAGGAGACATCTAAATAATTCACCTTGTTTGCACACGTCTAGGAAAATCCCATGTAGAAATCCCACACATCCCTTTTATGGGGATTTGTTTGTTACAAAAGAGATTTTGGAATCTTCTAGAGATATGTTAGTTAGAGATATTCCCTTTTTGACTTTTAGAGCTTTTGGTTCGACGTGCTCTCATGTACATATTCTTTATGAATGGATGAATACTCTCTTTTACTCTAAGACTATGTACATTCTTGTATTGCATCTTTGAGAGTGTGAGAGATGTTGGAGACCTCAAGGCTTGATCTATACTGATTTAAGAACACCTCTATACCAATCACTGATTTAAGAACACCTCTATACCTTGATCTATACTGATTTACACAAATATTCATTATCACTTCTCTGAGTAAAGTTTCTTCTTCTTCAAGAAGTTTGCTTCATTTAAATTCATTACCTGCAAATAACTTCAAGTTTCTTTAATCTAATGATGCACATATCTTCACGCTACCTTTGCGCAATCATATCATCCATTAGACCTTCAAAGGAATCATTAAAATTCCGATTTGATCATTAAGATCAAAGCTATGTCAGAAACTATCCTCCTGAACAAGCGACTTTGACATAGTCAACTTCTAAGGTTGCTTTCTCACAGCAAAAGTCTCATTTTGCTAAATGCTTTTAGCCATAGCTTCTTACCTTCTAACTTAGATTTTGAATGCTCACTCATCAAAAACTTTACACTGTGCACTGAGATCTAAAACATTCTCACGAAAAAATGCACTACTCTAAGAGGTCTACCTGCAAACTTTACATATACATGTTCCTATTGATCATACACACAACCTAAAAGAAATTAGACCTTGAAACTTTGAACATAGCTTGAATAGCTTCTAGATTAGATGTGTACAAAAGATTTCTTGATCCACATCATCAGGTTGAGAGAAATCAGAGAAAGACTCGATGCTAACTCAGAAAGATGACTCTCTATAAATCTATCTCATGAACACTTGGATTCTAATGATTCTCTCTCCTTTTTCTTTACATTATTGACTTATATACATATGATTCTAGACTCATCCGAAATCTACTTCTTTTTACAGGTGGATAGTTTAGTGTTGGTCCTAATGAGGCAACTTCTCACCGTTTACAGGTTTCATGTGATGATGTAGATCATTCCATTTCTGATGCAGATTTGCATGATGCACTTGTTGATGAGAGAGCTGATATTGAGAAGGCAAAAAAAATGCCAAAATGGCTAGTGCAAACTGTTGTAATTGTGGTAGTAGTACTCCGAAGACCCACACCACCTTACATGGAAGCAAGAAGGAAGGCTCAAGATAGAATCTCCTCTCATCCAACCCAACCTCGAACATGATCAAGCCATTGGCCATCAACCCCATGCTATGCCACATGCTTGATAACATGGAGAGAAGGGTGTCAAGGATCCTTGTCCATGTGCAAAATACAAGTAGTACAACTACTCTACTCATACAAAGGAGAGACATGCATGGGCACACACACACTTCACTCTCTCACACTCTGAAAGACACAATACAAGAGTGTACATAGTCTTAGAGTAAAAGAGAGTATTCTTCCATTCACAAAGAATATGTACATGAGAGCACATCGAACCAAAAGCTCCTCCCCTTACAAAAATGGGGCTCTATATATATAGGCTAAGCACATTTCCCCATGTTCTCCTTTTGAAAAGTAAAAAAAGGGAATCTCTCTAACTAACATATCTCTAGAAGATTCCAAAATCTCTTTTGTAACAAACAAATCCCCATAAAAGGCATGCATGGGAATTCTATGAGGGATTTTCCTAGATGTGTGCAAACAAGGTGAATTATTTAGATGTCTCCTACACTATGGCATAAGGAAATATTAAAAGTGCTAAGGAGAGCGTTCACATGGGCACATCTCCATTATACAAAAAGAGGGTATTTCTTGAGTACTAAAGGGGTGCCTATGCACAAGAGAAATCATGGGCAACCCCAATAAGCCAACATAAACTTTGTGTGATAGCAAATTAGATGCAGCTCTATCATACCGTACTCGTTCAGGCTCTCATAGTGCCTCTTTTGCATCAGATTGCTATGCTATGGCTACCTCTAGTCTCTCTGATGAGATAACACAAAATTCTAAACATTGGATGGCTACAATGCAATCTAAATATGATGCGATCATGAAAAATGGTACCTGGTCTTTATGTGAATTGCCTCCTGGCAAGAAGGCCATCGACAATAAGTGGGTATCCAAGCTAAAGCATAAACCTGATGGAGCAGTAGACAAGTATAAGGCGAGGCTTGTTGCAAAGGGTTATGCACAGGAAAGAGGCATTGATTTTGATGAAACCTTTGCACCTACTTGCCAAATGACTATTGTTCATAGCATGAGTGCACTTGCAGCTCATCATGGTTGGAATGTCCATCAGTTGGACATTAAAAAATCATTTTTGAATGCTGACTTGCATGAAGAAGTGTATGTTTTTCAGCACTGTGGCTTTGTGCAAAAAGGGCATGAAAACTAGGTGTGCATGTTAAAGAAGGCATTATATGGTTTAAAGCAAGCACGACGTGCTTGATATGAAAAGATACATGCCTATCTGATTGCAAGTGCTTAGGAGAGTGGTCACATGGGCACATCTCCATTATACAAAAAGAGGGTATTTCTTGAGTATAAAAGGGGTGCCGATGCACAAGAGAAATCCTGGGCAACCCCAATAAGCCAACACTCTCCCCCCCTAGACTTTGTCGCCCTCGACAAAGCTCGAGAAGAGGATCATACACAGCTAAACTACTCCAAGTTGAAGTCTTCAAGTCTCGAAATCTTCATGTCTGCGAGTCTTCAAAAATCTACAAGTCTCTAGGTTTGCAGGTCTACAAATATGTAGCAGATATTCAATTCTTCACGTCTTCAATGTTGAGCGACACAATCCCCTTGAGGGGCAGCCAACCCCGCATACATCCCACTATGCAGTCCTTTGTAAGGCTAGAAATCCTTCTTAGGGAGCTTCCAAACCTGAAATTAAAACATACACAACAAGTAGAGTGCATTTGGAGAAGAAGCGTATAGTAAACCTTTATTCCAATTTTAGTTTTCACTTCAAGGTTCATCAAGTCCCACAAGACTTCTTTCTACTAGACATTAGTTCTCAAGATCTGTCCTTCCATGGTGTGTCTACCATTTCTAGCAAGTATGTTAGATTTTGGACACTAGCCCATAAAGGGTAGTCACAAAGTTAAAGTGGTTTGAAAATGAAGGTCATATCCTGAAATCCAAGAAAAAATAGCTCCAAGGATCCCATTAACAAAAATGACCCTATAGCCCACCATCTTTCTCGCACCTTAGCCATGCCACAATCAAACCTAATGTGTAATCAAGCAAGTGCAAGTGTGATACATTGCAATGTAAATCATGAGATAGATGTTGCTATTTTGGTTCATTGAATGAGTGAGCAATGGCCTATTTACAACCAAATAAGTCGATCATAATGTCCTCGTATTAAATGAAGGTGACAATAGGGTCACCATGTGTATAATAAACATGTGATTATTTCCCAAGCACATGAATGTCAAAGAAATGCATCCAGTCACAAAAATCTCCAACCAAAACTACACTGAGCTGCATGGCAAAACTATGAACTTTTATGCCTGCAAACATATGCAACTTGTAAGGCCTATTTTATGCCCTCGAACCATGCATTTTACCAAAAAGAACCGCTTGCAGTAATGAAGAGTAAAGTATAACATCAATAGAGATCCATTAGCATGTAACAAAAGCAAGATTTGTGTAGGTGGAGTCTTGGATACAATTCTGTCAGTTGCTCAATCACACAGAATGTCATTCACAAGCAGCACTTAGACCTCTATGACTTTCACACCTATGTAGTACAGAACAAATCTAAATCCACATGTTTTGAAACACAAAACATTTAGAGATCATGGGATGAATAGGGACCAAAAGGGGATCACCCTCCAAGTCCAAGGTGTACCAAAGATGGCCTTACACCACCACCTTTAGTACATGTGTCCCATAGCCTTACACCACTATGGACACAGTATGACATCCCGAGAGTGATGGGGATTTACAAGAGGGTAGATGCTTCAACCCTCCATGTTGTGAAGTGCATCAACCACCTATTCGAGGTTCCTCGGACACAATGGGCAGTCATGAAAAAACAAGAATCAAGTTGTTCGAGGGGGAGAAGCTTCGAAGGGCTCAAAACCTATGAAAACCTAAACGGTATAGTCAAAAAATACATTTAATTTCATGACCCTAAAGTGAACATACATCACAAGTTTCTTTTGTAGAGGCCGTTAGCTTCTTAAAAATCCACCATCTTGGTTACATACAATTTACTGGCTGCAAGTTGTGTCTAAGTGTAAACACTGATCTTGTCATACAATCCTTTCCAAGTCAAATGTTTTGCAGAATAATAAAATATAAGAAAACATAATAGATGTGAGTCGGTTTAGTGCTTCATACTTGTGCATTTTAGCATGCATTCTCATTCTTTAATATGTGAGTTATGTGCACACGTGAGCCTAGGAGGAATATAGAACCAGGGGAGTTGATACACAATCCTCATGTTAACACCACATAACCAAGTGAGAGAACAATGACAGTGCATATGATAACATACATCCATTCTTCCAATAATAAGTGCTAATAATTAGCCAATGCCTACATAGAGTTTTTGGAATCTATCCCAAAGAGGTAGTCACACAATCTCTATCAACCATAGCATAGTCAAATACTTACGTAAAGTCACCAAGTGACTTATGTGTTTGTGATAGATAGTAAAGGTATTGCAAATGTGAGTACAAAGATCTGCAAAACTGTGAAGAGATGGATAGGTATGTGCTTGAAGATGAAGAGGTGTTGCAAAATCCTTGATCTACACCAGCCAAATGAACTCCAGGAGTATATGGTGGGCCCTTTTAGCTTGCCAATGGATGTATTAGACACCCTATGTACCTTGGAAGATCACTCTCAAAAAGATAGATCAAAACAGATAAGTTGGAGTTAGCTCAGAGGTGAAAACTTGCTATTCTTGGTTCATACACCTGTCCAGTGTTTTACATAATTCTCTGATCACAGCAGCAATTAGCTCAATTCCTCTTGGGGAAGTCTAGGCAACTTAAAGAGCTAACTTTCAAGAGTAATCGCATCAAAAATAGTGAACCACACACTGAGAATGAGTTTCAACAAGTGATGACATCATCCCGATTTTCACGGGCTGCTATAGAAATAGACTAGTGAGCCGAAAAATCCACATAACGCAAAATTTAGGAATCCAATGATTATGAAAATTTGTATGGTTATACTAGACAGTAAGCTGAATTCAACAAGCTTTAAATCACTGAATTTGGATAAGTAACCACTGAGCAATGACTCTGACAAGATGAGTGAAAAAGTCGGGTACCTGACAGAGAGGTGAAGATGAACAGACCCTGTTGACTTCAAATGAACATAACTGAAGATTGCAACATCCAAATGACATGAAAATTTATGAGCATATAGTAGAACTATAGAGCTAACTTTACCAAGTTAAATCACTGAAAATGATGCACCAAGCTCAGAGAAAACATCTCTGCAAGGTGACTGAGAAAAACTGAGAGTAATGGCAGTGAGTAGTACACTTCACAAGAACATGGAAAGATGAACTCAAATAATCATGAAAATGAAAGTATATTGCTTGTACAATACAATGACTTACTGATACATATGTGTGCCTTGTAATCACACCTTGATATGGCATAAAGCTCAGCTCTTGGAGGTCTTCACATAGGTCTCTCTAACCACGACTAAAACTGCCATCTATTTATAGTTGAGTTTGGGAGGCTAACTTCCCTCAATCACTCTCCAATCAATCAATGATTGATTTGATTCTCTACCTACCACAAATCACGAATTCGTGGCTCCTCTTTCCATTCTTGATCATGTGGACTCAACCACTTAAGATTCTCTTACTTTTACATTAAGTAAACTCTTCAAAAGTTACAAGAGGTAGTTCACAAGTGAACTTTACATAGTCTTCATTTTAAGGCTTTTTCTATGACTTTGTGGGACTCAAGCCAATACTTAGGCTTGTCATAGACTTGCTCCAACAAAAACACTTTGGGTGTGTACATAATCCCTCCCCCCCCCCAAGTGGAGCAGTCAAACACACCCCATCAAAACCAAACTTCCAAGCTGCGTCTTCCAAACCTGCAAAACATAAAGATCTTGGCACATTCGAACAACAAGAGATACAAGTCATAGTCACACCTCCCATTCTATGATGGCCCCAAAGTTATCAAGCTTCTACATCTATATGTCCTCAACGAAGTATCAATCCAAAGCATTAATAATTTTTGGAACATCTCCCAAGTGAAGATTGGAGATGGACATCTTCAATAAGTGTGGAAATCATAGACTTCACTATGTAAGCATATCTATTGCAATCAAAGTGCATAAGGCCCTCAAATTATTAAAGAAGGTTACTCCCGTAAGGGCATGTACTTGCATAGCTCAATCCTCAACCAATGGAATCGCCAAGGAAGCTGGGAACATTAGTGATTTTCATATAAGCCTATCCTTTTGAGAGAAACTCAAAAATCAAGAATGGTTAAGAGAAAAAGCCAATCAATATTATGTGCTTCCATAATATGCTCAAGAACTATAACAATGCATTCCGTGTGCTCTCGTGGAATTTCAAGTGCAGACATTTAAATCATTCGATTCTTCAATCAAAAATTTATTCCTTTGAGTTATAACCTGTGGAGTTTAGGACATAAACCCAACTCCATGGGTTGTTACAAAACCCTATATCAACATTTCTACTTCTACTCAGTAGTCAAGGTATTCAATAGCTCATAGAGCCCGATTTGTGAAGGTGCATAGAACCAAAACTTCCACTTGTAATCACATGAGAAAGAGCATTTTGCAACTATGCACCTGTATAAGTCATAAAAAAGATCATCTGTGAAACTTTTAAGTCCACGCAAATGCAAATCTTGTGAAACTCCTAGGGTAATAATGGCATGTTGGTATAGAATCCCTTGTGGAGAAACCCCAATCAATATTGCCATACATAAGAAATTATGGGAAAACAAACCTTACCAAACCAAGATGATTTCCACATCAAATGCTAGTGAGTGGTAACATGCCACACATGATGGCAACGAGTTCCTGCAATCCCTTGCCCAATAGTACACAATAAGTAAGTCGAGAATTTGCACCTTTTGAACAGAGTCATAGCATACAAGCAAAAAAGCAGAATAACATGATCATTGTGTAGGGCATACATTGCAATAAGCCTTCCATATGTTTCAGAGTCTGCCCATAACTTAAATCAAGTTCGTCCCCGACTCTATCAAATGCTCCAACAAAAAAGAAGCTCACACAGGCGCACCATAAACACCCCAACAAAGGAGAAATACAACATGGATTGTATTGATAGGAAACCAAGAAAGGGTAGATGGGAAGTGAAGCGTTTTACCAAACCATGAACTTGAGACTTGGACCGCTAGAAGCTAAAATTGTGAATACCCTCATGTGTAAGAACATCGGTTTATCTGACACCAATATCGTAAAGGTGGAACAAGACTGATAGCTCCCTCAAATTTGAGAGTACTCAATTGTAGCAGTTGAAGCAAAAATCATTCTAAAATAATCAACAATAGTATTTTGCATATGCAGGACTGATGGTATTTAGATGTAATAAAGGGAGCATGGTTTCTGCATCGGACAACCGCAACAAATAGATGACAAAAAGAAGCCAAGTTTGACCCTCAAGATGGAGCTCAAGGCTAAGCCTAATGAAGTATGAGAGCATGAGTATCGGAGGAACACATAGCCGATAAGCAACAAGGGCCCGAGAGGCTTTGCCCTCGCAGAGGCTAGACTAGGGAGCAGAGGCCCAACCCCAAGTGGAGGCAGGGCTCTTAAGAAGGAACTGGAAGAAGCAACTTCAAATGTGTAACAAGGAGAAAAATAGTAGTCCAACCAAGAAGTCCATCACCTCCTCGCACCGAAATTCATGCGCCACCTATAGCAGATAAAAAAAAAGCACACGAAGGAACTCTCTTAGCCAATATGCTCTGCCAAGGATATGGTCCAGCAAAGATGCAACCAAGAATAGGAAGCAAGATTTTTGATAGAGAAAAAGGAGCAGTATTCTAGAAACTGCTTGGCTTGAGGTAGCCCAACTATGAACTTTCTCGAGCCGCAATCTGCATTCCTTGAATGATGTTTGTAGAACCGAGAAGATAGGGAATAGTGAGATTCTCAATCTGAGTGATAAAGAAGGCAACCCATACAGAGTTCCACCCATGCGGAGTACTCGACACCAAGAAGAAACAAAAAACTTCAAGGGGAAGCTCGAAGGAGCTTGACCTCGAATCGGAAAAGAGATCAAGAAAGAGAGAGGCCGAGCCTTCCCCCCTTCTCGCATGGTAGAGAAAGTAGGAGATCGACGCAACGTAACCATCCCCCCAACGTGCCTTAGGGAGGAGAGGGAAAACCTTCCCCTGCCAATGCAGAGTAACTCACATAAATAAACATGTAGAACATGATGGAGCACATGACCATGGCCTGGGATAAAAAAAGCAAAGGAATCTATTAGGCACAACCTTTGCAATGGAAAGAATAGTGGCCAGGATCCTCCCTGATGGTGGAGGAAGTCCAAGTACAAGGTCAAGCTTGGAAGAAACCAGAACACAAGAAGCCCGCACTGCCCTCCTCAACAAGAGAGAGTGGGAGGAAGAAGGAGAGTTACTCCCCCACCCAACAGGCATGGCCCGGTAATTGCCTTAATGGTCAAAGAGAAAGGAACAAGAGGGACATTACTTCCCCCCATGCGTACTTTTCTGACAATGAAAAAGACCCTTGCATATGGTGTGAATGGAGAGGGAGAGAGAGAGAGAGAGAATGTCCCTCTCCCCCCAAATTTTGAAATTCACATCGATATTTAAGACTTTAATTTTTCCTTATGTGCAAAATGAAAGGAACAACATATATCTTCAATTGGACAATGATGGGTTAAAAAGCATTAGTGAAATCTTCACACATTTAGTTGTTAATTTTTCTTTTGGCTTTCTTGACATGGACAAGAGGGAGGGATAATAGACAGTAACCACCCACCCCCTTTTCCAAGGCAGCCACTAAAACAGAGGTGACACAAGTGGAGAGTGATGCCCGTGTGTGTGGGAGAAAGTTTATATGTGTAGAAGTGAGAAAGAGAAGGGGGTTAAGGGGTGTTTTTGTGCATCAAACAAAAATGAACCGAAATCACCCTTCAAAAACAAGAAAATGGGGAGCTAATGATCCAAAGGAAGGGGGTAAATGCCATACAAGGACTCAATCCTATGAAAATGAGTAGAAAAATTGCAACACAATACTTTACCACATGTTCTTGTGCTCTCCAAGTGATGAAAAGATGATCTCTACGACAACGGTGCCAAAAAATGTTGTAATTGTGGTAGTAGTACTCCCAAGATCCACACCACCTCGCATGGAAGCAAGAAGGAAGGCTCAAGATAGACTCTCCTCTCATCTAACCCAACCTCCAACATGATCAAGCCATTGGCCATCAGCCCCATGCTATGCCACATGCTTGATAACATGGAGAGAAGGGTGTCAAGGATCTTTGTCCATGTGCAAAATACAAGTAATGCAACCACTCTACTCACACAAAGGAGAGACATGCATGGGCACACACACACCTCACTCTCTTGTTGGAGCAAAGCAATCCCTAATTGATGATTGTGAAGAACTTGAAGCAAGTTAGAAAACAAAATGAAGCCAAAGAAGTCATTGAAGAAAGTGAAGAGATCTCAGAAATATAGCTTGTATACATATGTACATTACAGATGAAAATTCTTGTAGTATGAGGATATATGATCATTAGAATGATAAGGAGTAATGTAATAGACACGGGATGAGTCTAGAATCATATGTATATAATTCAATAATGTAAAGAAATCGGAGAGAGAATCATTAGAAGCCAAGTGTTCATGAGATAGATGTGTACAGAGTCATCTTTCTGAGTTATCATCGAGTCTTTCTTTGATTTCTCTCAACCTCATCATGCGGATCAAGAAATCTTTTGTACACATCTAATCTAGAAGCTATTCAAGCTATGTTCAAAGTTTCAAGGTCTAATTCCTTTCAGGTTGTGTGTATTGCATAGATCTCAGTGTACAGTGTAAAGTCTTTGATGAATGAGCATTCAAAATCTAAGTTAGAAGGTAAGGAAGCTATGGCTAAAAGCATTTAGCAAAACGGGACTTGAGCTATGAGAAATCAACCTTAGAAGTTGACTATGTCAAAATCGCTTGTTCAAGAGGACAATTTCTGACATAACTTTGATCTTAATGATCAAATCAGAATTTTAATGATTCCTTTGAAGGTCTAATGGATGATATGATTGCGCAAAGGTAGTGTGGAGATATGTGCATCATTAGATTGAAGAAATTTGAAGCTATTTGTAGGTAATGAAGTTAAATTCTGAAGCAGACTTCTTGAAGAAGAAGAAACTTTACTCATAGAAGTGATAGTGAATATTTGTGTAAATCAAGGTAACATTTGTGTAAAGTTTGATCTATGATTGGTATAGAGGTGTTCTTAAATCAGTATAGATCAAGCCTTTGGAGATTAAGAGGTCTCCAATAGTGGTATCAGAGCAAGAGGTGCAATATAAAGTGAAGGAAAGAGCATTTAAAGTCCCTATTGTTGCAGACATTGGAGTCTCTTTAAATTGAAGAAATTGAAGGTGGACAAGATCAAAGTTTTGAAGACAACTTGAAGGAGTGTGAAGATGGAGCTCGAAAGGATCTGAAAGACTGAAGCTTTACATTAAAGGTACAAAGTATATTCATTCATCCTAATATTTTCAGAAGACAAAGATCAAAGATGGGAGAAGGATTGCATATTGATAAGCTTGATAGGGAAAACTATTGTTAGAAGATGTATTTTTTAAAACATTTTTGATGGAAAACAATTGTAAAATGCCAAAAAACTTGTAAAAATATTTATGTAAGTGATGTAAAAATAAGGAAGAGTCTTCCTTATGTAGAATAGAATCTTATGTAATTTTTCTAGAATTTTTGGAAACTCCTAGATAGCATATTTTTAGAATAATAGAGGAAAGGACCAAAATTCAAGTGTGAAAAGGGACACTTGAAAATGTATAAAAGACAATTTCCTCTATTATGAGGGGGTTGGTTGATTATTTGTTTACATGCTATCCAAGTGAAGAGAGAGTTTCCTGCTGAAAATCGTGTTTTCTCCTCTTTGTGTGATTTCTTTGAGCTGTGAGTCTATTCCTTGTGTATCCATGGAGATTTGTGAGTTTCTATTGTGTATTTCTGTTGAATGTGTATGAAGAGAGCTGAATATTGATGTGTTGAGTGATAAGTTGATGAAGAATGGTGCTGGAGATGAAAATCGTCTGTTTGTACAGAATCACGATTGTCTCGTCTATATGGTACAGGTAACATTTTTGAGTTTTAACTTCATGGTTGTATTCTGTTGAGAAAATAGCATGCTTTAGACACCAAGATTGTGGAAAATGGTAAAGATTTGCTCAAGATAATCCAAACCCTAGAAATTCCTCTTCATTTTTACTATTCTCAGAAATCCAGCCATTATTCTCTTATTTCTTGGATTCTATCATGTAGAAGGGGCTTTGGTCTCATGTATATTCCCAGGATTGACAAAATAAAGATGTATTGTAAATTCTTTATGCTAAATGATTGGAGAGGACAACTCCAAATATCAATAACAAACAACTATCCAGCCTGGTCCATGAGGATGGAGGCACACCTCATGAGTAAAGAATTGATGGCATTCATCACAGGAGAAGAAGAAAAGCCTGAGTTTGAAGATCCTAGTGTTCCAACTAGGGAAGAGCTTGCAGATTTGAAGAACTAGATGAAGAAGGATGCTCAAGCTAGGAGCATCATTTACATGGCTGTAAATGATTATCTTTTACCTCATATTAGAGGATTAGAAAGTGCAACAGATGTGTGGAATGCTTTGGAAGAGCATTTTCAAAATACAACCAAGTCAAGTAAGTCATCATTATGGGTTGAGTTCACAACCATCAAGAAGAAGAGTTCACAATCAATTTATGATTATGTGGCAAGAATGAAGGATATTGCAGATAGCTTGGGAGCAGTAGATGAAGATATTGAAGAAGATAAGATGATAAGACAAATACTTACATGTCCGAGAGGAGATGAGAAATGGAAACCTTTCATATTGTCCATAGAATTGTCATTAGATCACTTTACTCCTGATCTTAATCAATTGCTAGGACACATGCTAACTTTTGAGCAGGACATTAAGGGAGTTAATGATAGGAGTGCAAATCAAGCTATGTACTCCAAGGATAAGAAAAAGAATGGCAAAGGAAAGTAGTCAATTGATGATGAAGGATCTTCAAGCCAAGTTAATTTCACAAGAGGGGAGATGAATTCAAGAGGTAAAGGAAGAGGAGGTAAGAATAAAGATAATGTTAAAGCTTGTTGGATTTGTGGCAGAACAAATCATTTGGCAAATGATTGTTTGTATAACAATCAAAATGGTGGAAGTCATAATCAGAATTTCAATCAAAGAGGTAGAGGAGGTAGAAATCAAAGAGGTAACTTCAGAGGAAGAGGTGGTAGGACCTCATATGCTAGAGGAGGTAAAAGGAACCTTTCAACCTCAGTCCTATAATAACAACTATTATAATTATGCATCAGATTAGAAGGATGACATTACTCTCATCTTGAATGCAACACATGAATCAATAGGAGAAGATCAAAGGGTATTCTATATTGACTCAGGATGTTGCAATCATTTGAGTGGAAATATATAATTGATGACTGAAATGGAAGCAAAGGTGAGTGGACATACAGTTCAAACAGGAGATAACACAAAGCATAAAGTGGAAAGTATTGGATCAGTGAAGACAAAGAGGGGAAGCACACTCTTAAGCAAGGTACTTTATGTTCCTACTATTCCTAAAAACTTGATAAGTGTAGGACAAATTGTGGAGAAAGGATATGAAGTCAGATTCACAAATAATGGTGTTTATGTTCAAGATCCAAATCAGAGATATAGAAGCCTCATTATAGGTCAAAAAGAAGGAAGGCTTTTTACTCTCAAGGTCCAAGGTAATGTGGGACATGCATTGTTTACATATGGAAGTCAAAAGATGTGTGAACTAGACTTATGGCATAAAAGGCTAGGTCATTTTAATGAGAGAACTATAAAAGAGATACCTTGACAAGACCAGACCTATCATATGCAGTTGGTGTCTTATCACAATTTATGCATTGTCCAAAGAAAACTCATTGGATTGCAGCTCAAAGGGTACTCAGATATATCAAGGGGACTTTAAGTGAAGGTTTGTATTACGGTTTTACTTCTGACATAAGAATCAAAGTGTTTAGTGATGCAGATTGGGTAGGTAATTCAGATGATAGAAGGTCTTCTCATGGTTATCTTTGTTATATTGGAGATAAGTTAGTTTCTTGGTGTTCAAAGAAGCAACATACAGTTGCTTTGTCATCTACAGAAGCTGAGTATAAAGGAATGGTAGAGGCTACAAACGAAGTGATATGGGTGAAGGCTTTATTGAAGAATTTTGGAACTGATCAGAGTACTCCAATTATTTTTGGAGATAACATGAGTTCATTATATTTGGCAGCTAATTCTGTTTTTCATGCCAGGACTAAACACATAGAGATTTAGTATCATTTCTTGAGAGAAAAGGTACTTGACAAAGAGATTGAAGTTTTGTATACACCAACAAAAGAACAAGTAGTAGATATGTTGACAAAAAGCTTAGATGGATCCTAAAGAAGAATGATATAATCACAATTAGTGATTGAGGGGGAGCTATTGGAGTAAAGCAATCCCTAATTGATGATTGTGAAGAACTTGAAGCAAGTTAGAAAACAAAATGAAGCCAAAGAAGTCATTGAAGAAAGTGAAGAGATCTCAGAAATGTAGTTTGTATATATATGTACATTATAGATGAAAATTCTTGTACTATGAGGATAGATGATCATTAGAATGATAAGGAGTAAATAGCATCTTCCACAAAAACAACATCAAGACTAACCAAAATGCATTTAGTTTGTGGATGATATAGACTATATCCTTTACTTTCAGAATTGTACCCAACAAAAATACATTTTACTACTTTATCATCTGATTTTGTGCGATGTTGTTCAAAGCACGAATGCATATGCCAGACAACCAAAAACACATAGATGTGCAACAGATGCCTTGTGACCATGCCAAGTCTCATATGAAGTGATAGGTTGCAGTGCTTTAGTGTGACACCTGTTCAATACATATGATGCACACATGACAACCTCAAGCCAGAAACTATGTGGTAAAGCCTGACTCTTTACCATACACCTCACCATCTCCATGAGTGACATCTTCTTCCATTCAACAACTCCATTCTGTTGAGGTGTATATGACACTGTACACTGATGTTTTACCCCACATTCAGCGAGAATGCATTCAATTTAGAATACATATATTTCCCCCCTTGATCAGAATGGAGGGTGCCCATTTTACATGTTGAAACATTTTCAGCCAAAACCAAAAACTGTTTGAAGCACATGAACACTTCAGACTTTTCTTTTGATGGATATACCCATGCATGCCTTGAAAAATCATCAATGAAAGTCATGAAGTAGAGATAGTTTCCAAAAAAAGGGCATTTGCATAGGACCATAGACATCACTATGAACAAGCTGCAATTTTTGAGTAGCTCGAACTGAACCATCTTTTGGAAAGGAGGAATGCTGCATTTTGCTCAAAATACAACCTTCAGAGACATGTTTTCCAGGTGCCTCAAGTTTGCTCAAAGAGGACACCATTTCAGATTTCTACAGGCATAGCAAACTAGCAAAATTCAAATGACCAAAGCGTGCATGCCAAACCTTTGCATATGACATAGCTTGAGAATCATGTACTACACATGCTAAATCATTCATAGATTTTTCATAGTCTATGAGCTTACACAACCCACGACATCAAATGCTAGAAGCAATAATCATGTTACCATTTGAGAGATCATGAACTGTACATCTATCATCACCAAATTTCACAATCAAGCCAATGATTGGCTAATGCAGAAACTGATAACAGATTTTTCTTGATCCCTGGCACAAATAAAGCATCCGACAAAGTGAAAGAACTACCATCAGCAGTAGTCAAAGTGATCTTGCCAGCTCCCATGACAGGATAAGAGGAGTTGTTGGCACATGTGATAGTATTCCTTGTAGGGGCAAGCTCGAGTGAAGTGAAGAAACTGTGCTACAAGGTTATATGTTTGGTTGCCCCACTATCAAAGTATCAAACATCTAAGTCATTTGCAGACATACACTATTCAGGAGAAGATGGATCAAAACTGCAAATACTAGTAAATGCCCATTCTTCATTCTACACAAGATCAGTAGACTCTGTTTTTGGTGTAGAGGCCTCTGCAACAACCATTCGAGTCTCTTTTTCTTTGCCTCATTTGCAGCGAGTTTTGAACAGTTCTTTATGACGATTGTTTCCTTTACAATACCTACCAAAGAATTTTTGCTTTTTTGATTCTTCTCAACTTTTTCTTCCTTCTTCGAATGTGCAACATTTGCAAACTTTTGCTTACTAGTAGATGAGCTCCATTTACCTTTGCACTTCTAAGTAGCCAGAAAATCTTGATCTACAACATGCATAATGAACTTGTTCTGCCTAGACTGATCTTCCTGCAACAGAACAGAGACGAACTCTTTTGTACCATCCATTGACGAACACGATTATTGTGAGTCGAGATGTGGCATTTATTGAAAATTCACTTTTCCCTCTACTTGAATGCAAAAAATAGCCAACATTTAGCTCACAAGATGTGTTCTATACACTCATGCCTTTGTTCCAAAATGGTGCACTTGAGTATGGCCATGTAGAGCAGCCAACTGAGGCTCAAAGGGCTAGAAAATTCTAGCAAAATAGAGTTGAAAATGCGGAGCATTTCTAGCCAAACATGGCTGAAATTTTTCAGCCAACAATTATCGAAACTGCTAGCCACATGCGGCTGAACATTTGCGTCAAAATACGGCTGAAGATGAGCATGAATTCAGCCCACACATGATATACATGTTGATGATGCATTACATAATGAAGGCATGTCTATCAAGAGTGCACAAAGTATGCCAAAGTGGCTAAAACAAGCTCTACAAGACATCAAATTGAGTGCACCTTTACTTGGTAGAAAAAGATCAAGCTCTCACCATGCATCAACTAATTTTGTGGATTATTCACTTGTTGCAACAACATGTAATAAAGAGCCACTTACTTTTGAAGATGCATGTGTCGATCCACAATGGATGAATGCTATGAAATCAGAAATGGATTCCATACATAGGAATGGTACTTGGGAGTTATGTGAATTTCCAAAAGGAAAAAAGGCCATAGGTACAAAATGGGTTTACAAGATTAAGAGAAATTTTGATAGTAGCATTGATTGCGACAAAGCTAGATTGGTTGCCAAAGGATATGCACAACAATATGGCATTGAATATAAGGAGACTTTTGCATCTACTTCACACATGACTACCATTTGTACTGTGGTTGCATTGGCTGCCCATCAAGGTTGGAAAGTACATCAGTTGGACATAGAGACAACTTTCTTGAATGGTCATTTGCAAGAAGAGATTTATGTGAAGCAACCTCTTGGATTTTCATGAAAGGGCAAGAGCATATGGTTTGTCACATGCATAAAGCTTTCTATGGTCTCAAGCAAGCTCTACATGCATGGTATGACAAAATCCATAAGCACTTAAGTGCTCTTGGCTTCACATGTAGTCCAATTGAAAGCACACTCTCTGTATGCAAAAATGGGGCTGATCTTACAGTGTTTGTTCTTTATGTCGATGAAATACTCTTGATTGGATCACATGATGCAAAACTTGAAATTCTTATGGCTGATTTGCAACATACTTTTGATGCCACTTATCTTGGTCTTTTGGGGTACTATCTTGGCATCGAGTTTGTATCCGTTGAGGGGGGGATTGTTACGCATCAAGCAAAGTATGTTGAAAAACTACTTCAACGTTTTGACTTTGAGGATTGCGAGTGCGTTTCCACACCAATTGAGATAGGATTTAGGTTCTCAGTTGAGGATTCTAGTGATGCATTTGACACTTCTCTTTATCAGCAATCTATGGGATGTCTTATATATGCATGCAACATAAGGTCGGATATACATTATGCAGTTTCCGAGTTCAGTTGATTCATGCATCCCTGGCACTAAGCATTGGAAATTAGTGAAATGTGTGTTTAGATATCTCAAAGGCACTTTGAGCTTAGGTCTCTTTTATGGACGAGATATTCAGCCATGCTTGCATGCTTTTACAGATAGTGATTGGGTTGGTTGTTATGATACTCGTGTGTCCACTAGTGGTAATTGCTTTTTCCTTGGAGACTCATGCATATCTTGGTTGATTAAGAATCAACCTACATTGGCAACATTGAGTTGTGAAGCTGAGTAGAGGGTAGTTTTCATAGCTATAGTGGAGTGTATATGGTTGAGATGCCTATTGATGGATCTTTGCATGGAGATTGATGCTGCTATGCATATTCTCATTGATAGTCGTTGTGTCCAAACATATTGAGGTGCATTATCCCTATGTGAAAGAGCGCCTTCATGCACGAGATATTGATTTGGTATATGTGGCTACACAAATTAATGTGGCAGACATGTTCACCAATTCTTTTGGGAAATTTTACTTCGTGACATTCATCGATGATTTTTCCAAGCATGCATGGGTTTATCCATCAAAAGCAAAGTCTGAAGTGTTTGTGTGATTCAAATAGTTTTTGGTTATGGCTGGAAATCCGTTAGCATGTAACTTGGGCACCCTCAATTTTGATCATGTTGTGGAATACACATCTTCTAATTTTACTGCATTTCTAGTTGAGCATGCGATAAGACAACAATGTACTGTATTGTGTACACCTCAAAAAAATGAAGTTGCAAAAGTAAATAATAGGTCTCTCATGGAGATGGCGAGGTGTATGGTCAAAAGCTAGGCTTTATCACATAGCACTTGGCTTGAGCCTATTATGTGTTTAGCATATGTATTTAACATGTGTCCCACCAAAACACTACAATCTATCACTCCATATGAGGCTTGGCATGGTCGCATGTCATCTGTTGCTCATTTGTGTGTCTTTGGTTGTCTAGCATATGCAATACTGCCTAAACAACAACACAGGATATTGAATGATAAAGTAGTGAAATATATTTTTGTTGGGTACAGTTTTGAAAGCCAAGGATATCTTCTATATCATCCACATACTAAATGCATTTTGGTTAGCCGTGATGTTGTTTTTGTAGAAGATGCAATTCAACCATTGCTTTCATGTACTAAGGAGACATCAATTAGCTCCAAAGATGTGTATGACACTTTGATTCCTCTTCATGAGGTGGACAATCAAGTGCTAGTCCAAATGGGGTGATTTCTTAGCATGTATAGGTTTCACATGATGATGCAAATCGTTCCATTTCTGATGTAGATTTACATGATGCACTTGTAGATGAGAGGGTTGATATAGAGGAGACAAAAAATATGCCTAAATGTTTGGTGCACACTTTGCCAGATAGCAAATTAGATGCACCTCTATCATATTCTAGTCGTTTAGGATCTCATAGTTCTTATTTTGCATCATATTTCTATGGAATGGCTGCCTCTAGTCTTTGTGATGAGAATGAGCTTATTTCTTTTGTGAAGCGCAAAATTCAAAAAATTGGATGGCTGCTATGTAAACAAAATATGATGCTATTATGAAGAATGTTGCTTGTTCTTTATGTGATTTGCCTCTAAGAAGAAAGGTCATCGACACTAAATGGGTATACAAGCTGAAGTGCAAACCTAATAGGACACTTCAGATGTATAAAGTTGGGCTTGTTGCAAAAGGCTATGCTCAAGAAAGAGGCATTGATTTTGATGAGAACTTTGCACCCACATGCCAAATGCCCACTATTCATAGCATCTGTGCACTGCAGCTCATCATGGTTGGAGTGCACATCAGTTGCACATTAAAACTATATCTTTGAATGGTGGCTTACATGAAGACATGTATGTATTTTAGTCCTGTGGTTTTGTGTAGAAAGGGCATGAAAACAAAGTATGTAGGTTTGAAAAAAGCATTATATGGTTTGAAGCAAGCACCATGTGCTTGGTATGAAAAGATATATGCCTACTTGATTGCACATGGTTTTGAGAACAATCCAACTAAGAGCACCTTATACATTAAGTGTGCAAATGATGTACTTCTTATCATCATTGTGTACATTGATGACATGCTGCTCACTAGTCCAAATGAGAATCATATTGCTGATTTTAAGGCTGATTTGTATGGATCTTTTGAGATGTCACATTTGAGGCATTTGCATCATTATTTGGGCGTTCAATTTATGCAAGTTGATGGGGGTAATAACTTTGTGTCAAAAAACATATATTGACACATTATTGCAGCATTCTGGCCTTGAAGATTGCAAACCTATTGCCACTCCTGTGGAAAGAGGTTTGTGATTGAGTCTTCATGATGCTAGAGATGCATTTGATGTTGTTCTCTATTAGTAATCTATTGGATGCTTGATTTACTTATGCATAACTTTGTTTGATATTCAATTTGCTATCACTCAGATGAGCAGGTTTATGCATTGCCCATGTGTCAAGCATCGATAGGCATTTAAGTGCATCTTTTTCTACTTAAGTGGTACCCGACTACTTGGGTTGTTTTATCCCAAGGGGGGATCATTATGCCAAATTTACATTCGTTTTTTTTTACTCAGACTAGGATGTTTGCTATGACACTCTTGTGTCCACTAGTGGTTTTTGCTTCATGCTTGGTAGCTCATGCATATCTTGGTTGAGCAAGAAGGAGCCTACTATGGCATCTTCTAGTTATGAAGCTGAGTATAGGGTATCTTGTTTTTTCCCTAGCTTGGATATACACCTATAACCCTAATGGGTCACTTATCTTTGTACATTCACTTAGTAATTCATTTAGTGTTGTGTTGTGCTCCAAGCTTCTTCTTCCTCCTTGTGTTGTTCTTGTGCTTGTGCAAACATCAAACTCCAACTCTTTACCTTCCTCAGAGAATCGTGTTTTTACATTTATCCTTGATTTTGCATTTCTTTTCCAATGTTTGAATGTTGTGTCTTGACGTGAGGTCCAATGATACTCCTCCTCTCCTCTTTGCCTGCACATCAAGATAGATTGTGATTATTTTAAAGCAAATGATTTTTCTAAATTAACAAAAAATCTTTCCAATTTCTTTTTTCCCCCTCATTTTTCCTTACTATTCTTAGTATTGATGGTCTACTAATGTTGACATTGCGCATAGAAAATTTAAACACTTTGTTTTTTGGTATTTTCCCAAACAAACAAAAACAATTTGTCTAGGGTTTTCTAGAAAATAAAGCTAAAATGATTGTAATGAAATATTGTCATCTTGTAGATGAAATTAGAGAACAATATACAACTTTTGCACCACTTTCTCAACAAGATGAATGAATAAATATCTTCTTCTAAGATTAAACACACTCACCTTTTCATCTTTGCCACACTTGATGATTCAAAATAGTTTTGAACAAGTACTTGTTACCATAAACTTGGAAGATCTAGCAAGGTCAAAAGCTTAACTTCAATGTTCCCTAACATTGCCATGAAAATATGTTTGTTGTACTTCAGAATTTTCTTCTCCAATCATCATCGTATAAAGGAACAACAGCCTCAAACACCTAAATCATCAATCCAGGAGTATACTAAGACCCTAGCCCCTTCTTCATCAATGGAATCAAAGATTTATCATTACAAGATAAGTTTCATCACAGCTTCACAACAAATATGTATACTTCTCATAATACTTGTAGATTGAGTTAGAAATAAGTTTTTTTAGTTATTCTTGTGCCAAAAAAGTGATATTTTTCATATGAGAGAGAATCTCGATTCTGATAGTCAATATGAAACAACACTTTGAAGGAATAATTGAGCTTGGAAGATGTAGAAAGAATTATGAAAGCATGAAACACTCAAAGAGCTACTGATCACAAAAATAAATCCATAAAAGACACTTAGAAATTAACTTGAAATCCGCATTAAAGCTTGATGATGAGATTTGGAAGAAAGAAGAGCTCTCAAGCTCTCATTGATTGGAAAAAATACAAGATCTCCTATAATTGAGTCATAATTGAATTATATACTTTTTTTAAGTGTCCCATTTCACACTCAAAATAAGTCCTCTTAATGTTTACCCAAAAACTTAGCTAACTTGAGAGCTCTAAAAATTCTATAAAAAATATATAATTTATATCTAGTCATGATGAAGACACTTCCTCATTTTTACAACAATTAGGGTATTCTAAACTACTATATTACAAGATTTTACATTTGCCTTTACAAAAAGTTACTTTCCAATAGAGCTTCAGTGTTTGTAGGAGAAGAATGGAGAGGAAGAAGAAAGACAATTGCACCAAAACCCTCTATGTCTTGATTTTATTTAGCATAAAAGATACAATAGATTTGTCTAGAATAAGACAAAATGTTCTCTATGCATAGCAGCTGAGCCAAACAAGCACACATACATGTATACAAAATATCACAATTACTTGTGTAGCCAACCTCTACATTGGTCTTTCACCTTGTTCAGTAGCTTTCCCTTGTGCACTCCTTGCACTCAAGCTTCCAATAAGGTTGAAGGCTTGGTCACTTCTATTGTTGAGTTGCAACACCTTTGCTCTCTCTCTCTCTCTCTCTCTCTCTCTCTCTCTCTCTCTCTCTCTGCACACTTTGCTTCCTTGTGCACTGTCTAATTATGTTTGTCTTTTCTTGCTCTCTAAGCATGTGTGTGTGTGCTTCCTTGTGCATTGTCTAAGTGTGTGTGTGCTCTCTCTAGCTCTCTAAGTGTAGAGTATGCCCTTGCTCCCTTAGGCTATCTCCAAGAATTCTCCTGTATGGTGTGTTGATTCATCTTACATATGTCGCTTCACTTCTCAACTAGTTGTCTATCATGATGTTTACTTTGTTTTCCCAAGATCCTTCTCATGTAAAGACCAATGGTTCCTATTTTTTTCTATAGTGACTTTGTGAAAAAAATTAAATGGGGGGCCACACATAAGCTCTTGCATACCATCTTCACTTCTTATCTTTTCCACTTTTCACCTTAATTTCTCCAAAATATATGCATAAGGGAGGCTTCACCCGGAGCTTCCATAACCCTTTAAAAGCCTTAAAATCCTTTCAAAAATGCCTTTTTGCAACCTGCATTTAACATTTCCTGCAAGACCCTTGTGTGAACAATTGTTTGTGCACTACCTATGCATCCATGTCCTTGGCCACTTGTGCACCACTTTTCCAAGACACCACTTTGACCGGCTCAACAAATTCCAACCTCAAAATTGAGCTCTCTAGCTCTATTTATAGTTTTTGTCTAACTTCAACCAATTTAAAACACAATGTTCATTATTGTTAAAAATTATTTCCTAGAGTAGAATTTGGGTCTTCAACAAGCTCCACAAAGTGTGAAATTTGGTATGTAGTTTCTACCTAAGATCCTCAAGCTCAAGGACTCCTCAACTTGCACAGAATGGCACAAAAGTTTAAAAAATTGGTTTTTTTTTGTTATTGGTCAAATTCCTCTTCAAGGATGATTTCTTATAGAGTTTAGATGCTATTATGCACTAGAGTATGATTTATAAGCAAGGCATGCTCTAATTATAAGCTTAAAATCTGTTAGCGTTAGTGTCCATGTGAAAGGCCAAATGGCCATCGGACACTTCTTTGTATATGTTCTTTAATAAAACATATAGTGGCCTGGTCAGTCACAGATTGTAATTTTGACCGCATTTGTAAGATCTAAGAAGTCTGTTTTCATGCTCCCTATGTACTGTGTTTTTCTACGTGTTCTACAACCTTTATGCGGAGTATTGTGTGCGGCCTTAGAAGCTCAGTTTTCTACTCCGAGGTTATCGTCCTAGAGCTCTTTAGAAGGAGAACACAGTGTGGTGCATTGCCATCAAAATACTTCACTGGTGTCACACCAATTCAATGCAAAATCTTTGTTCCCTTTGTGTGAGCAAAGCGAGCACCCCCTCCCCCCGGCTATCTCCAAGGCTTACGATTAAGGTGGAAAACAAGGCATAGACCTTGGCATACCTTATCATCCGAGTCAATGAAGTCACTAGAGGACCTCAACGATCAAGGAAGATAGAGGTTCTCAGTACTTCCTAGGAGGTCACCTATCCTAGTACTGTTCCCCCAAAGCTCGCTTAACCGTGTCAATCTCTTGCCACTAAGCTACACTCTTTTGGTGTCTGAAGAAGGGGAAAGACTAAGGTCAAAATTACCTTGAACATGCTTTGGTCCCTCAAAGCTTCATTCTTTGCTTTCAAAGCCTGTTTTTTGAAGCATTTTTGGGCTATCTTTTGGAGCCATTTTGGAGTACTTTTGCACAGAGTTATCTTCAGACAAGTCCAAGAACATCAAGAAGAGTGTTCTTTGTCCTTCTCCAACACTAAATATCAACATTTGGGGCTATGTTTTCATCCACACTCGTAAAACTATAGGTTTCTCGAAAGATTTTTCAGTTTTGGTGGGAGTAGCCACTGCAAATTTATGCACATTTTTTTATCCTAAAACATGAGAGTTGACAAACACTTGCAAGTGTTGTCGGCTAGTTTTTGGGCTATGCATTCAGCCTTTTAGTGTCATTTTACTGCATATATCAAGCACATACACACCATGTATGCATCGGTGGATACCGCTTATGTACATCCATGTGGTCATTGATATAGCAGTTATGTGTTTTGCATAAAGCCTTTTATGTTTGATAAAGAGGGTCATGGTGAGGTTTCTTAACTAGAGACACCTAGATGTCGGGGTTTTTTTGGTGATGCAAGTGGAAGACTTACCTAGCATTTCCATAGGAGATGTATGATAGTTGTTCATAGGTGCACGATAAGCCTAGTTGGCTTCTATTGGGTAATTGATTATATGCAGTGGAGACAGTGATTCACTATGCAAGTAAACATGTCAGTACTTGCAGTTTTATGATATTTTGACATTTGTCATATGATCATTTTGCAGAGGATACTCTGGCAAAAGTTTTCCAAATTTTTAGTTTTTTCAACTATACAGTGGTCGATTTACTCCTTGATACACTTATTTGTTGGTGTTTGGACTCTTCTAGCTCCATTATCATTCTATTCAGTTCTCTACCATCTTGGCATCAGAAGTATTAGGCACATTTGGTGGATTCGGTTCTAGTGTCAATGTTCCGAGAAGGAGCTATAACTTGCAAGACAAAGACCATTTTGAGATCCAAAAATTTGATGGCACAAACTTTGCTCTATGGAAGAATCAGATTAAAGATGTGCTGATTCAAAGGAGCCAATGGAAGCCAATAAATGGGATTTCAAAGAAGCCTGCTGACATGGATGAAGATGATTGGGATGAGTTAGATGAAATGGCCAAGTCTACCATTCACTTGCACCTGGCATATAATGTTTAATTTATAGTATTAGACTATGAAAGTGCAAAGGAGCTTTGGAAGAAGATATGCAATGCATATGAAAAAGAGACGGCATCAAATAAATTGTATCTTATGAGAAAATTATATAACCTTCGCATGAAGGACACATATAGTGCTGCTACTCATCTAAATGAGTTTGATGCTATATTCTCCCAGTTATAGGCTCAAAAAATGGATATGGATCATGAAATGAAAGCAATATTGATGTTATGCACCCTTCCATCATCATGGGATATGTTTTGCATAACTATTAGCAATAGTGCACCTAGTGGTAAACTCATCTATGATGACATATGTGGAGCACTCTTGAGTGAGGAGATTCGTAGAAAATCTATGGTTGGCACTCAGAGTGGAGATGCAAATAATGTTTGCAATTCTTACCAAGGAAAGAATCAACAATGTGGTAGTAGCAAGAACAAGGAAAAGGATGGTCACGGAATAATATTAGAAGTAAATCAAGGAAGAGGGATATCGAATGCTATTATTGTCATAAGAAAGGACATATGAAGAAAGAATATTATGCATTAAAGAATTCTAAAGGTAAAGGAATGAATGTTGATGGGCATGTTCAATAGCTACCTACACGATCTACTTCGACTATCAAGATTGAAGAAAGTAATGCTATTTTTTATGATAATGATGTGTTGACACTTGATAGTACTATGCCAAGTGAGGCTCTTATGGCTCATTCTCTTTCCCACACGTGGCTGCTAGATTCTGGTGCTTCTTTCCATGTGTCACCACATAGAGAATGGTTCCCTAATTATGTAGCAAAGTCTCTTGGTATCATGAGACTTGGTGACTCTTACCAGTGTGATGTTGTGGGGATTAGAGATGTGGTTGTGCAGTTCATTGATGGTTCAAAATATACTATGCATAATGTATGCCATGTACGTCAATTATCACGTAGTTTGATATCAGTTGGTCAACTTGATGACCTTGGTTACAAGGTGGTCTTCTATGCCCAATCCTTTCATATATCAAAGGGAAATATGGTTATTGCAAAAGAAAGCAAAGTTGGATCACTTTATCCTTTATTTGTATCATAGAAAGAAAACTTGTTAACTATTACTGAACAACCTATGGCTTGTATTTGGCCTGGCTGTTTGGGCCATATATCTCATAGTGGAATGGAAAATCTTTCTCGTTCTGGTTACTTACCTATGTTATTTTTCTCTGTTTTTTCATTTTGTGAGCATTGTCAATATGGAAAGCAAACCAGAAATCTGCATAGAATGCACATTGACTCTTCAATTTAGCCTTTAGATCTCATTCACACAGATGTGTGTGGTCCTATGCCCACTAGATCCTTAGGTGGATCTCTTTAATTTTTCACTTTCATAGATGATGCGACTAGAAAAGTCTGGGTATATCCTATCAAATCGAAGGATGAGATATTCCCTACTTTCAAAAAATGGCTTGCTTTAGTTGAGACTAAAAAAGAAACTAAGCTTAAGGCTTTACATTCAGATAATGGGGGTGAGTATACCTCACATGGATTCAACCTTTTTTGTTAGTCTAGAGGGACTCGTAGAGATTTTACAGCTCCTTATACCCTAGTACAGAATGGTCTTGCTGAAAGGATGAATAGAACTATTCAAAATAGAGTAGTTTCTATGTTGCATCATGCAAACCTCCCACAAGGCTTTTGGGCATAAGTGGTATTGATTGCAGTTCATGTGATTAACCTTTCACCTAATACTGCCAAAGGTTTGAAAGTGGCACAAGAGTTATGGATAGGGAAGCCACCATATTATGATCATCTTCGAGTTTTTGGGTGTGAAGCATATGTTCATATACCCAAGAGTCTTAGAAAAAAGTTGGACCATAAGTCAAAGAAAGGCATTTTTCTTGGATATGGTTGAGAAGGACAATTTGGATATCGCTTATGGGATCTTGAAACATGGTCAATGATCAAAAGTAGTGATGTCATTTTCAATGAGTCTAAGATGCATAAACAACCCATTAAGGAGGTTGAAGTGAGAAGAGTGGTGCTTGAGGATACTAGTCCTCCAATTAGCAAGCATAAAAATGCTACACATAAGGACGTTCAAGAGAATGTCCAATCAGATCAGTCAGCACATGTTCCTGTTCAGCAACCATTGAGACGCTCTACATGTGTCTCACATCCACCTGATAGATATGTTCTAGGTTTAGATTTTGTTATGCTAACAGATGTCGGTGAGCCTTCTTGCTACAAAGAGGCTATGCAGACAGAGGATCATGTCAAGTGTGAGCATGCTATGAAGAGTGAGTTGGATTCTATTCACAAGAATGGTACTTGGGAATTAGTACCTTTGCCAAATGGCAAGAAATCTTTACCATGTTAATGGGTATATAAGCTGAAATTCACATCAGATAGTGCTTCTCCAAAGTATAAAGAATGACTTGTTGCAAAGGGTTTTAAGCAACAACATGGTGTTGATTTTGAGGAAATCTTCTCTCCAGTGGTCAAGATGACTACCCTGCACATGTTGCTTGGGTTCGTTGCTATGGAGGACTTAGAGGTAGGCCAAACGGGTGTGAAAACTACTTTCTTTCATGGAGATCTTACAAATGAGATCTATATGGAACAACTAGAGGGTTATGTAGTTCCTGGCAAGGAAAGTCTAGTTTGTAAGCTCAAGAAGAGCTTGTATGGACTTAAATAGTCCCCTAGACAATGGTACCAAAAGTTTGATGCTTTTATGAAGTCTCAAGGTTATTCTCACAGCAATGAGGATCATTGTCTCTACACAAAGAGATGCTCAGATGGCAGCTTGATATGCTTGATACTGTATGTCGATGATATGTTGATTGCTGGGAAGTCCTCTTATGACTTGTCAATTCTCAACAAGAAGTTGAGTCACACATTTGATATGAAGGATTTGGGGGATGCCAAACATATTCTTGGCATGCGCATTACTCATGCATTAGGAAAAAAGGTGAACCCTGCATGGGCCTTGTAAGGATTCCTAATTTTTAGGGATTAAAATGCTTAATCTAAGTTATTAAAGGGATATAAAAAACCACTAGTGGTATTCTTGAATAAAGTACTATTTAATATATTTTGTATTTGAATTTTCAAATGGAAATTTCTTGAGCCTTTGGATGCTTGAAATCCATGGCTTAGATTAATCTTAATGGGTCTCTAGAGAGAGAATGTTAAAGAGAATTCGTGGGATTTGGATCTTTCAAGCAGACTTTTTTGCACATGCTCTACAGAAATCTTGGCCATTCGATTGAGTCAAATCGGACGATGAAACGCATTTTGGGCTGATCCTATTTTGGGGAGTGTTGTGGACCATTGGATTGAGCTCCAATCTAAGGATACAACACAAATGGCGCTGATCCTTTTTCGGGCAGTGTCGCCGACCCTTAGATCGCTTTCTCATCAAATGGCTGAGGACAAAAGGCGCCCTCATCCTTGGGGCCTTCAATCTAGTCCATTAGATCAACTATCTATCCAATGCTCCACAATGAAGGCGCCGTTCCTATCCAAAATTCAATATCATGATAGTGTTTTACATGATTTGGGTAAGGATATTATGTGGGTAGAACGTGAAGGAAAAGAGCTTCAACGCATATATTTGGAAGAAGGATACTAGCATGATGCAAATAGTTGGCATTTATATGGAACAAGACATGATAAACAACTCAAAATTGGATTTATATGAGGAAGAGGACATTTTGACCTCAGTGCAAGTGGGTAACTCATTTTCTTGCTATGGATCTTTTTCAAATGACTCAAGTACAGAATAAGTTTATGAAGAAAAAGAGGAGACCATACAAGTTACTGGATTGGGTGAACCAATGATAGGCCATAGACGAGGGAAGATGATGCCTCTTACGTGCAACATAGATGAAGTTGATTCAATTCCCAAGAGGGAATTTACCTGAAAGGTAAAGCAAACTATTGAAAAAATCTCTCTAGTTCATGAAATCCTTGTACGACGGATGCAAGAAAAGGAAGAACAAATTGATATCCAAAGTGTTCTTGCATATCACACTCAATCTATGTAGGATAAAGCGATGAAAGATCCCAAAGATGAAGAAGAAGCTCTGGATGTTGATGGATAGAAACCCTATCAAAGAAATTCAACTGGGCAACAGGGAAAGCTCTCATCCTATATTAGTGGCTACCTACTTATGGAATCATCTAAAGATGCTTTTAAACATAACTTCTTTTATGAAGATGTATGCAGATGTATTTGCATGGCATTGCAAGGATTTGGAAGGAATACTTGTAAGTTTTGGGGAACACATGATTCCACTGATTGAAGGAGCCAAAAAAGTAAGGGGGAAAAACTATAGCCTGAATCCAAAGTATATTGAAGTTTTCTACCAAGAGATCCAAAAAATGGAGGATGATGGAATTATTATTCCAATGTAGCATTCAGAGTGGATCTCTCTCATGGTAATTGTGCCCAAAATATGTGTGGATTTTAGAGCACTTAACAAGGTAACAATTCCGGATGGGTTCCCTATGCCCTTTGTAGAATAGGTTATACAAGAAGTGGCTTGACATACACTCTATAGCTTCATGGATGGATTTAGTGGATATAACCAAATATCCATCCATCTTGAGGATCAAGAAAAGATAGCTTTCACTACACCTTTGAGAACATATGTTTATGTCAAGATGCCTTTTGGACTTAGAAACAGTGAGAGAACTTGGAGGAGCTTACAAGAGGTAGAAAAATGAGTTGCTAATGAAGTTTAGTCCTACCAACTAGCACAAGACCAACCCTTGAGCTTTTGGAGAATCTAACATACCTTATGGGATTGCAATTAATCTAATGAAACTCAATATGTATTTTGAAACATCGATGAGGAATATTTGATCCAAAACAGATGAGTTTGCACAATGATTAGCTCAAAAAACTTGCTATTTTGAATGAAACATTCAACTTCAAATGCGCAAAACAACCAACATGATTACAATTGGAAAAATTCCTTTCTGAGGAATTTTATTCATAGGGTTAAGTAGCTAAAATGCATAAGAGAAGGAATTTACATCAACCTATGTGATTGCAATGATCTTAACATGATTAGTGGTAACTCCAATTTTTCAAGGTTGTGTAGAGATAGATCCCGCGACCTTAAAATGCAGATTTTTGAAAATATTCTAAACCAAATGCTTTCAGAATCTATACATACTAAGTAGACAGTAGAGTGAGAACCAACATCTGCAAGATAACTATTGTTGAAGATGATGGTGCAGAGAAATGAAGGAGCAACACAATGATGACCAAAAGTTTAAGTATATTGCTTCAATGTAATGTACGAATGATTATGGGTCTTTATATAGACTTTCATGAAGCTTTCCATGATTCCTTCATGAATTCAAATTCGAATCCGGACAGATAGTGTTTCTTGTCATGAATCAATTTACTTTCCTACAATCTAGGAAAAGTGAAGATCTAGTTCGATCTACTTTTTGGTGATTGATTGATTGATTGAACATCAAGTTCAACTACCTCAAACTCATAGATTCTGAGTCTTTCCTTCATCCTTTTACAGTGTAGAGCTCTAGGCTTTTACAAAGATTAAGTGATCCTTAAAGGATCCTTATGAAATACCAAAATTAACATAAATGAGAAAACTCTTGAATGGATATTTTTGACATAATCCAAATGACGATTTGATGTAGAGCTAATCGACCTCAAACATAATGCAAGCTTGATGATCCAACAAATGGCCTAGCCACTCTCAAAAGAACACTAAACTTTATTTTTGGACCTTTTCTTTTGGGTGCTCTTTGAATTTTCATGGATGATTTTCATCTTTCTCAAGTACTTGCAGTAGTAATCCCATGGACTACTTGGATGATCATTTGATCCAACTGCAACATGTCTCCAATGGATACAGGGAAAAAAAATTGAAGTTGAATCCTAATAGGTGTAAATTTCTAATGACAAAAGGTACCCTACTTGGGCATGTGGTATCTACTAAAGGTATGGCCCCTTACCTAGATAAAATCATAGCCATATTAAAGTTTCCCAAGCCTTAAACACCCAAAGAAATTCAAAGTTTTTTGGTTCATAGTGGGTACCATAGGAGATTCATTAAGATGTATGCAAACATAGCTAGATCATTGTTGAGGATGACAGGTAAAGAAGTCCCATTCAAGTGGGATAATGAAGAGGAAATGGCTTGTAAGACATTGAGATCCAAGCTAGTGGATGCACCAATTCTTTTCACACCTAATTGGTCTACAATTTTCCATATCCATGTAGATGCAAGTGCCTATGCAGTGAGAGCAGTTCTCACAAAGAACAATGAGGATCATAAGTTGGATAGACTCATTAAGCACGCAAATTGAATTTTGACTAAAGCAAAAAAGAATTATAGAACCAGAGAGAGGGAGGCCTTGACATTGATATTTTTTGTCCTAAAATTTTGACATTACTTGCTAGCATTAAAATGCATCATAATTACTGATTACTAACCGCTGAGGTATGTATTAAACAAGCCACAAGCAATAGGAAGAGTATGGAGGTCGCTTATATTAATTCAAGAATTTGATTTCATTGTAGTGCATAGACCTGACAAAGAAAATGTTATGGATGATCATTTATCTAAGATTAACCTAATGGGTGAGGCAATTGGAGTGGAAGATGAATTCCTAGATGTTGATCTATTCACCGTTACAACACAAGGATGCATGATGATATCAAAGATTTTATCAAGACCAGCAAGTATCCAAATAAATATAATTATGTGCAAAGGAAGAGGTTGCTAATCAAGAGTAGTCCTTTTACAGTTGTTGAAGGCAAAAAATATAGATTTGGTAAGAATAATCTTATTAGGAAGTGCATAGAAGAAGAAGAGGCAAGGCACATCATCAAGATGGCACACAAAACCTGGTGGTGGGCACCTCCGTGGCCATGTTATGAGCCATAGAACCCTAGATGTTGGCTTATGGTGGCCTACATTATTCACATATGTAGATGAAAGGGCTCATGCATGTGGTGGTTGCCAAAGATGTGGTCCAAAACCCACAAATCAGAGACAACATCCATCGGTTGTCTCCACATTATGGCAACCATTTAAGAAGTGGGGGATAGATTTTATAGGGCCTATCTATCGTGCATCCTTTCTAAGAAATTATAAGTATTTTCTGGTTGCCACTAGCTATCCAACTAAGTGGGTTGAGGCTATTGCTTCCATAGATTTCATAGTCCAAATAGTTTTTGATTTCTTGTAAAGCAACATCTCTTGCAGGTTTGGTTATCCACTTGAAATCTACAGTGATCAAGGAACACACTTTGATAATAAAATTTTGTATGAAGTTTTTAACAAGTACAAGGTTCTCCATTGTACTTCCCACACATATTATATAAGGGCTAATGGACAAGAAAATTCCACAATATAAAGTATTGATAGCTCTACTAAGGAGCTATGGAGCCATTCCAGATTGAGGGACACAAGAAGGATAAGGAAACCACAAAAGTATAGTTCTTCTCTTGGAAAATGGAAGGATGTATCATAAATTGGAGATATGTATTTTCCAATTGATGATTGTTGTCAATTCATGCTTGATCTTTTTTTCATTACCTTGCACTTTGTCTTAAGAAACATTGAAGTGGAGCAAAAACTTTCATAGATTAAGTTTAAATCTAGCTCAAGATGATGAAACTAGCATATCATTTCAAGCATGAGAAGCGTTAGAAGCACTTGGTGCATAGCATGGAAACATAAGTTCATGCACAAAAATGAAAGATTGTTTGTGCATTTCTCTGCTCTCTCCCAGCCAATCATCTGTTACTTTCGACCTTCAATTTTTATCTCATAATATTATGTGTATTCTTCCCCATCCACACTACGTGTGTTGATGTGATACCTAGTAGACATTGGACTCGTTGCAGTCCTTGCACCATGAAACCATGTCCAACTTCTATGAGTACTACAGTGTTCGTATCCGAAAGGCTTGCAATGTTAATGTTTAGAGGGGAATGAAGTCTAGGACACGAGTGCAAGTGCCAAACTACAAGGAATATATAGAAATCACTCACAATCGTTTGGTGATGACACATGCGGAGGTGCAACAAAGGAAAGTCACTGCCATTTAGCACTTGAAAAATGTTTTGTATATTGAGAGGGGGTCAGAGGCTGAGTTTCACAATCTCACTATACATCCACAAGACACCATCGCAAAAGTGATAGTTCAATTCAAGATTACCAAAGAAAGTTGGCACTTTGTGGACACAAGATCTCAAGTAAAGACATGGCCATTAGGTTACTCAACAAGCTTCCTTGGTCTTATGAGACTTTTGTGACCACTCTATACAATAGAGGACAAGAAATCACTTGGGAAAGAGGTTCGTCAATTTTTGCTCCTCCACAACTCGCGAGCAAAGTCAGCTTCTTCACAAGAGACAACCACGAAGGCTAAGGGACCGTTCCACAAGGGCAATCATACTAGCCACAATACTAGCAACGCAAGCAAGGTTCCAACACTTTGATGAAGAAGTTTAGCTGTAATTTTTGTGGAAAAACAGGGCACTTGGAAAAATTTTGCTACAAGAAGAAGCATACATCCAAGCCTTCTAGTTCTAAGAACCCATCAAAAACATCTCAGCATAGGTCTCACTATTCTAGTGAAGACCTATTTATTTCCATAGAGTCCAATGCCACGGTAACTTCAAGTTCATCTCAAGAATGGATCTTTCACAATGGAGCAACATCAGATATGTTTAAGGATCGGAATTCTTTTCAAGAGATTGAGGACCATATTGGTGAAGTATACCTAGGTAACAACAAGAGCCTACTTATTAAAGGGAAAGGCAAAGTACAAGTCACAAATGACCAAGGGGAGTGCAAATCATTATCCAATGTCTTATTTGTTCCTAACTCGTGCATGAATTTACTATCATTCAAAGCCATCACCGATCATGATAAACAAGTGTTATTTGATAACACTTCAGTTAAGGTGATTGATCATAAAACCAAAGACATCAACACACAAGGCGTATAAGAAAAAGGGCTCTACAAACTCTCTTGCTTTCTATCTAAGGAGTCACTTTCCAATCTATGGCATCAAAGGTATGGCCACACTTCATATTTACCTAGGATATCCTCCTCTCAGATAGTTAAAAGATTACCCAAGATCAGGCAAGTCAATGAAGTCTATGAAGCTTGCACCCAAGGCAAGCAACACAAGGCTCCTGTTCCCTTTAACCCTCATCCACATGGACCTTTATGGACCTATGAATACCCCTTCCTTAGTGGATCACTCTACTTATTTCTTCTAGTAGATGACCACTCATGATACATTTGGGTATATTTTTTGAAGTCAAAGGTAGAAACTTTCTCTAAATTTTGAGAATGGATCAACCAAGTTGAGAATGAAGCATCCAAGACAATCAAAACTATTTGATCAGATGGTGGTGGTGAATTTATCAATTACGACTTTGATAATTTCTTAAAACAAAAGTGGATAAAAAGACAAGTCACTCAACCTCACACTCCATCCCAGAATGGAGTCACTCAACCTCACACTCCATCCCAGAATGGAGTAGCTAAGAGAAAGATCCAAAGTGTGATGGAAATGGCAAGAACCATTCTTCGCAACAAAGAATTACCCTACAAGTTTTGGGACAAGTAGTGCACACTGTCATGCACATACTCAATCGAGGCTTCACTAGTACATTGCACAACAAGAAACCCTTTGAAGATTACTATGAAAGAAAGCCTAATGTCAATTACTTTCGAGTATTAGGAAGTGAAGCATTTTGTCCACGTACCAATAGAAGATTGCAACAAGTTACAATCCATCTAAGAAGCATATATTCATCGTCTATAGTGAACAATCAAAAGCATATAGATTGTATGATCTTGAGAACCACTCCATCACCATTTCAAAAGATGTAATCATTAATGAAGCTTCAAGATATGCAACCAAAGATCCAAATACAAGTCTTAGTCCACCCATCTACACTTCAAAAGGGAACATAGTCTTTTCAAAACACACGTCAGAGGCAAGTACTTCACATCAACCCAGACATCATGATGGCTTATTGAAAAGTAGCAGCGAGAACAAAGTCATTATGTAAATTATGCATTGATGCATCAAATCCAACAAATTCTAGAGCCTTCCAAGTACAAAGAAGCTCAAGGCCAACCTAAGTGGGAAGAAGCTATACAAGTGGAAATGGGTGCAATCGAGAAGAATAAGACTTGGACCCTTGTTCCTAATCCCACAAATCATCAAGTTGTAGGAGTTAAGTGGCTCTATAAATTTAAGTACAAATCAGATGGCACATTTGTACAAAGCAAGACTTGTAGCCAAAGGATATAAACAACAACTTGACATTGACTATGAAGAAACCTTTGTCCCTACTGCAAGGTTTACCACCATAAGGATCATTCTAGCACTAAGTGCACATTTCAAGTGGCCCATCTACCAAACTAGACATCAAAAGTGCTTTCCTCGATGGAGATCTTCAAGAAGATGTATATGTTGATCAACGTGAAGGTTTCAAGATCAAAGGAAAGGAAGGCCAAGTCTAGAAGCTTCACAAGTCACTTTACGGACTTAAGCAAGCTCCTAGAGCGTGGTATGCAAAAATTCAAAAGTTCTTTGAAGATAAAGGATTTCAAAGAAGCAGTGCTGATGCAAACCTTTACATCTATTAAAATGTGTCCTTAGTGGCCATCATCCTCATCATCATCATCATCATCGTCTATGTAGATGAATTGATCTTGAGAGGCTCAAATGGAGAACACATCCAATTCATCCTCACACAGCTTCACCATGGGTACTTTATGATAGATCTTGGACTACTTCACTACTTCTTACATATGGAAGTTTGGCAAACAAAAGAAGGCATATTCCTATCATAGAAGAAGTATTGCTCTGATCTTCTTTCCAAATATAAGATGGAACAATGTTGCTCAGTATCTACACCACTAGATCCAAACATCAAGCTCACACTAGAGGATTCATCATCACTTGTGGATGTGCATGCTTATTGATAGCTTGTTGCCTCATTACTCTACCTAGCCAACACTAGACCAGATATTGCCTATGCGATTGGTATACTCAGTGAGTTTGCACATCAACTTTGGTAGACTCATTGGGATGCTGCTCAGAGACTACTTTGATATCTTGCCCTCACTTGACATCATGGCCTTTGGTACAGAGGGGGCATTGAACTTGCGAGATATTTAGATTTCGATTTGGCTGGTGATCCTGATTCTCAACGATACACTTCAAGGTATATATTCTTGCTTGGATCAAGACCTATCTCTTGGGCAAGTAACAAGTAGCCTACAATTACTCTGTCATCCACCAAGGCGCAATATTGAGCATCTTGCTTTGTAGTATATGAGGCTATCTGGATTTGACATTTATTACCTGACATTGGTGTTTTACAGGTTACTCTAACATGCATCCACACAGATAGCCAGTCCGCCTTGGCCATAGTCAAGAATCTAGTGTTCCATGCTCGGATGAAGCACATCGAGATCAAGTACCATTTCATTTGTGATAAAATCTTCTCTTAGGAGATTACTCTAAAGAAATGTACCTCTCAAGAGAACTTGGTGGACATGTTCACAAAGGATCTACCTCTAGTTCTGCTCGAGTGCTTGATGGGCCTCTGCAACATTCAGTCACTCCAAAATGGAGCTGCAAAGGGGGTGTTGATGACATGATTGCTCCTACATCATCTACATTTGTATCCGCATGAGTGCATCTCCATTTTGTATCTAGCAGGCACTCCATTTCTAGTTTATTTCAATTTTATATTTATCTCTTTTGTATTTGGGTACCTTACCATTTTCTTCTACCATTGTATTCATTCTCCTTTGAGGGGAATTATCCCACATGAGATGTACTTTGGAGAGCCCCTCCCAAATCTATATAAGAAGGGTCTCTCCCCCCATTTGTACTTGGTTAGAAGCTTGAGGACCCTACTCCATGCTCTTGACAATCTCATTTTTAATCCATGTGAGTTTATCCATTTCTTGTCTACTCACTTTGAGTCTCAAACTCTTTCTTTTGTGAGTACACTCTTCTTTTCATTTTGCTTCTGTGCGTGTACTCTCTACAAGTATAAACAATTGGACTTGAATTTGAAATTCAAGAACTTGGAATTATAAATGGTTTTTCTTTTGAAAACCCTAGAGGAGAAGGATGGAAATTTCAGCCAAAGGGCTTTTTTAAGTTTCCAAGGCAAATCATGAGATTGTGAAATGATTGTGTGAAGGAATCAAAACCTAGAATATCAAGTTAGAGGTACTGTCAAAAACTTCAAAATTCTTTTAAATAATTGAAGTTAGAAGGTACTCTACAAAGATATGTTTAGAATTTAGGATCTGTATCACTCATACATCAATGTGAATATAAAATAGGGTAATATGGGATGCCAAATTTTATACTCAGATTGATGTAGGAAAGATGGTATGGGACATCATACCATGGGATGATAATTATATTTTAGTACTAGAATGAACCTTGAAGTTAGATTTGATCCTCAAGGGAATTAAAACTTCAAAGGAGAAGTTGAAATTCAAGGAGGATAAAAGCATGATCTCAAGATATGTCAAGATCAAGTAATTAAGAGGATATGAAGTAAGTAACTTCCAAGATCTTGTTTTTTAAATACGAAAAATATTTATCTTATTTAATGGAACACTTCAAGATAAAGTGTATTTTATTCAAAAATATGATAAATTTATGAAGAAGCAGGACTTTGACATAGAAATGATCATTTCAACTAAGGAATAGACTGACTAAGTCAAGCACCAAGTTCCTAGTGTAACTGAGTAAATTCAATCTTTTGAATCAAAACAATGCACAAGAATTGCATTCACAGTAATCAGTCATAAAGATTGAATATAGCATGAACTTAGTCTCAAATGAAGCAGTATTTGAGTAAAAACTCATCAATAGAACCTTAGTGGGTGGACACACTAATTTTGGATACCACACTAGTATCTTGTGGTTGGATGATGTTTTAGATTTGCTCTAAATCTTTTGGAGAATCCAATTTATTTCTCTTAAACATAGGAAAACTGCTTCAAATCCTTGTCGAAACAGATCTTTGAGTAGTTAAAGTATTGAGTCATCTAGATTTTGACTCAACAAGTATCTTAGAAGTTTGAATAGGTTGTATAGATTTTTATTTCTTTATTTCCACTTTCTAGATCTTTTGGATTTGACTCAGATATGGTACTTGATTCTTTTCACAAATGTCGAGGGTTAGCTGGTTAGAACCAATAACTAAATTAAACATCCCAAATAGATGTTTTGTACAAGAACCTCTTTCAATATTCAAAAGATGCTAAGTCTACGTTGACTTATTCATTTGAGTTTCCTTTGTATGACTTTCTACAGTTTAGCACACTCTAGAATAGAGAAGTTAGGAATTGTTCATCAGATTGATAATTCCCAATAACATTTAGCTATAGCCTTTTGAGAAAGTATTCTAAGTTGGATACTTTTTCATTTTCGATTTGACTTGGTCAAGTTAAAGTAAGCTTGCCCATAAGTCAATGGAAAAGTTTCTCCTACATTCTACATAGGATTTTTTCAAGCCCGTTAGGACAAGGTAGTCCTCTAGATGGGTGAACAAATATTGTAATGTTGGTTGATAGTATACCATTGTATAAACATCCAAGTTCAATGTTGGGCCTAACTGAACTTCTATATTTAAATTTAAAAATCAAATTCAAGTGAATCAAGAATTCCCAAAGGCTTGTAAGGGAATGAAATCCCACCTTAGTTACTAAGTCCATGCACCAGACATGCAGAGAAATGGACTAGTAATTAGAATCCATTCAATTGACCTAGGACCAAGAAGATCAAGGAGGATGCAAGATTTAGTGCAACAATTGACATATGACAGCTACATGACGAGCATTGTGTCTACATGACAAAGGTAATACAAGATGTTGAACCCTCTTGTTTTAAAGATGCAATTGGAAATGCAGATTGGAAAAAGTCTATGGATGAGGAGATGGGTTCACTTTATGGAAAGGATACATGGAAACTAGTTCCATTGTCTCAAGGAAAGAAACCCATAGGCTGCTAGTGGGTTTACAAGGTAAAACACAATGTTGATGGTAACACAAGCATGTATAAAGCACAATTGGTAGCAAAAGGATATGCGTAGACGCATGGCATTGATTATGAGGAAATTTTTAGCCATGTAGCTAAAATTTCTACTATCATAACACTTGTTGTAGTAGCTACAGCAAAAGGATGGACTTTGCATCAGATGCATGTGAAGAATGCTTTCCTACATGGTGAGTTACAAGAAGACGTATACATGGACCAACCACAAGGATATGACGATTCAAAGCATCCAAAATATGTTTGTAGGTTGCAAAAGGCTTTGTATGGACTTAAGCAAGCCCCTCGTGTTTGTCATGCAAGGATTGCTGACTACTTAACCACCATTGAATTTTCTATGTGTGATGCAGAGCGTTGATTATATGCAAGGATGGGTGATGATGGCATCATGATTGTGGCTATTTATGTTGATGACTTGATATAGGTGGTGATAATGAAGAAAGAGTTAAAGAGGTAAAGCAACTCCCTATGCAAGAATTTGATATGAAAGATCTTGGTGTGATATGCTATTTCTTGGGCATTGAGTTTATTTTCCACTGATTTTGACAATCAAATAAAGAAACTTTTGAAGAAAATGAAATTTTCTATAAGTTTTTTTTAAGCTTCTATTCTCTCACTCATTTTTTTAGCGTCTTTTCTCTCACTCGTACACTCACTCAATGAATGCAAAATAGTCTAAGGAGCCTTTTTATGATGTCTTACAAACACAATGTCCTAATCTTTTATCAATTTTACCTCTTGTATTCTCTTCCAACTTCAATGTTTATTCATTAAAAGATGTTACAAAGACTTTCTAACCTATCAAAGGGGTTACCACATGCATCTACCAATATATGATGAACTTTCTTCTTCTGCAGAGAATCATGTTTGCTACTCAATTTTTCTCTTGAATTTCGTGCACTCTGCAATTGTCTTGGCTTTTCACTCCCTTTTTTTAATCTTGTATCCTTGATTTGACATACAATAAAGAACAATCTAAAGATTGTTTACTAAGATTTCAAGCAATTATTAGAAAATTCTAATTTTCAAATGATTATACTCTCACGTATGCATCAAGTTTACTTCCTTTTCTTAGTCCTTCAAGACCTTGATCTTTCACAATCAATACTTTTACCAAAATTGCTCAAGGATGCTCACAGAATCTCTAATGTTTTACTTGGGAAACTTCAAATACCACAAATTTCCTAATGAATATTTCTATTTTTTTATGAGTAAAATGGAACAAAATGATTCAATCATGGTTTTAATGGTGCATATGCAATGGAAATTACTCACAATATTTTTTCAATGAGATTTTTTCCAAGAAATGCTTGAAATATTTTTTAATGACTTTTACATGAAAAATACATGAGTATTGATGATTTCCACTCATACTCTTCACAAATCACAAAATCTTGCAATCTTTTCTCACAACTCTTGAAAAAGTTGATGAATCAAATCATTTCTTAAATCAGTGGAAAATAATAAGACCTTCTTATCAATTTTCAACTTGGTGACTCAAGAAAAGATCACTTGTAAGTATTTTCTATCATAAACTAGGAAGATCCAACAAGGTTCGGATCATTATCTCTGACAATGGCACCAAAAATATTTTCTCTCGCTTGGAATTTTCCTCTCCAATCATCATAACATAAAAAACCAATATTGTCACCAAAAATGTTTTTTCTCCCTTAGAATTGTCCTCTCCAATAATCATAACATAAAAACCCAACAATGCACAAACATTAAATTTTCAATCTGTGAAGAATCCACAAACCCTATCCTCTTTATAATCAAGGAATCTCAAGATATTGCAAGCAAATACATGGACATTCATTAATCTACACAATCCAAGAAGATGTTTAAAAGAACTCGCCATTTTTGTTGATAAATCTTCTTTTGATCATAAATTTTGATAGAAATAGGCTTGTTAGATGATTCAACTGTGTACATAGTTCTATTTTTCATAAGAAACATGTTCATAACATCAATTTTGCATTTGAGTTCTTTCAACAACTTGACAAGAGAATTGTGATTTTTGCAACTTCACACAATCAACAGAAGACAATTTATGTCCACTAAAATTCAGCACTTATATTGAGAATAGATTAATGAAAGCATAATGTTCATATGAAACAAAAAATATTTAATTTGAATCCAAGGAAATAATCACAAAATCCATTAAAAATCCACCATGAAAATATAATAAATGTATACAAGAAGTCCTTAAAAGTTTCTCAAGTTTCCTCTATACCTTTTTAAGTTTCCTAGTGGGAGAAGCCATCAATGCCTATATGCATATTATTCAGGTCTCATGTTCTTATCATCTAAATACATGTGCACTTTTGAAGAGGTACTCAAAATATGATCTTTTTTGAGAACCATACATGTATTTTCTCACCATGAACTCTTGCACTTAATGTGAGATGGCAAACCATGCATAATAGATGGAGATTGAGTGCAAATACATAATACACGAGAGATACATGAAGAGGTACAAGTTCAATGATTCATGGGAACACACAATAAAAGAAGTAGAAAAAGATGTGTAGGCTTCAGATAACAAATAAAAGCTCCAAATCCTCAAAACTATTTGCAATCACATAGCCAAATTGGCAATATGACCCAAACTTCACCAATTATGAAGCAAGTTATCAAGGAAGACAAGCTTTAGGAGGGAGATAGTGTTATATTCAACAACAAAGATAACTCGAGGAATCTTAGACACAAATTTTTTGCAAAATTTTTGTAGCTTTGAAGCTTTGTAAATACATTTTTAAATATTTTTTGCACATTTTTCAAGAGTCTTCCCAAGAAAAACCACAAGAGAAGAGCTAGAAAATGGTTGTAAGTTCATAGTTAGGTTTTTCCAAGATCCACAAAGTTTTACATGAAAAGACCACTATTAAACGGCCAAATGTCTCACTTGTAGAGACTTTTCTTTAGTGTAAGTAAGAGATCTCTTCTTCTTGAAAATTTCATTCATAAAGCTTTTCCCTTCTTCAATTCCTGTTTATGTGTGTTTCATGTCTTGTGGTGCTTTTGTCTTGCTTGGTGTTATCTACCTTGATGCTATATTGTTCTGGTCATTTCTAGAGTTTGAAAGCTTTATTTTCTGTAGAAAGTGTGTAATCATGCCTAGTGTAAAATCGTGTTGCTCCATTCAATATTTTCTATGACTCAATATTAAACTCTTAGGTATAACTTAGTGTGTAATCATGCCTAGTGTAAAATCTTGTTTCTCCATTCAATATTTTCTATGACTCAATATTAAACTCTTAGGTATATTTTCAAGCCAACTTCATAGGTAGAGGAAGAGCTACAAGAAGAGGTAGAGGAGGAAAGCAAGGCAGGGGAAGTTCCCAAGTATCTCAACCTTGCTATATCCGTGGTTACTCTAATCACACTACTAAGGAATGTTATAGGAACCCAAGGAATTCCAAAGGAAGAGGATTCAATAGAGGAGGCTATGGATCAAATAGAGGCCGATACAATGGAGGATACAACTACTACAACAAAAATAACAACCATCAAAATGGATCAAAGTCAAGAGGACTCATTACCATAAAAAAATAACAACTACATTGAAGATCAAAGTCAAGAGGACTCACTACTCGTCATGAACCTATCATTGAAGCAAGTTAAGGATGATGACCATGTTTTCTATATTGATTCAAGGTGCTCAGACCATGTATCAAGAAATGTAGCATTGCTCTCTGATCTAGAAGAACCCGAGAACAAAAATGAAGTACATACAGGTGATGATACAAGACATTCAGTGGAAAAAATAGGGAATTTCAAGGCATCACATAGCATTGAATCTTCTAAGAAAAGTTTTGTATGTACCTACAATAACCAAAAACTTCATAAGTGTTGGAAAAGTTGTGGATAAAGGATTGCAGGTTAGGTTAGCAAGACATGGAGCATATGTGGAAGACGCCAATCCAAGATTTAGAAGGATTGCCAAAGAAGAAAAAACAGGAAGACTCTTCCCCTTTGAAGTGGAGGACACCAAGAACATAGCATTGTTTGGCTATGGATCTCAAACACTCTCTGAATGGTATGGCATAAAAGTCTTGCTCACATTTGTGAGAGAACCTTGAAACAAATCTATAGGGACGAAAGTGTACTTGGATTGCCCAACATCACAAAACGACATATGATATACAAGTGAGGAGCTTGTCAATTTGGCAAGGCTCGTAGACAACCTTTCAACAGGAAAGGCTATATCCATGAGGAACTATTAGATCTTGGTCACATAGATGTGTGGGGTCCAAGAAAAGAACCTTCTATTTCAAGTTCAAAATATTTTGTATCTTTTATTGATGATTGTAGCAGGTGGACAATTTTGTACTTTATGAAGCATAAAGATGAAGTCTTCAATTGCTTCAAAAGGTATCTGATCTTGTAGAGAACCAAACAGGTAAATGTCTCAAGAGACTCATATCAAATGGTGGTGGAGAATATTTCTCAACTGAATTTGATGCTTCCCTACAAGAAAGAGGCATCAAAAGAGAAGTAATAACGAGATACACACCTGAACTCAATGGAGTAGCTAAAACAAGGAGCAGAACTATGGTTGAAGCAGCCAAATCTATACTAAATGAAAGAGCCTACCAAATTACCTTTGGGCAGAGGTTGTATCAACAACCACATATCTTGTAAATAGACTTCCATCAAAATCTTTAGATGGTATGACTCCCTATGAAGTGTGGAATGGAAGAAGGCCAAGTCTAGAGCATTGTAAAATCTTTGGATGTCTAGATTATGCTCACATACCTTCTCGAATAAGAGGAAAATTGGATCCCAAAGTAGAGAAGTGTATCTTTAATGGATATGATCAAAACAAAAAAGGATACAGATTGTATAATCCCACTAACAAAGGCTTCTTAGTTAGTAGGGATGTAGTCTTTGATGAAAATAAATCTTGGTTTGATGATGACAGGAAAGTGAAGCTACCCTATGACTTGGAAGAAAAATTTCCACCGCTTCCAACAAAGGAATCAAAGCATCTTGAAGATAGTGAATCTGAAGATGACTTGACAGAATCGGAGAAATTGAAGCTATGGAAGAACAAATGGAAAGCTAAGGTGCAAGACCTAACTCAAGGCTCAAAAAGTTCTCTTCAACCAATCAGAAAGTCAATAAGAGAGAAGAAGAAACTAGAGAGATATGGATTTGATACCTCTTTGGTTACAAAACATTCAATCTATATGGCTAAGGACTCCAACAATGAAGAACCAACTTCTTATGAAGAAGCTCAAAGCAAGAAGGAATGGATGAAGAAATGGAAGCTCTTATGAACAATGACACATGGAAGGACTCCAACAATGAAGAACCAACTTCTTATGAAGAAGCTCAAAGCAAGAAGGAATGGATGAAGAAATGGAAGCTCTTATGAACAATGACACATGGCAACTTGTTCCTAGCAAACCATCAATGAAGGTAATTGGATCAAGGTGGATTTATAAAGTAAAAAGGAACTCAAATGGTAGTATTAATAGATACAAGGCAAGGTTAGTAGCCAAGGGGTTTGCCCAAACCCATGGGATAGATTATGAAGAGACCTTCTCACCTGTTGCTAACATGCTTTCCATTAGAGTACTTGTTAGCATTGTTGCATCTAGGATTTGGAAGCTATATCAGCTAGATGTAAAAAATGCATTTCTCAATTGATGGATTTCCAAAGAAGTTTATACAGCACAACCACCTGGTTATGAAGATGCACATCACCCCAATTATGTGTGTAAATTGAAGAAGGCTTTATATGGTTTGAAGCAAGATCCAAGAGCTTGGAATCATAGATTAGTTACCTACTTGCAAGTCCAAGGATTCAAAGCTAGTAAAGCAGACACATCCTTTTTCATCAAGAGGAATGGATCAAAAGTGATATATCTCTGTGTGTACGTTGATGACATTATAATTATAGGTGATATCAATGCAATTAAACAAGTAAAGACTAGAATGAAGGATGAATTCAAGATCAATTATCTTGGACCTCTCACTTATTTTCTTGGACTTGAACTTGTCTATATAGACTTTGGTATCTATACAACTCAAAGAAAGTGTGTACATGACATGCTTTCTAAGTTTAAAATGGAGAATAAGTGGGTAGGTACACCTATGGAGTTGAATCATAAACTAAGTGCTTATGAGGGAGAACCTATTGAGGATATCACAAGCTATCAAAGCTTGGTAGGAAGCTTGAACTATGCAACTCTCACAAGGGTGGACATATGCTATAGTGTTAGCATAGTCGGTCAATTTATGCACAAACCAAGGAAGTCACAAATGGAAGCAGCCAAGAGAGTGCTCAAATACTTGAAGGGTCATCAATGAAGGGATTTTCTAGCCCTTTACTTCAGAAGTTGATCTCAAATTTTACTCAGATTTAGATTGGGATGGATCAAAGGATGATAGGAAGAGTACATCAGGCTATTTGTCTTTTGTAGGTTCAAAACTAATTTCATGGTCTTCAAAGAAGCAACCAATTGTTGCTCTATCATCCATTGAGGCTGAATATAGAGAAGAAGCAATGTGGTTAAAGTTTCTATACTTAGATTTGGGGTTACATACTTTAACTCCTCATATCTTTGGAGATAATACAAGCTCACTTCGTGTAACAGCTAATCCAGTTTACCATGCTAGAACCAAGCATATTGAAATCCATTCTCATTATGTAAGAGAGAAGTTGATGAGCAAGGACATTCAATTGTCCTATTTATCTACTAATCTTCAATGTGAATATATGTTGACTTAGCCATTGGATGGTATCAAATTAAGCAGATTAAAAGGCATGATTGGATTGCTAGAAATCAAGGAAGAATGAAGACTCAAGCATGCTAGGCTTGAGATGGAGCAGTTGGCGTATTTTATCCAAGCCCAGTGCTTGATCACTTATTATTGTAAAGAATTGGTTATGTATACTCTCAATGAGAGAAGCCATAGAAACAAACTCTTGTAACAGTTATTACCTAAAAAGTAACTACATCAAAAGTAATTATTAAAGGAGGAAGTCATGGCCTTGTTAGGCACGAATCATGAGCCAAAGTTAGGAGAGATTGATTAGCAAGAGATTCCCCAAACTTGAGGGAACTTTTAGGTACAATCCCTCCAAGCTTTGAATTCAAAAACTCCTATATATACACATATGTGTAGTCATGGACATAGCAGAGCTTAAGCTACATTCTAAGGAGGTTCTGACCAAGCACCAAGCTATTACTAAAGCGCACGTTGTGCTCCTCCTTCCCAAGCTTCATGGTTATTCATATCATGTACCATATGTGCAATACATATTGATTTTCAAGCCACATCTTGGAGCTCTTCTCATCTACTGCTACAGGTCTATGTTCACATTTTCAAACAACTTCAATTATTGGTTTCTCTGTGTATAATTGGTCTTTTGATGAGATTTAAATTGGTATAGCTAATTGATAAGTCTATTTCAATTTTCATCATCATTGGTTCATTGTTTTCTATGAGTTACATTCATTGAAGTCACCTATGTGTTCTAGCAGATAATTCCAAAAATGTTGGGATGACACACCTACATTACTAAAATTATTTCTCTTAGTATGGTTCATCAAAACTCATGAAATTTGTTTCTTTAGATTCATTATATATCTAGTTAGAGGTGTGCAAAATATCTGTAGTTAATTTCCAAAAGATTGTGAGCTCTGAGTAAATTTCCAGAGTGCATCTCATCCCAAAATAGCCTGTTTTGCTTCATCTATTTTATGTCAAGTAGTCTGTTTTGATGAATGAATTTGAGGTTGATGCTCCAAAGCACTAGGAATGTTTATATGCATCCTTGGCAAGCTCAAGGTGTCTATTTATCATCCTTGAAGCTATCTTGGCAGGTGTAGAGCAAGTTTTTGCAGAAGAAGGCACATCCTTGGAGTATATCTACCATCTCTTCTCACATCGACGATGTCCTAGATGAAGCGGCGACCTTCTCTGATACCAATTGTTGGAGATCGAGGTCTATGGCAGCACATGAACAGCACAAGGAAGAATAAGAAGAAGCTTGGAGCACAACACACAATACTGAATGTATTACCACTAGAATGTACAAAGATAAGTAACACTTTAGGGTTATAACTGTATATACAAGCGGAGGGAAAAAACCTCCTAAAGAGGGAAAAAAGTGTCCCGATGTTCCTAGTCTATTCACACGCATTACTACCTAAATGTATACCTAGTAACTATTAGGATACAAATCCTCAAAACATGCTAAGATAGACACTTGGAAAGGACAAACCTAAGGCCAAAGAAGATGAATGGTTTGAATTGGGTAGGTCGAAGGCCCAATGGTCCCTCAAAAGGGATGTTTAGTAGCTTGCCACTTACATGGTGATGGATATCCAACAACAACATGAAAGGTTTGAACATGTCTCCCAAACTTGAGAGGCAGAGCCCAGCAATTGAGCTAATGTGTGATGTATTTAGCAAATCTAACTTATAAATTGATGTCTAGGTCCAAATCCAACTCTCTGTTGTACATATCCATGTGTCGACTTAGATGAGTAGCTAAAAAATCCTTTGTAGTATATGATGGGTGTCCCTTCCCATCAAGAGGGAACTAGTGTGTGTGTGTGTGTGTGTGTGTGTTAATTAGAGTGCACGTGTGTTTCAATTAGTGTTCAAATTATGAAAAAAAAGAACGGAAAAAGAGAGGAACAATTATCACTTTATAATGTCATTTCTATTTAGTAATATATATATATATATATATATATGTTGCTCTAGCACAATGATAAGTACCACGTTAAGAAGCTTCACCTCCTTAATGTCAATCCGCGGAAGAGATAGGAGTGATATGAAGATCGTGAATGTGAGATGAAGTGAGAGTGAAGGTGAGAAGCACCAAGATGCACACACACATACACACACACAATGAAGAGACAAGCAAGACACAATGGAAGGTGGGAAATTAGCTCTATTACTCAAGAACACTATTACAAGCTCAAAAGAACTCTAAGCTCACACTAGCCAACACTAACCACCTCAAAAATGAGCTCTCTAGCTCTTTTTATAGTTTCTAGACTAGTTTTGACCGGTTTCACATCTAGTGACCGGCATAGTTAAAAATTAGGTCCTAGATGCTATTTGGAAGGGTAAACGATGTCTAAAAATAACGAAAATTGATACGCTTGTTCTACCTAAGCTCCTCAAGCTCGAGGACTCCTCGGCTTGCACAAAATGGAGCTATGGATTACAAAATGGGGTTTTCTATGTTACATATGTTACAATAGTGATAACAATCACTGTTGGAGATTTTTGGAAAATATTTGAAAACATAATTGTTTGAAAAAAGATTTGACTGGCTCCTTGCTCCGTCGTTACATGCTTCCGCGTCGTATGTGCCTCTGGCTGCTTCCAACACCCCTCTCCCTCTCGCTTCTGTCGTCCCTGACAGAACCTTGTTGTGAGGTCTGCCGGATATAGTTCTGTAGGAGGTCTTGAGCGAGGGTGTGCTCGGAGATACGAATGCCTCGGGCCAGATCTGCCTCGAGTTTCTCCCAGTCGATTGGTTGCGGTTCTTTCGGTGGCGGGAGCTGATAGTGTGTGGAATAGACCATTCGTTCACAGGCAAATAAGTGTAATAAATGTGTAGGCCTGCTTATGAATACCTCTGAATGGTATTCCCAGAAGCCGGTTGTGAACATCTCTTCGAAAGTCTGCTTGTAGCATGCCGGTAGGTACTTTATTCTGCAATGCCAGGCATAACACACCCGTAGCGATGGCGTTGTACTCATATCATATACCAGGTCAAAATTGCCATGCTCAAAGCTCGAGGTGTTGACATGGGGTGCCTTGACACGTCGGAAGACTTTAAAAATCATTTGCATCATGTCAAAGATTTTGACAGTCATATGTGCCGCTATATCGTCCATATGCTTTAACCTAGGGAGCCAGTGGCGAATTGTAGCCATCATGTAGCCAACTGTTGGTAACTCAATGGGTGGCTTAAAATAGGGGTAATTCAACTAGTCTTGGCACTGCTTATTGTTTTGTACCTTAATAGCAAAGGCAGTCCAGGAGCGGCGTCGTGGCACTGGTCCCCAACACGGGTTGTACTTCAAATGCAAAGGTGCCTTTACCCATGTACTCATCATTTCTGGATACTGCTGTAATAACTCTTTGCACCACGCTGGTTGATAGATCACTCCTTGCTGCGCATCCAGTGGTAGATCGGCCTCCTCGAATTGAGTCGCATGCGATGGTTTCTTACCTGTCTCTTTCTCAATGGCTAACTGGTATTCAGCCATTAACATAAAATACGGTTTATACTGTAGCTCGTGCCCAGATATGTATCGTCGCGGGGCCAAATGAGCAAAGAATGGAGACTGTAATATTCTTTCTTCTATCATCGCCATGGCATGTAATTGTGCCTCTACCCTCGCTGAGTGCGTTGTTCCAAGTTCCTCAATAGTCTTCATCCACGCGGGGGTCGGAAGTTCGTACGTCATCTGACCTTCGGCCGTGACACGTCCGCCTGGGATGGGTTGTGGCTCGTATGCCTCTTCAAACGTTTCCTCCACCGGAATGGTGACAGTTTCTTCCTCAGCTGGAAGCTCAGGTGGGGAATCTGGCCTTGGTGGTGCTTCATATAATGCAATCCTTGATTCAAGGTTCGATACCTGGGCCCGTAATGCGTTGAGTTCCTCTAAGATGTCAGGAGAGGGGTCCACAGGTGCTGGTATGTCTTGGTGTGCCGGTGCTCGTAACTGGAGTAATTTGTGATCTTCTTTGAGTTTCTGTAACTCCTCGTTCATGCGGTCGTATTCATCTAGTAATCTTACATGATCGTCTAGCAGCATCCTCATCGAGTCTGAAGGAATGGCTTTGAACCTGCTAGGCTAATGGGTGCGGGAATTGTGGGGTTAGTGGTCGTAAAGACAATTTCTGCAACACCACCGGCGAATGAAGATGTTGGTCTGGGGGAAGGAGGGTGAAGAGGGGAGGCTGGATGGACGGGCGGTGAGAGAGGAGCGGTTGGGGTGGTCGGTACTTCAATGACTACTGAGGTTTGTACAGCTGTAGCGCGGGGTGGGGAATCTACAAAGATGGTTTCTACAGCCAACGAACTTTCGGGGACGAGGCGTGCCTCCCTGGCTTGTTCAGAAGACTGTGCTCCTGTTGGTACACGAATGTATTCGCCGGGTTTTGAAAGTAGTCGTACTCTGCGGGGGTCAAACTGTGGTAGTGGCTTTCGTTGCAAGTACCTGAGGGCTTCGTTGGAGCCTACTGATTTGACTAACTCTCTGAATCCTTTGATGTATGCGTCTTCAAATCCACCTGTGACAAGTTCTTGTTCTATTATTGTTTGACTCTCTTCCTCTGTCAGCTTTTTGCGTGCCCAAACTTTTTCCATAGTTCTATACAGCTTCTTGATAGCTAGTGTGTAAGCTGCTGCTTCCTAAGTTTCATCTTCATGGGTACTTGTATCACCATGTGTGTCTGTTTGTTGGCCTTGGCCATCTGTCTGTTCATGCTCTTGGGATTCCTGTGTTCCCTGGCTAGCTTCGTCGTCTCCTTCGTCGTCATCGGTTGCTGTTCTTTCGTCATCAGAGCTGGACACGATCTGTCCTTGTGGCTGATCCCTGGGTGTGGTAGGGTAGCTAGGCCTTTCAAATTCTTGAGAAAACAATTGTCCTTCTGAAAACTGGAACTCATTAGAGAATGCATCGGGCATCTCAAAATCAAAAGTTTGGTCCAGTGGCTCTGCTTGTCCTGCTTCTAAATGGGGTATTGGAAAAGAGAAAGCTTCCGCACCAATTGTGGTTGGAAGTTCAGCTGCTTTGGTGATAGGTTCTGTGGTTGTGGCTGCTTGAGGTGCAACAGTACTAGTGGTGCCCTCCGGCGTAACTGGTCTTGATAACCGTATACGAATTGGTGGTACCGTGGGAGTGGCTGCTGTTGGTGACTGCTCTGGAGATGGTTGTGGCGAGGGTGATTCTGGGACTTGTAGGTACGGGATAGTACCTCTCATCCGCTTTCCGGCTGTGCCTTTGCTAGACTTTCTAGCCTTCCTAGTGGTGCCTTTAAATGCTTTCAGTTCCTCACTGGTCATGGCACGCTCAATTGGTAAGTCATACGCCAAGCACATATATATGATCCTGGTGAGGGCGCAACATCCATTGATTACCTTCTTTCGCTCCCACCTATGTTGTGCCAAATAGAGCTGATCAATTATCCAGCTGGCTAGATCAACCGTTTGCGGTCCAGTACATGCTAAGTACAATCCAAACCAGATTCTCTTGTGAGGCATGGTAAAACGATCCTGAGCTGGGAAAGCAAAGTGCTGCATGCATATCCGTAATGGCTTGGAAAGCTCAGGGGTTATGGCTGAAATATCCTCCCACTTAGTTACGTCACCACGTTTCATCTGCTCTGGGACTAGCCGTTCTCTCTCCGTCGGAGTGTGTGTTCCATGTATTTTCAGAGCTGCGCGAATTAAATCTTTAGACAAATAAAACCTTCTGAATGGAGGATCATTTACCAAGGATGGTAACATGAATGTGCCTGGTAGATCCTTGTTCTCTGAAGCTGTCAAGGTGGTTACTAGGTAAAAGCACCTGTAAAAATCGGGTTTAGGCAGAGGGTCGCTAAAATACTCTGTAAATCCCGCTCGTGCCCAAACGTGCGTTAGATCTTGTGTATTCTGTAGTCCTTCAAATTCTCTTGACAAGAACTGGTACTTGGTCCATGTGCAAAGATCAAATGCCAAATTGGCCTCAAATATGAAATCAGCGTCTACTAATGGTCCTGCTAGGCCTTGAAACCAATGAGAATTACGATGAATCTTCTCAGTGTATCCTCTAGGAGGATCGTCGATTGGCATGGGTCCTGGAAAACCTTGAAACTCTGGTGGTTGCATCGTAGGATAAGATTCCGCGAGTAATTCTCCAATATTGGCCATTGGTGTGCTTGGGCCAGCTTCTGATGGTCCTGCTTCGGTTTGCATGATGACTGATGAGCTAATGGAAAAGATCTGCTACAAAAGATTAACACATTAGTATGGAAATTAATTATGATCCCATTAAGGTGAGACCGCAATCCTTTTCCATAACCGATGTGTAACCCGTGTAGCCAAGTGTCATGAAGTGATTGATGCAATGATCTTTTTGCAGAGCTAATGCAGGTCTCTAGACACCTACATGGTTCAGATTATGCCTACAATTCTTGATGAGCTTTTATTATGCATGATGTGGGGTTTGGGTGTATGAATTTATACAAGGTTTGGTTGAGGGTGAATTATTACAAGGGTGGAGTTTAAACGGGGTGGGAGAATTGTTAGATAATGGGGTACAAGAAGACGTTTGGATACGTTTCGGTATCCATTTCCTAAGAGTCTTGGAGTGGGTGGTATGTTTCTGCTGAGGGACAAAAAGCGGTATCGGGTTTGGTGGTATTGAGGGATGGACAGATTTCTGAGGGGTATACATTACATGGCTTGAGGGTTGGGCTATAATACATTGTTTGGGTACCCAAATCTGCATGGGTGTGGGTCGATTGATAAGATACTTCTTGGTGATCCAAATCTGCCGAGTATTTGTACTTGGGGAAGAAGATCGAGGGGACTTTGGATGCTTACTCTGCTTCTGTTGAAACTTTGTCCTGCTCTCTTCTGCAGTGTTGCCAATAGCTTGTGGTTGCTGTCCTTTTGGCACCCATATTTGTTTTGTGCCACTTGTTCTGTGATGTTGATACTGCTGCTTTCCTTGCCTTGTCTGGTGGTGTTGTCGGTTTGGGTTCCTCTGTTGTGGTTGACTCCTTCGAGGTTGGGTTTGAGAGGTCCAATGGACGCTCTACTTTGGAAAAGAAGGGAGATCCAACACTTGCGTGACCTGCCCATTAGGAAGCGATTCGTTATTTATCTTTAATCTAGGCCAGCCCGCAGCAAGTTTGGAAGGATGAGCACCGCAGGGTGTTGTGCTCATTTGGCCGCTGATGCAACCCACCTGACCGCTGATTGTGTTCATCTGCCCTAGCGGTTGGGTAGCTGCCCCTTCTAGTTTGCAGGAAGCCCCAGGGAAGATCTCCTGTCGTCCTTCTGATTGACAACTGTCCATAGCCAAGCCCGAGTGGGTTGGTGTAGACGTAATGTGACTGGTCTGACCCAAGATCTTCCGGTCTTCTGTCGCATGCGTTTCATAAGGTCTAGGGTTACAAACCTCAATCGGAATGCAATTAGGGAAGTCAAGCGGTATCACTCGCTTCTGTTCTAAGGTTCCAATCTGTATATAGCCTTGTCTAAGATTTAGGTCCACTGAGTGATCGTATAGCCAATCTTGGCCAAGGATTAGGGGTTCTATCAGGTCGTCATCATGGCACACTAGTAGCTTCGCTGTCATGGTCACATCCTTAATGAGGATAGGAAGGTCCACCTCACCCATGCAAGGGGTTTCCATGCCTCCTAGGCCTATGAGGTATGCCTCAATTGGCCGCATTTCTATTCTTGAATCCTTATAGTGGGACCATCTAATAGCACTAGTCGAAGCACCTGAGTCAATTAAAGTCCTGAGCTCTTGGCAAGGGTTGTCGTGCTCTAGCCTGACTGTAATGAATGGTCTCCTGTCCACTATACTAGGATGAGTGGTTGACTTTACTTGACACATGGCCATGGGATATCTGGGTGTAGTTTCCAGATGGTTATAATGTTCTCTCCCTAGTCCTTGTCTTCTTAACTTCATGCGTTTAATGCGTTCTATTGCTTCTGCCTGAGCTTCCGCTTGTATTCTATTTTCTTCCTCCTTACGCTTCTTTGCCAACGTGAGTCGTCTAAGCATATCCTCAGTAAGAGGTTCCTGATATAGCTTGACTCTACAGCCACTAATATAATTAGGCATTATATCTCCTTCTAAAGTGGCTAATTGTACTGCTCCACTTGTTGATAGTCTGTTAATGATCATAGGTCCATAACCTCGCTTTTCTAACTTACGTGCGTGTTGCTTTAGCGTATATACTAGAACTAAATCTCCTTCTTTTAGGCCTTTATCTTTCACATGTGCATCAAAATATGCTTTCTGTCGCTTCTTCGCTGCATATATTCCTGCTGCCGCCTTTAGCCTGGTTTCTCCTAATCGTTCCAAGTCCATTATTCTCGCTGATAATTCATGGCCGGTCCACTGATGTTCTTGTGCAACCTTAAGGGTCGGTATCAAGAAGTCCAAAGGAAGCACTGCATTCTGACCAAAAACCATCTGAAAGGGAGTTGCATTGAGTACGGTCTTGTAGGCCACTCGATATGCCCAAACAGCGTGGTGTAACTGTTTGTCCCAATCTGGACGTTTGTTGTTCACGAGTTTCGTCAGTACGTTACAAAGGATCTTATTAGTGCTTTCAGCCTGACCATTGGCCTGAGGATGATATGGTGCGGATTTCTTGTGAATCACCATAAAATCCTGTAACAAATATTCAATGACTTGGTTTAGAAAGTGAGTGCCTCGATCGCTCACTAACTCTATAGGCAATCCATATCTTGTAAAGACATTCTCAAATAAGAATTTTGCAGTTGTGTGTGCATCATTCTTTTTCGTGGCTTTTGCCTCTACCCCTTTCGTCAGATAATCTGTGGCAACAATAATGTATTCCGCATGTGTACCTTTTGCAGGGGGGTTAATGGGTCCTACAAAGTCTATACCCCACTTAGAAAATGCACGTCCGCCCATCATGGGTTTCAAATGGCATTTCGTCTCTGCGAGTAGGAAACTGAGTTCTTTGGCACACATCACATCTCTTTACATAGGTATGAGCATCCATGTGAAGAGTGGGCCACCATAATCCTGCAAAGAGGATGGCTTTGATTATCCTATCGGGTCCAAAATGACCTCCTGCAACACCTTGGTGTGCAGTCTCTAGTATGCTCAGATAATCGCTCTCATGAACACATTGTCTTAGATATCCATCTCGTCCTCTTTTGTATAGATTGTCGCCAATAAGTGAATAGTCGTGAGCTTCCTGCTCTAGACTGCGTTGTCAAGCTAAGGTCATTCCTTGAGGGAATGTGTTCGTCCTCAAGTATGTCACTAATTGTTCACTCCAGTCTGGTGTGAGAGACACATGATATAGTGTAGCATGCTCTACTGGTGGTCTTTCACAACAAACATTGCATTCCTTACACAACCTGTAGACATCTGCTTCCATCGAAGGCCAATATACTCCTAATCTATGCAGAATCTGTAATGTTCGATGTTTTGAATGATGTTGCTTTAATGCACCTATGTGTGCTAATTGCAACCAATTCGCATGTTCTGATTCATCTACACAACAAGCAAGAATCTTTTGATTATCCTGTTTATATATGCTTCCTGCCATAATTTGGTATCTTTAAGACTTGGTAATTTCTCCTTCTTTGATCTTTATCCTAGGATTCTTGGGGCCATATGTGAAAATGGGGACTATTGGTTTAGCCCATTCTGGTGCTATCTCAAGATTAAACAAATATGCGTCTGGTAACTCATCCACTACTCCTTGAGGAGCTTCTCCTGAGGTTAATCTTGAAAGGTGGTCAGCTCTAAGATGTGTCTTTCCTTTCCTGACTACGACTTCAAAATCATACTCCATGAGTAATAGAAACCAACGTATCAGTCGTCCTGTGTTACATGGTTTGTTGACTAAGTACAATAGGGGTTGATGATCCGTAAAGAACTTGAATTTGTTGGCCAACAAGTAGTGCCTAAACTTCTTTACTGCTTAGATCATCCCTAATCCTTCTCGTTCCGTCGTGGTGTAATTTCTTTCTGCTGCGTTCAATTGTCTACTAGCGTAAGCTATGGGGAGATCTATGTTACCTTCATTCGTGGGTTGTGCTAACACACATCCTATGGCATAATTGGATGCATCCACATGTACATGGAATGGCTTACTCCAATCTGGGGTTGTCAATATAGGTGCTGAGCACAAGCGTCCTTTAAGTTCATTGAATGAATTTTCACATTCATCTGTCCATTCAAAGTTGGTTAAAAGAGAGTACAAAGGCTTGGCTATGATTGCATACATGTGTATGAATCTCCTATAATATCCGCAATGGCCCATAAATGCTTGTACCTCTTTCACATTAGTTGGTCTAGGTAAATCTGCAATTACCTTCACCTTTTCTTCATCCGTAGAGATTCCATTTTTTGACACAATGTGTCCTAGAATTTTGCCTTGTCTGACCATGAAAACGCATTTTCCTGGGTTCAAACAAACCTGATATTCTCGACATTTGTCAAATATTTGTCTTAACTCTGGGATATGTGTCTGTCTTACATTCGAATGTGCACATAAGTCATCGACATAAACTTCCAAACTCTTGCGTAAGAATTCCTTAAAAACATGACACATGAGTCGCTGGAAAGTGGCGGGTGCATTTGTTAAGCCAAATGGCATCACACGAAATGCAAATATGCCCCATTCAGTGGCAAATGCCGTCTTGTGTTGATCTTCTGGAGCAATGGCTACTTGATTATAGCCTGAAAATCCATCAAGAAAGCTGTAAACTTCCTTGCCCGCAACTCTTTCCAATAGATGTTCCGTGATAGGAAGAGGATAACTATCTCTAATCGTTGCGGCATTAACTTTTTTAAGGTTAATATACACACGCAATTTTCCATTCTTCTTGGGCACAACCACAATGGGGGATACCCATTCGGTATGCTCAATTTCGTAAATGAATCCTGCTTCTATCAAGCGATCTATCTCCTCTTTAATCTTCGCAGCGTAGTTATCATTGTATGTGTAAGGTTTCTGTTTTGTTGGTTTTGCATCTGGAGTCATAGGGATTCTATGAGAACATATATCTGGATCTACTCCTTTCAAATCTTTGTAAATCCAAGCAAAAACATCTCTATATTCGCGCAATAGGGCAACTAGCTCTTCTTCTTCTTCTTCAGTTGTCAAATCATGCCCTATGTATGTACATTTTTCTTCTTCTCCTTCGATAGCAACTATTATTTTCTTGGTTTTCTCTCGGTTATCATATACTTGTCTGTCATTCGCTTTTCTATTAGGCATTCGTACCATGATTCTTCTATCTTCGATTTCATATTTCTTGAAGTTCTCGGGTACTTCAAATAAAGATTCTTCTTTTTCTGACATGGTTTCTTTCTTCTTTCTTTTCTTGCCTTCACTCTTGTTAGTCACTTCCGTGGCTAACCTCACCTCATTCGTAATTTCCTCGTGTCTCTGAGTGTGAGTCTCTACCTCGAAAAAATATTCTTCCTCTGATGCAAAGGGTGGGTCCATGATAATTGATTCTAAATCAAAATCGCTTGCATCCTCAAATGCATCAGTGTTAGGTTCACACTCTTCTAAAATTGCATCGCACATGATTGGCTCTATCGTGAAAACTGATATGTCATAGCCATCCTCGTCACAGTGGGGTGTCCATTGTTCTTCATTGATGGCTACATCCATGGTTGCTAGGATTTATGCCCAACCATGGGGTTCAAACTCTTCGTCTGGGAATACTACAGGTGTGTAGGCTGGATCTTGAAGGGTTCGTGGATGTTGTTCTGCACCTAAGGTCCTGGCTTCTAACCTTTCTTCCTCTTGTTTGGCTACTTTACATATCCATAAATGGGTATCCTCATGCAACCAAGAAGGATCTGATTCTAATGAGTGCACGGATTCCGTCTCTACTGGTGTCTTATGGATGGTATTCCATTGTATTGGGGGTACATCTCGATGTGAATAGTCTTTAAGGTTGACTTTGGTAGTCACTCCTAAATGTTGCAAGTACAAAGAATTAGTTCCCCAATCTTGTACAATTTGCAACTGACGCATGAATGGTCGTCCCAATATCATCTCATAATCATGGTTTTTTGCAAAGTCACAAATGGCAAAGGTATGCTCAAATTCTACGCCACAAGTGGTGAGAGATATGCCTAATGGTTTTTCTATGTGTCCGTCAGCCATTTGTAGCTTCATCCTGGTGGGTCTCAATGCTGGCTTACCCCAACGTTTCCATAAAGCGATGGTAGCTATGGCTACCCCGGCTCCTGAATCTAAGATGGCTTTCCTGGTGTAGCCCTGATGGGTTATCGGAAGATAAGTGTTACCTTCCTCTCCTTCGCTTACATCTCCAATCTTTTCTACGGGTATCTCTGGTACCTTATTTTGTGATCTTATTTGTGAGGGAGTAGTAGCAAGCTCAGGGAATTGATTTGCTACATGTTTCCACAATTCTGGTTTTACCTTTAACAACTCCTCTAGAGTGAGATTACATTGTACTTTAGTGTTCTTGATCACTTCCGTGTTTCTAGGGATTACTGATTCTTCATTCCTCACTATTATGGTGGGTGCTCTCATACTAATAGACTTTGCTTCCCAAGGTCCTGTGAACTGAGGTAATTCTTGTAAAGAATTAGATCCAAATCTTGTGTTTTCACTCAGTTGTTCTTCCTCTACACCATCGGAAATAGAGGGAATGTCTTGGGGAAATTGTTCCTGCAAGTCATCTATTTCTTGAATAGGAGGATGGGTTCCTTGTTCCTTTCTCCATTTCTCTTCTTGGATTTCTCTCAAAAATTCATGTGGGTACCTATGTATGGAAGACACATCGTCTTGACTTTCCGAGTTGGGTACTTGAGACAGGGATGGTGCATTCCTTTCCTGTGTCTCTGGGACAATAGGGTTCCTAGGCTGATCCTTTTTCTCTTTGCTTTCAATCAAATATTCTAGCCTCTCCATTAGTCCTTGAAAATGTAATTCCAGTTTTGCCATGTTATTCCAATTAAGATATCTAGAGGCTTCGAACAAAGCTTGTGCTAGTTCTACCATTTTCATGCAAAGTTTAGTTCTCTCAATTTCTAGATCAGCTCGAGGATAGTTTTTGCTCATTTCAGCTACCTGAGGTCCCTCTTTTAATCTAGCTTGATATGCCCGAAACATCATGTCTAGATTTTCTGGTATGGGTTCCGCTAAAACTGATCCTGATTTCTGAGCTGGATTCTCTTTATTCAATTCCTGTGAAGTCAATTCTAGGATTTTGGCTCTAGATTCCTTCAAACTTCCTTCCAACTCAGTTATCTTTTTACTCCATTTTCTCTTAATTCTTTCTCTAGAATCTTTCCAAGATTTTGTCTTTTTACTACTAGATTCTGCAACTTCACTGGTTCCGGCTACTTTCTCTTGATTAAGCTGTTGGTTCTGTAAGAGCGCCTGGGCTCTTGTGATAGCTTGGATAGGCACGTATGTAGGGTTGGATCCATCTGTGTTATTTACAATACCTATCACGTTGATCGGTGTCACATTCGAAGCATTAATAGGGTTCTTAGGACAATCTTTGATTATGTGCTCTTTGCCACAATCAGCACAAAAGCCTTGGATGTTATAGTACTGTGATTGTCCTGCTATCGGGGGATGTGGACAATCCTTTATGAAATGATCTCCTTGGCACCTAAAGCATGGTCCTCTAGGGCCCTGTGGTCTTTGTTGTCTCAATTGGGGTCGTGGATTTGGGTTTGTGTACATCACATTAGCATAGTCGGGCTCCCAACTAGGTTCCACTGGTGGACTATCATAATGATATGTTTCTACGTGTTCTGGTGACTCTGTGTAATATGCGGGTGGACTATCTACATGCGTAGAGTCAAAACTGTTTGAGTTCCGGTCTCCCTCTGTGATCAGAGGTGAAGAAGGCACTAAGGCCCTACTTAGGTTCTCTTCTGCAGCAGCGTATTTGACTGAGATGACATTCGCTGGTGGGGGTGGCTGCTGAGCTAAGACAGGTTGAGGTCTCTGTTGAGCCTGGTATGGGTAGTTCTGAGGAGGCCTATAGTAATAAGGCTGAGCATTGTATTGGCCTTGATACCTACCTGGCTGCGGGTATGCTTGCGGGTAGTTCTGTCTCACGGTTTGTTTGTTGTATGGGCAGTCCTGAGCCGTATGATTCGTGTATCTTCTCTCAATTGTACAGTATTGGCCACTAGGGTTGGCTTGAGGTTGTGGTGCATTGGGACACACATTTGCCATATGATCACCACCACAGGTGTAACAACGCTTGTTCATTAGCACCCTAGGTTTACTAGAAACTCCTAGTTTCTGGGCCACTTTTTCTGCAACGTCTTCTATTGAGCTAGACAATTTTGTGGATGCTAGAGATGAACAATCTGAGTCCTTATAGACCTTTGAGAGTTCCAACTCATCTCCTAAGTTGTCCTCAATGTCTATACAAATTCTTACACATTGCTCTAGCGTTCTGGGTTCTTTTAGGTACACGTAGGAGCGTAGTTTAGAGCTCAACAAGCCATCTAAAAACAATGACACTTGCTTGGCTTGTGAGGGTAGCTCTTGCATTGGACATCGTTCAACATATTGTCTAAACCTACGTCCTGCCAGTCTTACTGTTTCTTGAGGGGTCTGTTTAAAGCTATGAATCAACGAAGACGTGTCATGTCTAATCCCACTTTTAGAGAATTCAGTGATGAATGACTCTAAAAAGTGATGGATGTCTCTAAATTGCCTTTGTTGCAGAGGTTGGAACCAAGTTAAAGCGGTATTCTTTAACGTTAGTCCAAATGCGTTGTATTGCGTGAACATGTCTTCAACTTGTTCGGCTCTTAGTACTTGCTTGAATTCTGCGACGTGGTCATAGGGATCTCCTATCCCATCAAAGTAATTCTTCATTGATTTTACTAACTGTGTGGGTCTCAATATTCTTGCGTGTTCGCGTGGTTTAGGTAGAGGAAAATCATCTCTACTACCTAGTACTCCATGATCTCTTTGTCTATCCGCTCTATTAGTGTTCGTGGTTGTTCTATCTCTCCCTATGGGGTGATTAAAGCTTACTTCCGGTCTCTCTTTATTTCTCTCTCTTTGATTTCCATGGGCTGAGGATGTTCTTGCCCCTTGTTGACTCATATTCATGTTCGCTCTAGATGGAGGGAATACCAATTCACCTCTCCATGTGTATGTGTTTTTAGCGTGGTCAGGCACCACAAAGACTCTTTCTGAAGTCTCATCCAGGTATACAACCTTTCCAGGTGTATCCGGGTCCTTCAACTCGTATATAGTGATGATACCTACCTCACTAAGTAGTTCTGTCTTGTATCTCCAAAAGGCTTCATCAGTTTCTTTATTTACAAACAACTCTATGCTTCTGTTGTCTTGAGGGATCCAGTCTGGGATTAGTACTCGTGTCAGTACAGATTTCCCTCTAGGTGTTCTAGGCTCTTCTAATGGTTCTTTCCCTTGAGATTTAGTTTCCGTATCTGGTTGAATCACGCCAAACTCGTTGATATTGTTTGGCTGTGTACTTAAGATGCACATTGTTCCTTCTTTGTCTATGTATGCGTCTCTCTCGAATTTCACCACTGGATGTTCCAATCCAATGGGTTGATCGGGGTTGTGCATTTGCACCACTTGCCTTCGCAAACCATCCTCATAGATGCGAGCACCTAATCGGTTGGTTCGGAGAAACTCTAGTTGTGTTCTATAGGGTCCTTCTAGTTTTTCTAAATAGGCTACATTCGACCCTCCTTCTGGTTTTTCTGTGCTAAATGCCATTTCTGAATCACTAGTATCTGAGCTCTCGTAGAGATAACTAGTGTTCAATTGTTGAGCCCACGATCGTGCAGTAGTTCTTACATTTGCCTCTGATGATCTAAGGCTTCGTCGGTCTGACTTACCTATATGTTTGCCCGATCTAAGGTTCATTAATTTTGTTCCTTGCACACTCAGTACACGCTCAGATCGTCACAGATTCTTTGTTATTACTTTCTTGATTCTTTTTAAATTTCTTTAGATTCTTGTCTTAATGTATGCGTCAGGAATTCGACTTTCCGTGGTACTTTGAGTTCTCGTTCCGTCAGACTTATGTTCTTTCCTTTAGGTTTTCGTGTCACACACCTTTACTTTAGTCTTGAACTTGATAAATTTAACTCTCTTGAACTTGAGACGTTCCTATCGTCTTAATCCACAATGCTAACGTTTATCCTAAGCTAAGAATTGACTGAGGGGGTTGAGTAATCTTCCAACCTCGAGTCAGCTTTTCTGGTTGCTCTGATGCCCAAGAAGCCGCGCTTCCCAAGCTTTATGCCCTTCACTGCCTTGCCTTGGTTGCCTTCGATTGCCCTTGCTAGACCTGGAAAAATCCAATATTAGACCAATTCACAGTTGGATGATCAAGCACTTGAGTATATACACCTTTTAAGTCCCTTCCCTTTTGCCCAACTTTTCAATGTTTGCCCCCTGGCTTTCTAGTCCCAAACTAGGTCAACCTCAAAATAACTTATCTAAAAATAGACGTATCCTTTAAGAAAAAAGCAGTTGAGGTCACGTAGTACTCGTCAAGAGCTTTCTAATGAGCTATTAAGCTCAAAAAATGGACTTCGGATGAAAAAGTTATGACCGTTCAGGCCCTGGGGGGTAAAAACTGACAAACAGGTTTTTCTCCAAATATGAGCTAAGGGGTCTCCTATGAGTCTAATCACCCAAAAATTTCCCAAAAATAGCCCCAAAATTGGCCAAAAAATGAAACCCTAAAATTTGCGATGGGGGTGCACAATCGCGATGGTCTGAGATGATCGCGATGGTCTGGGACCGTCGCGATGGCGTGAGGGTGAACCATCCCGATGGCGTGAAAGTGGACAATCGCGATGGCTCGAAAGTGGACAATCGCGATGGCGTGAAAGTGGACAATCGCGATGGCGTGAAAGTGGACAATCGCGTGAAAGTGGACAATCGCGATGGCGTGAAAGTGGACAATCGCGATGGCGTGAAAGTGGACAATCGCGATGGCTCGATCAGGCGGACAATAGCGATGGCGTCAGTCAACGGTCAACGTGAACAATCGCGATGGTCCAAAGTGAACCGTCGCGATGGTCACAGATGCGATGGCGTGAGCCAATCGTGATGGTCCAAAATTTCGGGTTGTCGCGATGGTGTGAGGTACGAGCCGTCGTGATGGTCTCGCTTGCCACGTGGCACCGTCAGCGCGATGGCGTGAGCCAATCGCGATGGTGTGGGGTCAACCGAACAGTCGCGATGGTCCGCGAACCGTCGCGATGGTCCAAATGAACCGTCGCGATGGCGTGAGACCGTCGCGATGGTCCGGCCGAGCCGTCGCGATGGCGTGAGCCAATCGCGATGGTCTGAGACCGTCGCGATGGTCCACCAAACTGAGAATTTCTGAAATGCGTCTGTGGATTCGTAGATGCGCAAGGGTCGCCTACACGCCTGTGTGGTCGCTTACCTCAAATTCCGAAGTTTGCAGACCATCGCGATGGTCTGACACACTCGGAAATTTCTGACAGAAGGTGATTTTCTTACCTTTTTGCAGCCTTCCTGATGCACTGGAGTACTGTTCCTGCAAGAAAACTCAAGAAAGCAAAAGCACACACAAGCACAAAAGCTCTCTCTCACTCTCTCGCATGCACAAATGAGGGGAAATGAGGAGAATGGGTGGATATGGTGAATTTTCTGATTTTTTTGGAGATGAAGATGATGATGCGGTGATGAAGATGGAGTGTGGGGGAGGCGAAAAACACTAAAAACTAAGTAAAAACAACAACAAAAACTGAAATTTTTACCTTCCAACGCCACTTCTTGCTATACTCTTACCATCACACATTCGTCCTAGACTCGATCCCCGGCAACGGCGCCAAATTTGGTGTTGCTCTAGCACAATGATAAGTACCACGTTAAGAAGCTTCACCTCCTTAATGTCAATCCACGGAAGAGATAGGAGTGATATGAAGATCGTGAATGTGAGATGAAGTGAGAGTGAAGGTGAGAAGCACCAAGATGCACACATACATACACACACACAATGAAGAGACAAGCAAGACACAATGGAAGGTGGGAAATTAGCTCTATTACTCAAGAACACTATTACAAGCTCAAAAGAACTCTAAGCTCACACTAGCCAACACTAACCACCTCAAAAATGAGCTCTCTAGCTCTTTTTATAGTTTCTAGACTATTTTTGACCGGTTTCACATCTAGTGACCGGCATAGTTAAAAATTAGGTCCTAGATGCTATTTGGAAGGGTAAACGATGTCTAAAAATAACGAAAATTGATACGCTTGTTCTACCTAAGCTCCTCAAACTCGAGGACTCCTCGGCTTGCACAAAATGGAGCTATGGATTACAAAATGGGGTTTTCTATGTTACATATGTTACAATAGTGATAACAATCACTGTTGGAGGTTTTTGGAAAATATTTGAAAACATAATTCTTTGAAAAAAGATTTGACTGGCTCCCTGCTCCGTCGTTACATGCTTCCGCGTCGTCTGTGCCTCTGGCTGCTTCCAACAATATATATTAAAGAATATTTTTCTAAAAAACAAATTTTATCTTTGAGATCTAGTCTTTGTGATAGTTTGAATTAATTTGAAAGTACAATGAAGAGTGGCATAACACCCATGAGAAGCTCGAATCCTACAAAAAAGAGGTTGAATGCTTAACAACTACTAAGATACAGAGCCTAAAGGTTTGTTACGGGAGCTGATCAAATTAGAGAATGGGTTTGAATTAAGTTTCTTGAAGATTCGATTTGAATTGGAATGTGTGAAACCCCAATAATCCTCAAAAGGATTGGATTAAACTACTCACTACACGTGGTGAGGGATGTCCCTATTGTAGGCCACTTAGGTTGAACCCTTGCTCGGGACTCAGGCTGGGGTCACATATAGTGGATGGAACTTTCAAACACCGTGGAAGAAGGCAGAAACTATTGCTACCACCTCGTGGGCGTTCACATAAGAAGGTGAAAATACAAAAGTCGTATTTTGAATAGCGGCCCTCTATGAACACTAGAACAACATATTTTTTTTAGAGAATAAAAAATAGTAAAATTAATGAAGGAATGTTACATTTTGTTTAGGGGGCAAGAGCCCACACATCACCAAGGAGAGCTTACAAAAGTAAGGATGGGAGAAAATTCCTCAGCTTGAGATACAACAGGGGAAGATACACCAAAAAACTAATAGCATCAGAACCCATAATCTACCTAAGGAACAATTCACATAGGGTGGAGCCCTGCTCGTGTTGTAGATATGCTGCAATTTCAAACTATCACATGGACAGGCATGCCGAATTCCATTCACAGTAAGCGGAGTTCTAGTGCTTGGTTAACTCCACATCACGAAACAGAATGAGCTTCAATGTTTTGACTCTCCCCCCTCTCCCAAAGTTTTTTTATCATCCAATAGAGTTTTTACATTTGGTTTCTCTCATTCAGATAAGACAGAGGAATTATGAATTTCAAGCTGCTAACTCACATGCATGGGGTTGGGTGTAGCCCACCCCATGCATGTACCACATTCCACATCAGCAAACATTTTTTTTTTGCAAGACATCAAGAAAAACCTACCTCTGAAACCCCAAACAGAAAGGGGGGAAGAATTACAATTGAATCTCATATGAATACAGGCTCAGACAAATATGTCCATCAGACAAACTCAGAGATTCCTCAATATACACCAGAGAACAAAAGTTGAACATCTTTCACCGCTTTCTCCCAAGCTATACAAGGAGATCTAGTATTACTAAACTGTTGGGAGAAGATCCTTTTGGTCTCGGTCATAATACAAGGGAGCTTAAGGAGGTTAGCATCTAGTTGAGGCCACCCAGACCTAAAGCAAGGACTAACCAACTTGAAGGTGACACATAAGGGCTTATGATCAGAAACAAACAAAGTACTCTTAGTATGCACACTAATATCCCAACTCTTTTGCAAATTTTAGGTCTGACAGGGTCAGTAAGACCTTTAACATTTATGGAGAGAATAAAGAGCTCAGCCATGACAACCAAATACAAAAGTTATTTCCTACTTTTTTTAGTAGGCTTAATTGCTGAGAAAGAAGATCTCACTACATCTTTTCTTTTAGGCTTGGTTGAGATTGCCAATGGTCTTGGATCCTCATCATCCTGTGACATAGGCACAATTTCATCATTAACAAGATCATTGTCTATGTTGTCTAGTTTATATTGATCCATGGTATCTAATTTCTGAGATAAAACTTCAAAAGACAATTTAGTTGAAGGGATAGCCAAGGAAACAATGTTTATACCGGAGATTTTCCTACCCTTGTCATTGTTACATAAAGGAGCACTGATCACTTTATTTTTCTTTCCTACTAGGGACCACTCTGATTCCTTATTGCTTTGGTGACAATGATTCATGGAGCCTTCTGCTACATCCTTGCTAGTACCTACACACATAGCATTAGGATCCAAATTTTCTTTCGAGTAATGGGGTTCATACTTATCAGGATGGTTAGGCATATCTTCAAAAGGGTTGTGCACTTCTTCAAGTAAAACATCAAACATACTATCAGACTTCAAAACTTTCTTCTTACCTTTATTCAGAGATTTTTTTAAATGAGGGGTGGGGGAAGCATTGCTAGTTTGAACAACTTTTTCAGCTTCTTTATTACTCTCCATTCCCTGTTGATGCTTTTGGGACTAAAGCAAGGGGCAATCTTTGTCAACAGCCAAGTAATCCTCTACATGCTGCTACAGAAAATCCGACCCATCATTGGGGGGAGGTGAGAGACCCTTGGGGTCCTAGAGGCCTCCAAGAAGCTTTGGATTGTGACCGACATTATCCCCATGACTATCATCGACAACCGAAAGCCCATTTCTCAGGGTTTCGAACAATGCCATTGGAATGCAGAAGCGGAAGTCACCGAGCGCGAGCACCAACCCCCCCCCCCCCTTGCAGTAGGTGGAGGAGAATGAAGGGGAGAAGAACACCAGGAAGGAACCCTATCTCATCTCGCCAAGAAACCCTAGCTCATCCTCAAGTCGGTTCCCGTGTGAGATCTTTGGGTGTTTCCCTCTCTTTTTTTCCATAGCTAGTGATGCCCTAGGGTGGCTTGTTAAGGATGCTATGAACTGTGGTTTGATAAAAGGTATTAATATCCATAATTCCCCTTCCCATCTTGGGTTACAAATGTTTGCTGATGAAACTAATGTTGTTTTGAATGTTGATGATCTTTCTATGAGTAATTTCTTGGATTGCTTGAAGACTTTCTACCTTTCTAGTGGATCCAAAGTTAATCATACAAAAACTGGTTTTAAAGCTTCTAACAATTTTCTTCCAACTTGTGTAGCTAGACTTGGCTACAACATCATAAAGGACGGTGAGATTTTCAGATTGTTGGGGATTCCTATGGGATTCCAAGTCACCTATGCTCAAAGGTGGGAATGGTGGTTGAAAAGTTGAAAAGGCACCTTCTCTTTTGGTATGATGCTAACGGTCCCCTCCCCCACATAACTTTTGTTCTTAACCATTACATCCTCCCAAAACTTGTTTACTTCCTTGCTTGTTGGTCTCCTTCTAATAAACAAATTGATCAGGTAATTACTTTAGCTAGGAACTTTTTGTGGGGGAGTAAGTCCTTGTAAACGAAGGTCCCTAAAGTTGCTTGGAAAATTTGTTGTTTACCTAAGTCTCAGGGAGGTTTGGGAATTATATGTCCTAAAAAAATGGCAGATAACTTAGCTGCTAAATGGGTTTTAAGAAGTCTTTACAATAATGATGTTTGGGCTTGTCTCTTGAAAAGAAATACTGCTAAATTCTGTCTATCTGGTTATAGAGTTTGGAATAACATCAAACTGTGAGACATTATAGTTTCTCCCCACTTTGTCACCCCTTTTGGTAGTCCCTTGGTGTTCAAAGCTAAACAATCCTTCATTCCTTCCCTGGATTTGATGAGTTCTTATGAGTTCTTTATGCAGGAATCACCATGGCTAGGGTGGTTAGCCAATTGGAACAATAGAAGAATTGCTATCAAAGAGAATAAGTGCCGCAAAGCTGGTGTTACTAATTTGAGTGATTTTATGTTAAACAACATGGTAAGGTCTGTTCATCAACTTAACTTAAACACCGACTTATCTATGTCTTGTGTGCAGGTGCCAAACAGTCACATAGCTTTATTGGAATCAAAATTGGAAAGCTATCAAAGAAAGAAGATGTCCCTACTGGATGTAGCTGTTCACATTTTTAGAGATTTCAAAAAAAACAAGGGAACTGTTAAGCAAATTCTTGTTATGCTCAACTCAAGATGGCAAGTTAACTGGTCCTCTCATCAATGGACTTATAGGTTTAAAGCTTTGTGGGCTTTTCTAGACTGTAGCAAGCACTCTTTCCTCCAATGGCTGATGCTACACCATGGTCTGTGGATTGGTCACAAAGTCAGGAAAGTTATCACTAATGGACGATTATGTACATTCTGTGGCTTAGTGGAGGATGTTCCTCACCTATTTTTTTATTGTCATCATGCCAAAAAATTATTGCTTCCTGTGGAGAAGTACTTGCATTCCAATGGTTTTCCTCAATTAAACAAGGTGGATGTGTTGCTTGGTTGCTGCATGTATTTGGACATCCTGTTATGGAACATATGGAGGGGCCACATTCTTTGGAGCATTTGGCTGAGTAGAAATGATGCCGCCTTTAGTAAATGAAAAAAGAATTTCCTCATTTCCCTTCCTACTAAGATTAAAAAAGCGTCTTTGGATTGTATTAAAAAAATTACTTATGCTCCCATGCATAATAGTGATGTATCTAAGATTATGTCTGAGAATAGGTTCTCCAAGTGGAGGGACCTTATTTCTTCCCAGTACTCTTGTAAAAGGATCTCTATGGCTTTGGATTGTAAATGTATTGCTATCTGAGGTGGCTTTTGCCCTAAGCACAGAATGTACTATCCTTTGTTAATATAATTTTCCTGTTTTTTTCAAAAAATATATATATATACACCAGAGTATTCTACTGCGCATCATTAGGATGTGAATTATACAGATTTGAATGAGCTTAGCCAGCATTTTCTGGAAAACTCCTTGAACAGCAACAACCGACCATTTTTTTTCTGACCATTTTTAATATTACTCTGCTTAGCCAGCATTTTTTGGAAAACTCCTTGAACAGCAACAACCGACCATTTTTTTTCTGACCATTTTTAATATTATTCTTTCCTATTCTGTCACTTATCAAGGCTTGCAGGACATAGGGATTCTCACGCTTTTGTTCTCCCCCCTAAAGGATCTAGCCTCGTGTGTTCTTTATGAAAGAGTTGGAACAATGCCAAACAATTCATCAGAATCAGTGATGAGTGGAAGTTCCTGATCAACAGAAGCGGTTATGGAACAAGGGGTTCAAACAGTGGAAACAACTCTGGAAACAAGAGACCAACCAGTGGATTAGGTTCAAAGGCTTAGACGCGAGACATAGAGTTACCCTTGAGGAATGGACTCTTCTTCAAGGTAGGTGTTTAGCATGGGACCACTCAACTACCCGCCTTCTCTACGGATAGGATCTTCCTTGCCTGGAGGGCCTCAAATGGAGCCATGGTAAGAAACTATCCAGAATCCCCAACTTCAAAGAGAACTTAGATGTTCATCACACCCTTAACAAGAGGTGGTGCCTTTCTTGGACCAAACTTCGATGGGAACTAAAGTTCATGTCTATTTGGCACCCCCTAATTGAGAACAAAAAGTCCATTCTCATGTGGCAGATCTTGCATAAGGGAATCTGGTCCAACGCAAGGGCTAACAAAATCTGTGGTGTGCCGCCATGGTGCAAGCATTGCCATCGATGCATCGAAGATTTAGTTCACCTATTCTTCGATTGTCCCAAGTCCCGTGTTATCTGGCGTCACGTGACGCGGGTATTGAGACTCACGAACCAAATCAATTGGCAACAGGTGCTGTTGGGTGAGGTGGTTGGCTGGTCATCGAGGTTGTGGAATGCCATCAGGGGTGAGACACTTTGGAAGATTTGGAGGGAGCGATGTGCTGTCAATTTTGGCCAAACTCCTAAACAATGGTCGATCGAGAAATCCTTGTTTCTTCTAGGTAAAAGAATCTCCCGAGATAAGAGATCTCCACCGTTTAAACATCACTGTATTTATCTCTTCGAAAACAACAAGTTGAAACCCAAATGGGTCCCACATGAGGGTGATGATAGATTTATCCGCCTCATTTGTAATGCCCTCTAGCTTGCCATACTTCTTCCCTGCATTATGAGATTTGGGAGGTCCCATGGACACTAATCCATTCACTTGTAATTTTTCTTCTTTATTTTAATTAAAGTCTAGGAGAATAGGCCAAGACCGAACTTCTTTTTATTATTTAAAAAAAAAAAACTATCGCCGAACCCGCCTCAACCTACCGCCGGTCCCCCGCCCATTGTGAATCCAGCCTGAGTCAAGTCGCAGAAACTGACTAGTTTTGTCCTTTTGACTATCCTTGTCCGGGACTGGCATCAGTGGCATCATGCATCTCTCTCAGACTCTCACTCTCTCTATCTGTAGACTGTCAGTATTCGACGGCTCTAAATTTTGGACGGGCGGCGGGCGGCGGCGGACTCGGTCTTAGATGAGGCGCAGAATCTTGAGGACTGGGCGCTGCTTTGCGACGACAGCTCTTTGTAGCGGCAGAGGCGATTGGGCAAGCGCCTGTGAGGAGCGGCAGAGAAACCGACAAAGTTTGTCGTTCGTATATATGCATAATTTGTCGTACAGCAAAAGATTGTGAATGCGGTCCAATTTCAGAGGCATACGCAAATCCGGATTCCGTAGGCGCATAGCCCTTTACAAACGTTTCATCGGTCAGCTACGGCTAAGTCAGCCACACACAGAGAGAGAGTCTCATGGTCACCAATGACCAGAACATAATAGGTACATCAATAAAGAGTACAAGTGTGTGGACTTTAACGTGTCCACTGTCCACAAGGTTGCAATGGAGTAGATGATGCACGTGCTAGAAATAAATTGGATGAGTAGACGATGCACGTGCTAGAAATAAATTGGATGATAATTTTTTTTATGTAAAAGAAGTTCGGTCTTAGTCTACTCTCTCGGACTTGTATTAATTAAAAAGAAAAGTACAAGTGAAGGGGACTAGTGTCCACGGGACCCCCCGAATCAGAGTTTAGATGACATTACAAAAAAGGTTAATCACCCTCTCATCACCCTCATGCGGGGGCCACTTGGATTTAAGCTTGTTGTCGATCAGAAGGAGCACTTGATGATGCCTGAAGGGAGGGGATTTTTTACAGTTAGCGATTCTTTTGCCGAGAAGGAACAATGATTTCTCAATCGACCACTCTTTGGGGGAGTCGCCAAAGTTATACGCACATCTTTCTCGCCCAATCTTCCATGGGACCTCCCCTCTGATGGCTTTTCAGAGAGTCGCGGAGCAGCGGATCGCTTCTCCCAGTAGAGCTTCTTTCCAAGTGATATGTTTTTGAAGTCTAATTTTCTTTCCGACAATCTGCCAGAGCCTGTTGGACTTGGGACAAGTAAAAAAGATGTGGACAACATCTTCAATGGACCGGTAGCAGCGTTTGAACCAGGGAGGCACCCCACAAATTTTGCTAGCCTTCAAGTTGGTCCAAATTCCTCAATGAAGAATTTGCCATAAGCGGACATACTTTTTGATTCCTATGAGAGGGTGCCAGATAGCCATGAACTTCATATCCCACCGAAGCCACATCCAGGACATGCACCACTTCTTGTTGAGGTTGACCTGATAATCAATGATTTCTTTGATGTTCGGGATTTTTGTTAGGCAATTAGCATTGTGCCATATGAGACCAAGCGAGCACGACAGGTCTTGCCCCATGAAAAGACGAACTTTAGAGCGGTCCCAGGCAAGACGTCTCCTTTGTATAGTATTCCATTCTTGACAGATAATGTTGACGCTAGGGTCAAGATCCTCGAAGTTGATCCACTGGTTGGTATCTTGTTTCCAGAGATGTTTCCATTTTTTGAAGCCTTTGTTCCGTAGTCTCTTAGTGATTCAAATGTTACAGGATTCCACGTTCCGGATGCCTTGGATTGGAAACCAAATAGAGTCATTCTGTCTGATACCGGCTACCTACTTCCAATCTTCATTGATTCTTATGAAGCTTTTGACTTTATTCCAACTCTTCCATAGGGAGCACACAAGATTCAAGCCTTTTGGGAAAACCAAGATCGGAGAAAACAAAAGGGTGAGGATCTCAAGATTCTTCCAATTTGGGAATCCCACGAAAGCCAACACATTCATTTTGCCACAAGTTCGTTAGCCATGCACCCAATGTCCAGAATGCCAAGGTGTAGCTCAGTGATGAGTAGCACCTCCTTTAATGTCAATCCGGGAAGACATGAGGATGGTATGAAGACCTCGAGCAAGTGAAGGCACAAATGAGTGAGTGAGAAGCACACAAACATGCACACACATACACACACACGCGCACACATGGCAAGAACAAAGAGAGTAAGACAATGGAACCACTTCTATTATAACCAAGTTCTCATACAAAGTCAAAACTACAAGAAGCTAGCCCAAAAATGAGCTGTCTAGCTCTATTTATAGTTCTTGACTAGCTTTGGCCCTGTCCAGACCTAGTGTCCTGCCTAGTTAAAAATTAGGTTCCAGGGCTTATTTGAGGGCTCAAACGAGGTCTAAAAAATATGAAAATTGGTAAGCACTTACTTCTAAGGCTCCTCAAGCTCGAGGACTCCTCGGCTTGTACAAAATGGAGCTACAAAAAGGTGAAACGGTATTTACAATGGTTTTTAGTGATGAGAATCACTTTTAAAATGATTTAAGGGTTGGAAAAAATTGATGGGTTGCCTCAATGCTAGATCTGCATGTACGCCCGTACTTGCTTCTTCCCGTATGATGCCAACACTCTCCCCCCCTAGCGTCTGTCGTCTCTGACAGACCTCTGCTCCACGGTTTGATCAATGTACTGTTGTAGTATGTCAGTTGCCAATTCTTGTTCTTTAATCCGTAGTCCTTTGACCAGGTCTCTCTGTAGGGCCTCCCAATTAACTGCGCCCGGTAGGTCAGGTTGTGGCATAGTGTAGAGCTCTGAATGCATCGTTTGTTCGCAGGCGAATAATTGTAGGAGATGAGTTGGGTGTGGCGTGAACACTTCTGAGTGTGCTTCCCAGAACCCCGTGGTGAACATGTCATCAAACGTTTGCTTGTAGCAAGCGGGGAGATATCTTATTCGTGCATGCCACGCATAAGCCACTCTGATACTCGGGGTCGTGCTCATATCATAAAGTAAATCATAGTTACCGTTGATGAATCCCAGAATTGGCGGCTGAATATTACGTATATTTCGGAAAGTCTTTAACACCACTTGCATCATGTCCAGTATCTTGAGCATCATCTGTGCAGCGTCCTCAGGCATGGGATGGAGGCGTGGCATCCAATGTCTGATGGTAGCCATCATGTAAGCTACAGTAGGTGTGCCCGTTGGGGATGCAATGGCGGGGTAATTGAGCCATTCTTTGCAATTGGCATTGTTCTTAACTTTTATGGCAAATGCCTTCCATGATCTTCTCCGTTGCATTGGCCCGTAGCAATTGTTATACTTCAAGTGCATGGGCGCGTGATCCCATGTTCGTAGCATCTCCGGATAGGTTTCTAGTAACTTTTGCCTCCAGGTTGGTTGGAATATGTTCCCTTTGTGGGCGTCCTCTAGAATGTCCTCAGGTTTAAACTGGGTAGCAAAAGTAGGGTACTTGTTGGTTTTGCGTTTGATCTCGACGTTGTAGACAACCAACAGTACAAAGTATGGTTTATATTGTAATTCGGAGCTGGTTATCAGTTGCCTGGTAGCCAAGTGCTTGAAATATTCCGATCGAAGTATGGTCTCTTCAATGGTCCTCATGGCCAACATCTGGGTGGAGATACGTTCCTCATGAGTTGGCCCCATTTCTTCTACGAAGAGACAAACAAGACACAATTGGAAGGTGAGAAATCAACTCTATTGCTCAAGAACACTCTTACAAGCTCAAATTAGCACTAAGCTCTTCTCTACTCAAACAAGCTAACCTCAAAATGAGCTCTCTAGCTCTTTTTATAGATTCTAGGCTAGTTTTGACCGGTTTCACATCTAGTGACCGGCATAGCTAAAAAATAGGTCCTATGCGCTATTTGAGAGGGTAAACGGTGTCTAAAAATAACCAAAATTGATACGGTCATTCTACCTAAGCTCCTCAAGCTCGAGGACTCCTCGGCTTGCACAAAATGGAGCTATGGATTACAAAAAGGGTTTTTCTATGTTACATATGTTACAATAGTGATGAAAATCACTGTTGGAGGTTTTTGAAGAATATTTATAAAACATAAATCTTTGAAAAAATTGATTCGACTGGCTCCTTGCTCTGTCTTTACATGCTTCCGTGTCTTCTATGCCTTTGGCTACTGCCAACACCCCCCTCCCTCTCGCTTCTGTCGTCCTCGACAGAACCTTGTTGTGTGGTCTGTCGGATGTAATTCTGGAGTAGTTCCTGAGTGAGGGTGTGTTCTGATATTCGAATGCCTCGGGCCAGATCTGCCTCGAGTTTCTCCCAACTGATTGGCTGCGGTTCATCAGGTGGTGGGAGTGGATAATGTGTGGAATAAACCATCTGTTCACAGGCGAATAATTGAAGCAAGTGGGTGGGCCTGCTGATGAACACTTCTGGATGGTATTCCCAAAAACCGGTTGTGAACATTTCTTCGAAGGTCTGCTTGTAGCACGCCGGTAGGTATTTAATTCTATAATGCCAGGCATAACACACCCGTAGCGATGGCGTTGTACTCATATCGTATGCAAGATCTAGATTGCCATGCTCAAATCCCGGGGTGTTTACATGAGGTGCCTTGACGCGTCTGAAGACTTTAAAAACCATCTGCATCATGTCAAAGATTTTGACAGTCATGTGCGCTGCTATATCGTCCATATGTTTCAAGCGAGGGATCCAGTGGCGAATCGTGGCCATCATGTATCCGATTGTGGGTGGTCCTGTAGGTGGCCTGAAGTATGGGTAGTTTAGCCAATCCTGGCATTGCTTATTGTTTTGTATCTTAATCGCAAATGCCTTCTAGGAACGGCGACGTGGCACTGGTCCCCAACATGGGTTGTATTTTAAATGTAAAGGTGCCTTAACCCAAGTACTCATCATCTCAGGATATTCTTGTAAAAGATCTTTTCGCCAATCTGGTTGATAGATCTCGCCTTGCTGCGCATCCAGTGGCAAATCCTCAAGTTCAAATTGAGTAGCATGAGATGGTTTCTTGCCTGTTTCTTTCTCTATGGCCAACAGATATTTGGCCATTAACATGAAATACGGTTTGTACTGTAACTCATGCCCTGATATGTATCTGCGCAGGGCCAAATGAGCAAAGTAGGGTGACTGTAGAATTCTTTCCTCAATCATGGCCATTGCGTGCAACTGCGCCTCTACTCGTGCTGAGTGGGTGGTTCCAAGCTCTTCAATTGTCTTCATCCATGTGGGAGTAGGAAGTTCGTAAGTCGTCTGGCCTTCAGTCGTGACGCGTCCGCCTGGGATGGGTTGTGGCTCGTAGGCTTCTTCAAAAGTTTCCTCCAGCGGAATAGTTGCATTTTCTTCATCAGCTGGGAGCTCTGGTGGGGAATCTCGCCTTGGTGGTGCTTCATATATAGCTATCCGCGATTCAAGAGTAAATACCTGGGCCCGTAATGCGTTGAGTTCCTCTAAGATGTCAGGAGATGGATCCGCAAGAGCTGGTAGTCCTTGTGTTGCAGGTGCTCTGAGCTTGAGTAGCTTATGATCTTCTTTTAGCTTCTGATATTCTTCGTTCATTCGATCGTATTCATCGAGCAATCTGATGTGATCATCAAGCAACATTTTCATTGATTCGGAGGGCACCGCTTTGAATCGGCTAGGACTTAATGGTTGTTCTGGATGATCGAGAGCAGCTTCTAAATTTTCTCTGTTCTACTCTTGTAGCCGCTGGTTCTCTTCCTTTGCTGCTGCTAGATGTCTTCTGAGTAAGCCCATGTTCCATGTAAGCGTCGCATTGCGAACTGTCTGGGCCCTTAACAAATTGTCAAGATCAGCAGTGGCCTCTTTGGCTTTCTCTTCACTTTCTACTTCCAGTTTGTGGTATGCCTCGCGTAATTCTTGGTATCGAGTATTCAATGAGGCATTCTCAATCGACAATGAATTAAGCTGCGACTTGTAAGTCGTTGATTGTCCTCTGCAGCTGCTGATAATTATTTCCAAGAGATATGAACTCATCTCTTACTTGCGTCATACACGTGAACATATGTCGAAATGTTGTGTCTATGGTGGGTGATAATATTAATGGTGTGCTAAGTGAAGATGTAGTGGGTGTAGATGCAAAGGGAACGGGGAATGGGGGTGGGAAAGTGGATGCTGTGGTGATTGTGGAAAATTGTGGTGTGCTTAAATATTGTGGTGCCACAAATGAAGTGAGTGGAGGTGCAGTGGGGGGTGATATATCCATATCGCTGGATGTGGTGTCGAGTGCGGTGACTGTGAATAGTGGTGTGATCGTGGGTAAGTGTGTGGGTGTAAATATAGGATTTACAAAGGTTGAGGAGTAATTTACAGAGGGGTTGTCTTGGACAGCTTGGTGGAAAGGGGAAAGAGGGGTTACGGTGGGTCAGGGAGGTGATTCGGGGAGAAGGAGGGTGAATGGGGGAGACTGGATGGGTGGGAGGTGATGGAGGAGCGGTTGGGGTGGTCGGTACTTCGATAACTATGGTAGTATGTACAGTAGTAGCACGGGGTGGGGAATCGACGATAATGGTGTCCTCTACCAATAAGCTTTCAGGGACGAGACGTGCTTCCCTGGCCTGTTCTAAAGACTGACCGCCGGTGGGTACCTGAATGTATTCACCCGGTTTGGTTAGTAGGCGGATTCTGCGAGGATCATACTGCGGTAGCGGTTTTCTCTGCAAATATCTTAAGGCTTCAGTGGGTCCAACTGATTTGACAAGCTCTTTGAAACCTCTGATGTATACTTCTTCGAACCCGCCCGAGACAAGCTCTTGTTCTATGAGTGTTTGGCTCTCTTCGTCAGTCAACTTCTTACGCGCCCAAACCTTTTCCATAGTACGGCACCTGAAGGCAGGGGATAGTTCCTCTCATTCGCTTTCCTGCTCTTCCTTTGCTGGGCTTCCTAGCTTTCTTTGTGGTTCCTTTAAACGCTTTCAGCTCCTCACTTGTCATTGCTCGCTCAATCGGCAAGTCATATGCTAAGCACATATATACAATTCTAGTCAGTGCGCAGCATCCATTGATGACTTTCTTTCTTTCCCATCTATGTTGTGCTAAATACATCTGATCAATGATCCAGCTAGCTAGATCAGCTGTCTGGGGTCCATGAGGCATTGTGAATCTGTCCTGAGCGGGGAAAGCAAAATGTTGCATACATATCCGCAGTGGTTTTGAAAGCTCAGGTGTGATCGCCGAAATCTCTTCCCACTTTGTAACATCCCCATGTTTCATAGGGTCTGGAACTAACCTTTCTCGCTCTGTGGGCGTGTGGGTTCCATGAATCTTGATGGCAGCTCAAATCAGATCTTTAGAAAGATAAAATCTTTTATATGGTGGATCATTCACTAAAGATGGCAAAATAAAAGTTTCGGGCAGGTCCTTATTCTCTGAAGCTATCAAAGTGGTGATTAAGTAATAGCATCTGTAGAAGTCAGGCTTAGGAAAAGGGTCACTGAAATACTCTGTGAAGCCGGCTCTTGCCCAAACATGTGTTAAGTCTTGTGTGTTCTATAGCCCTTCGAACTCTCTTGAGAGAAACTGATATTTGCCCCAGGTACGGTCATCAAAAGTCAAATTAGCCTCAAATATAAACTCAGCATCCGCCAAGGGTCCTGCTAGCCCTTGAAACCAGTGAGAATTACGATGAATCTGCTCAGTATACCCTCTAGGAGGATCGTCAATAGGCATCGGCCTTGGGAAACCTTGAAATTCTGGCGGTGGAGCCGTCAGATGGGACTCAGCGAGTAAATCACTAATAGTAGCCCTAGGTATACTAGTTCCAGCTTCAGATGGTCCTTCTTCGGTTTGCATGATGATTGACGTGCTAATGGAAAAGATCTGCTACAAAAGATTAGCACATTAGTATGGAAATTAATTATGATCCCATTAAGGTGAGACCACAATCCCTTTCCATAGCCAATGTGTAACCCGTGTAGCCAAGTGTTGTGATGTGATTGATGCAATGCTTCTTGTAGAACTAGTGCAGGTCTCTAGACACCTATATGTTTTCAGATATTGCATGCAGTTCTTTGATGAGATGTTATTACAGGTGATGTTGGGTTATAGTGTGTGGATTTATACAAGGTTCAGTCATGAATGAGTTATTACAAGGTTGTAGATTAGTCGGGGTGGTAGTTATGTTAGACAAAGGGTTAGGAGAAGACTTCTGGATACGTTTCGGTATCCACTTCCTAAGAGTTTGTGATCGGGTGATAGGTCTCTGCGGAGGGACAAAAGTTGAGATCGAACATGGTGGTATTGAGGGTTGAAGAGATTTCGGAGGGGTGTATATTACAAGGCTTGAGGGTTGAGTTATAATACACTGTTTGGGTACCCAAATCTGCGTGGTTGTGGGTCGGTTCATAAGGTACTTCTTGGCGATCCAAATTTGTCGAATGTTTGTAGTCGTAGAAGAAGGTCGAGTAGACTTTGAATACTGACTCTGATTTGTCTTTAACTTCTTCGTATCAATGTCTGCATTGTTGAAATCAGTCGGTGCTTTCTGTCCGTTTGGCACCCATATCTGTCTTGTGCCTTTTGCTCTGTGGTGTTGATACTGCAACTTTCTTCCTTGTGTCGTCTGATGTTGTCGTCGGTCTGGGTTCCTTCGTCGTGGTTGACTCTTTTGTGGTTGAGGTTGAGAGGTCAGATGGACACTCTGGTTTGGAAAAGAAGGGAGGTCCAACACTTGCGAAACCTGCGCATTAGGAAGTGCTCAGTTTTGTACTTTTAATCTAGGCCAGTCCGCAGTAAGTGTGGAAGGATGGGCACCGCAGGTGATAGTGTCCATTTGTCCACTGATGTAACCCTCCTGACCCATCTGTTGGGTGCTTACCCCTTCTAGTTTGCAGGAAGCCCAAGGGAAAATCTCCTAACGTCCTTCTGATTGACAATTGTCCATCGCCAAGCCCGCGTGGGTTGGTGTAGATGTAACGTGACTGATCTGACCAAAGATCTTCCGGTCTTCCGTCGCATGCATTTCATAGGGTCTAGGGGTACATACCTCAATCGGAATGCCATTAGGGAAGTCAAGCAGTATCACTCGCTTCTGATCTAAGGTTCCAATCTGCAAGGAGCCTTGTCTAAGATTTAGGTCCACTGAGTGATCGTATAGCCAATCTTGGCCAAGGATTAGGGGTTCTATCAGGTCATCATCATGGCACACTAGTAGTTTCACTGTCAAGGTCACTTCATTTATGAGGATAGGAAGGTCCACCTCACCCATGCAAGGGGTTTCCATGCCTCCTAGCCCTATGAGGTACGCCTCAATTGGCCGCATTTCTATTCCTGAGTCCTTATAGTGGGACCATCTAATCGCAATAGTCGCAACACCTGAGTCAATTAAAGCCCTGAGCTCTTGGCAAGGGTTGCCGTGCTCTAGCTTGACTCTAATGAATGGTCTCCTGTCCACTATGCTAGGATGAGTGGTTGACTTTACTTGACACATGACCATGGGATATCTGGGTGTTGTTTCCAGATGGTTATAATGTTCTCTCCCTAGTCCTTGTCTTCTTAACTTCATGCGCTTAATGCGTTCTATAGCTTCTGCCTGAGCTTCAGCTTGTATTCTATTTTCTTCCTCCTTACTCTTCTTTGCCAACATGAGTCGTCTAAGCATATCCTCAGTAAGAGGTTCCTGATATAACTTGACTCTACAGCCACTAATGTAATTAGGCATTATATCTCCTTCTAAGGTGGTGTTAAAGGTTATATTCGTCATTTACTATTAACGTAACTGTTAATTGCCTACCGCGGACGTTAATTACTAATTCAACACAACAACCCTTCGGAGACTCCAGAATCTGGTTCCACACCTGCGTACCAGATATTTCCGAGTCTCTCCTTTTTTCTCTGTATTCAATCTTACCGCAGAAAATAAACTGACTCGAGCCACGTGGGTCCTTGGGAGTGGTAGGGGTCTGTTAGACAGAGGCCCTGTACTATTTTCCCAACTTCTCACTCAACCGTAGTTGTGGCTTTTCCGTCTTAGCTCAGTTTTTGCTCCTGAACAACTTCAATTAGACCAACGTACTGGACTCAGAGTTCTCAGGCTGTTTCTGCCATAGTGGTTGAGCAGTAGTCCGAGATTGCAGTCCAACACTTTTAGTAACTTAACACACAATTCTTCTTATCAGTTCACAGACTTGCCGGGTGTCTACCTTTCAATCCGTAATATCGTAAGACGCATCGCAACCGTGTTACCATTCTACGCGTACTTAGATATTACCGGCGTTACCTTGAACACAGACTACGATACCAACTCAGTCACTTACAGAGAATCATACCAACTCATGTCCATCCTTCACACTTACTTATTCCACCGCAGGAATAGCAAATAGACAACACTCTAACACCTTACGCATAATCAAGACACCTCAACTCGTTACCGAACAGAATCTCACAATCGTAGTACCGACTCGTAACACCACAGTGTATCACACATACGCAGTCAAATGATTACACAGAGAAGGCGCACAGAACAGGACAGAACCAAGACACTCTACTCGTTTACACACAGTAGAAGAAGTAACCCCAAAAAACGGGAACTCTCACAATATACTCGCAACTTTCCAAAAACGGGGGCTCTCTCTGATGCCCTCTCGTCCCTTTTCATTGCTTTCAATAGAGTTTTGTTACAAGGCTTTACGCGAATCTTTCTTTACCGCGTACTTTCAGAAGGGTTCTTTCTACATTAAAAACCTCTGTCTAAGTACAATTGTCCTTTGTTCGGCGGCCGTCTAACACTGGCACGCACGGTGGACTCGAACCCGCAAGTGCAGTACTGTAGGTGATATCCTTTTGCCTGGGGCTATGCATCAGAAAGATGCAGGCTAATCGCTCATAATGTCCATATTCTGTTGATGATTCAGTAAATATTTTTCAATCCCGAATGTGTCACTGTATGTGATAGGTTGTCTCTTTCTCCAGAATTTCCTCAAACTCGTATAGCTGGTCTAGTTGCCTCAAAGACTCATACTTTACATACTCGTATTCTTCAGCTGCAGTTCTTCCTTTTAATAGCTTTTTGAACATCTAAGCCCTTCTGAAAAACATGTCGATTTATACATATAATAAGAATCTACTCTTGATTTCGTTGTTACCTGGGCCCACCTTCTTGATCTTGTGCTTTAAGCGCTTCGTGTATGGAATCAAAGTACCCTCTGTGCTGTTGAATCCATGTCTTCTGCAGAAGTCATGTAACCATACAGTATCCTATCACCACCTGGCTGAGATATCCGTTTATAGTGTCTGTCGGTCCATGCCAGGAATTAACTCCCCAATCCTTTCTGATCGCACTTGTTCTAGTGGCGGAACAAGTCCACTGTTTCCAGGGTAACTTAGCAAACTGTCGGAGTCCGGTCCTCTGGTGATGTTTGTTGAGGTTCTTGCGTTATCTTCGTCATCGACATCCTCACTCACATTCTCTGCTTTGACATTCTCCACCAAATCCTCGTCACTATCCTGTTCGTTTTGCCTTTCGTCTTCCGAATCGCTAGCAATGATCACTTCTACCGAGTCGTTGGAAATGATCAATTCTTCCCCGAAGTCGTATTCGCACTTCGTCACTCCCCGTCTTGCTTTCGTCTGCATCGGCACCATCCTTGACGCTACCTTGCTTCATCACCCTTTCCGGCCACCATGAAGAGCGTTGTCTTTCAGTCCTGTTCCCTACTAAGTCACACAGCGCAAGCCTAGTGGCTTGCCAGCTCGATCGAAGCCACTGTAATGTAGTATCGGTTGTAGTCACAACACGGTTCGATGTAAGTGTGCGTTCCCGGGTATTCGTATTTATAAGTGCTAGACCTTGAGCTGCCAGTCGCTAGAATGATGGTATTCCATTCTGATATGACATTTCAGGCTGCTTACCGAGATTCTAGAATCACGAATCATCATTCTGGAGATTGGTGCTGGACTTGGAACGTCTTTTACATGTGTGAAAGTATTATGCACAAAAAATCATGACTTTTACTACTAACTTTCGGACTTAGTATTATCGGGTCCTCGGGACTCGTACCCGCAAGTACCTACGGTTCGGATACTATACCTTCTAAGTACATACTTCTGGCAAGCCTAAATGTTCGGGTAATTTTCTTTTTGAGGGTTTCTAACATTTGTACTATGGTGGTAGGTTCTAATAATTGGGCGTCGGTTCTGACTGCACTGAGGGCTATGGCTTGATTTAACAAAATTTCGGCTTGGGTTTGAAGAAAAGCCTCCTGGAGATAAAAGTCGTTGGCTAGTGCCGCATCGCGGGCTATCGTTATTTCCACCAGTTTGGTCTGCATTTCTCTGATGCACTCCTTCTGGTTGCGTATCTGGTTGTCGTTGCGTTCAAACTGTTGGTTTTGGAATGCCAGACTTTTCTGCAGTGAATCTCGTTCTCTGCGCGTCCTTTCAATATCCTTTTGGTATTGGCCTTCCTTTATTAATTGTTTTTTGAGAATGCTGTTGACCGCGTCGGCACATTCTTCGGCTCGCCGTAATCGTTCTTGAACTTCGGCAGCTTCTTTCTGTTGCTCCTGCATCGTCTGGGTGGTTTCTTGTAATTGACGCTTCGTGTCTGCGATCAGTTCTTCGAGAGAGACGTTGATATTTTCTTGTTCTTGAAGGGCGGCCTTCAGTGTCCGAATTTCCTCATGTGCATCGTGTATGAGTTTGTCTTTAGTAGCTATCTGGTCCAGGGCTGCATCTCGTTGTTGTACTAGCGTCTGTTATGTCGAAACTCGTGCTTCGAGTTCTGCTAGCTGTGCCCGGAGTTGATGATTTTCGGTCTTTACGGCATCAATTTCTTCCTGGAGGGGGGCGATGTCGGCTTCCAGGGTGTCTACCTTGTGCTGGTATTCGAGTTTCAGGTGGTCCGTGGCTGCCGAAAATTGGGCGGGTAGCTGGTGTGATAACTGGATGAGGTACTGCCCCATGGCGGCAAGTTCCGAGAATGCGTTCTGTGGCGGTGGTGGTGGAGGACGACGAGGTTGAGAGGATGTGTCGGTGAGGAGTTGCTGGGAGTTTGGTGGAGAGTAGTTAGGGGAGGAAGAGGAAGATGCTGTGGGTTCATCGGTGGGTGAGAGGGGTGGTTCCGGTGGGGGTAGGGGTTTGGCAGGAGGTGGTGTAGGGAGGACGGTGTCTGAGGGGTTTACCTTGGCGAGTGTTTCTGTCTGGTTGATGGCGTCGATGAGTTGATCCAGGGCTTTGGTGGCCGATTCCTGTTCATCCTGGTGCTGCTCCGATTCTTTTTCTGTGGATACTAGTTCCGTCTCTGCTTGATCCTGCTGGTCTGGTTGCTCCGTCGATGTTTCGATGTGTGTGGTGGTGTCGTGGTACGTTTCCTCTTGGTCGTCTGGCTTGGTCTCCTAATCTTTTCCGGCGGATCCTTGGACTTCACTTTCCGAGGAGCTGATCCGAATTCGCTTGGTACGGAAGAGCTGATTAATTTCTTCGTCTTCTTCTTCGCTGTCCTCGATTGGTTGTGCGGACTCTTCGTGTCGAAGTGCGGGGCCTGCGGGTGGGGGTTGTGCGGCGAGGATGGTTGGGAAGAGGAAGGAGATGATGTGTGGAAGGCGAGAGCGGGGGGTAGAACCCTTTTGGAGCTGTTTTACGATAGCTACACATTCTTTATGGATTCTATGGAAGAAATAGGAGGCAAAATTTACCGGTTCGCGGGCAGCTAAATCTAAGGCGGAGTAGAAGGGGCGAGAGATGCCATAAGTTCGTTTCTGCAGGTTAAGGATGGCTACAAGGAACTGGAGGGCGGATCGCTCGGGTTCGGGGCGGCATAGAATGGCGTATTCGTTTGATGAGGAACGGGGAAAGAGTTCGGTCATACGGGCTACAGTGATGGTAGGGCCATTTTCGCGACCTTGCGGGGTGAGGCGGTAGGCATCGGCGAAGGCTTGGAAGGTGATGACGGTTCTGTGTGGGAGGGAAAGGAAGGCCCACTGTCGTTCGGTGGCGGAGCTTTGGGCAATGGCTTGAATGATCTGTGCGGAGAAGGGATGGGTTTCCACTGAGTGCCAAGGCAACTCAGCGAAGTTGGCCAACCCTCTGCATCTCAGGTATTCGCCTACGTCTGTAGGGATGCCTTCGCGGAAAGAAGCGTAGTTGGCTAGAGCTTCCATGGCGTTCACAGTGCACACTTACAGAAAACACAGAATACACAATCACGAAAACACAATAGCGGTTTTTGGTGCAACTCAGGGGTTTAAATATGGAGAACACGGTGTGGAGGTGAGGATCATTGTGTGGTGCGGGAATGATACGGTTTGCATGCTGGCGTGCGTACTGAGTGACCGGTAGGGAGAGGCGGCTGGTATCATAAAGATCTGTACAAAAGACGGCTAAAAAGCAAAACATAAAAATTTATACAAAAACGTGGCTCGTCGCCGAATAATTAAGGCGTACTGGTAGTGGGATAATACGGCCGCAACTTCGATCCATTAATTACTTTTGGAAGTGGAATTTTGGTCAACGTAGTCAACCGAAAAGTTGCCGGACCTACTTGTGCTGAGATCTTGAAAGGGCCGAACCATCGTAGTTTGAATTTTCCTGCTGCTCTGTCCGATTTTGCGTTATAGAAGAGTACAAGCTGTCCTACCGAAAAGATTGGCGTCTTCAAATATCGATCGTGTGTCTTAGCCTGCCTTAGTTGAACTTCACGCATAGTTAAAAAACTGAGCCATCGGTGCTCATCGAGTTCTCTGAGTGCGTCCATTCGTTCTGTCAGTGAAGATTCCGGTAGCATCTTCTGAGTGATTGCTACCCGCAAACTTGGGATGACTACTTCCATGGGAGCGATTGCTTCTAAGCCATAAGCTAGCTTGAAAGGTGTCAAGCCTGTTGTTACTTTATATGTGGTTCGGTATGCCCATAATACCGCAGGTAGTAGTTGATCCCATCTTTCCGGTGCTTCCATGATCAATTTCCGGAGGATGTTTAACAGAGATTTGTTTGTACTTTCAGCCAATCCATTGGCACGTGGATAATAAGGAGAGCTAAATTTATGTGTGACTTGGAAGGACTGTGTGAGAGCCTTCATTAAATTGTTTACAAAATGAGTGCCTTGATCTGAGACAATTTCCAGTGGTAAACCAAATCGTGGGAAGACATCCGTGAGTAGACATTTTGCTACCGTAACTGCTGTAGCAGACCGCAAAGCCCAAGCTTCTGCCCATCTAGTTGCGTAATCTGTGCAAGTTAGTATGTATCGATTGTTACTGGATACTACTGGAGGTGTAATTGGCCCGATAAAATCTAAACCCCATTTCTGAAAAGGTTCTAATGGCAAGATGGGTTGCAGGGGAAAAAGATGCCGTTGGAAAGGTTGACCAGTTCTTTGGCAAGCATCGCATTGTTTAACAAACTGTGAGATATCTCTGTACATAGTTGGCCACCACAGTCCTCCTTGCAGAATTTTCCGGTGAGTTAAGTCTGCTGCAAAATGGCCACCGGAAGGAATTGAGTGAGCCAAAGTGATAACTGAGTTAACTTCATGTGGTGGAATACAGCGAAGTAGGATTCCGGTATGATCTGTATAATACAGTTCTCCAGCAACTAACCGAAATCGGTGGCTAAAAACTGCGATTTTTCTTCGAACTCCCTTGGCAGTCTCGGCTGGAAAGCATCCTTCGGTGAGGAAAGTTAGAATCTGATCATAGTATGTAGGTGGTGTTTGTAAGTTGGGCGACTCATCAGGTAGTGGTTCAACATTATAAATCGCAGGAGTCGTGTCATCTATCCCTACCGGAGCTTCACCGGAATCTAGGCGTGATAAGAAATCTGCTAAGGCATGTGCATTTCCGGGTCGGTGAATGATATCATAATCGAATTCTTGTAATAGTAGCACCCATCGTGTTAATCGTCCTCCTAAGTGCTGTTGTCTTACTAGATAAACAAGGGCAGCATGATCCACATGAAAGGTAAATTTTTGGCCTAGTAGATAATGTCTGAACTTTTTGATTGAGTAAATCAGTCCTAGACATTCTCTTTCCGTGGTGGAGTAGTTCTTTTCTGCAGGCGCAAGTCTTCTACTGGCGTAATAAACAGGGCGAAACCACTTATCTGTTTGCTGCATCAGAATACTGCCGATTGCAATATCTGAAGCGTCGACAAACACATGGAATGGATTGTCCCAGTCCGGTGGTTGTAAAATTGGAGCGTGCGTCAGGAGATATTTGAGTCGATCAAATGTAGTTTGACCTTCTTCAGTCCATTCAAATTGTCTGGGAGTCTTTGCGATTAGTCTGTTCAGTGGTACTGCTAGGTGAGCAAGCCACCGTAAGTGTCTGCCATGCCACCGTATTTGACCCATAAAACGCATTACTTCCTTCGGAGTTGTGGGTATCGGGGCTTCTAAAATCGCTGAAATCTTATCTGGGTCCACTCGAATACCTTGAGCAGATACAATATGCCCAAGGAGTTTGCCACACGAAACGGCAAACACGGATTTGTTGGGATTAAGGCAGAGTCTATATTCTCTACACTTCTGAAAACAGCATCGTAAATGAAACAAATGGGCTATCATCTTCCCAAAGATTGAGAAGTCGTCGAGGTAGACTTGCATGAATGAAGTGAGATAAGGAGAAAATATCTCCTGCATACATCTTTGAAATGTGCTTGGCGCATTTCTCAATCCGAACCACATTACTGTGCAGGCAAAAACACCCCAATTGGTAATGAAGGCAGTTTTTGGTATATCTTCTTCAGCCATTCTAACCTGGTTGTACCCGCTGTATCCATCTAAAAATTAATACATTTCATGACCTGCGACTCTATCGAGCATGGTATCCAAAAAGGGGATCGGGAAAGGATCTGGTACTGTTGCTGCGTTTAATTTCCGGTAATCCACACAGATTCGTAACTGCTTGTTTTTCTTTGGCACGATCACGATGGGCGAGATCCATTCAGCGTGTTCTACTGGTACAATGAATCCGACTTTTAGTAGTCTATCAAGTTCGGCTTTTACTTGTGATGCATAATGGGGGTTCATTCTGTAGCTGGGTTGTCTTTTCGGTTTCACTTCTGGTTTCAACATGACCCTGTGTTGATAGATGCGCGGATCTAATCCTTTCATGTCTTTGTAATCCCATGCAAAGACGTCTGCAAATTCGCGAAGAAGTTTAATCAAATCCTCCTTAAATGTTTCCGGTAAGTTCTGCCTTATCTTCACAGGTCGTGGGTGATCTCTATCTCCTAGATTGTACGTGATCAGCTGGTCTTCTAGAACATAAAATTGTTGAGGTTTCTCTGTATCATCTGTTGGCTTGAACAGTGGTTGTAATTCGTCGTCATGGGTTGAGGAAGTATCTTCCTGGACCGAATTTTCGGTGATAGCTACTACTGTACATATTGACGTGTTCCAGTTATCTATGACAGATTGTAGGTCAACAGTTCCTAGAGTCATTAAATCGGCATTACTCTTCAGAAATTGCTCTTCTTCATCATCTGACAGTCCATCTAACATATGAACTGGTTCAGCAAAGTACGGTCGGGCGTGAGGTTCGCAAGATTGCATAGCATCTAGTTTCACCACATATTTACGATGGGCATCCTTGAATGTAAGCTCTTGTGCAGACCAGTCCTGTATCACCTTCGCATGCTTCAGCCAAGGTCGGCCGAAAAGAAGATTGTAATCCAAAGTGGATTCGGGTAGATCTAGTATGACAAAAGTCATCTTGAAAGTTGTACCTTGTAGAGTGATTGGTACATTCCGCACAAGTCCTACAGGATGGACTCTCGATTGATCCGCCATTCGAACAAAGAATTGCACTGGTTCAATTTCGGTCCAGCCTAGCTTTTTGCATAAGGCTGCGGTTGCAATGTTTACGCCTGAGCCTCCATCAATCAATACTTGCGTGATCTTCTGGTTCTTATACCATACTGTGATCAAGGGCACTGCGTGGTCAATCGCAGCATCAGGTTCCGGTTGAACTGCGGCTGTCGTAGGAATGCAAGAAGGTACTGGACTGAATTGTTGCTGAAACTGTTGTCGGATCCCAGGCACTAAGGCCAGAAGTTGGCCTAGAGGTAGCGTGATGGATGCCTTGGACAAAATTTCTCAGGCCTGTTGAGCTTGATTGTCTTGTTCTTTTGGTCTTGCAGTCTCTACTGACGCAGGAGTGTCTGCTGTTGTTTCTGCTGATGATGATGGCCCTACTGATGCATCCTTTTGTGTTGTGTCGTCCTTTGATGAAGAAGCCTGAGTCACCGGAATAGGTTCGGGGAACACTGGTGGTTCTGTTGTGGTCCAGTGACTAGCTTTGTTATACATCCTTCGTTGTTCTTGTATCCCTGGTTCAAAGATTTCTGCTGCCGACTGAAGTTGTTTACCGGAACGGGTCTGGACTGTAGCAGTCTGTGTCTCAATCGGTGTAATTGTTACCATGTTGGCCATTGGATTCTGGCGTTCCTTCCTTCTTTGATCATACTCTATTGCGTCTTTACAAAACCTTCTAATGTGGCCGAATTCGCCACAGAAATGACATCGTGGAGGTGGTAACTCAGGTTTTTCCGGTGGTGGTCCATTCTGCCATCGGTTGGCATTATAAGTGTTGTTTCTCTGTCCTCGATAGTTCCGATATCCTTGTTGTTGATTGTTTCTCTGTTGCGGAGGCACATAGCGATTTACTGGTTGGCCATGTTCTTGGATGACTGCATTGACGGTTGCTGTCCCTTGTATTCTAGCGTTGTAGATACAGTTTCCGGTGGTGTGTCCGGTAGTGTTGCAGATAGCGCAAAACACTTGGTTCAGTGCACAGTTGGCACTTGTATGCCCCGAATTTTTGCATGTGGTGCAATATACTTGCCTGGTGATATCTTCAGCCATATTTTTGTTTGTTTTTAACCATTCCAAGTCTTCCGAAAATCCACCAACCTTGGATTCTAGTTGTAGAGCCATTGCAATGACGGCATCCAAGGTCATAGCTCCGACACATCTTATGATCATGATCTGCTTTAGTTGTGGGGCTAATCCATTGATAAACCATTGAGAGATGACATCGTCAGGTAGATTAGCGTGAGCCTGTGGTATCTGCCGTAAATGTGTTCTAAAGAGGGTAGCGTACTCCTGGACGGTCTGATTTACCTTCTGTCTGTTGTTCTGTAGATACTCAAAGATTTCAGCGGGATTCTTCTTCAGTCTGAATCGCTGTAAGAAGGCGTCTCGTACTGCATCGTAAGTACCGAAATGATTGATATCATATTCCGTGAGCCATCTCGCCGCTTCATTGATCAGTGTCGATTGAAAAACAATGGCCTTATACGCCTGATCTGGTGGGTGGTTAAGAACTGCATAACTTATCTCAAACGTTCGTACGTGGGCGTCTGGGTCGTCTCCTGGGAATCCACCGAATTTCGCGTAGGTTACTCCTGTTGGAGGTGGCCTTGGCGGTCCTAGCTGCTGTTGTTGTTGGTGTTGCCCGCTCATTGTGAAGGGTTCAGGGTTTCCTTCTATATCTCGGGATTGATCGGGTGAACTATCGGGACTTGTATCGCCGGATGGTGCGTTTTCCGGTGTACTGTGTCGACTTAAGATGCTTCGGATCTCTGTTTCGAACAGCTTTCCTTCCTTCTGGATGTCTAATATTCGAAATCTTTCTTCCAAACACGAAGGTCGAGTTGATGATTCCGCAAAAAAGGCTAAACCTTTGCCAGCGATCGGTGATTCTATTACCGGAATGTCACCGGAATGAACCGAAATTGGGCCAGAATGCCCTGTTTTACTACTTTTACCGAATTTTTCTAACGTATTTCTGACCGTGGATAACTCTAAATCTTTATCTGATATTGTTAAACTAGGTTCCAACGGCGTTTTGATAGAGTCTGGACTTGCTATATCTTCGATATGCTGGGTCGAAGTAGCATCAGAATGTCTCAAAGGCGTTGACCGTTTTACCGGAATATGACCGGAATCAGTTGTAACATTTCCACTTTTCTTGACCACTTGGTCAGATCTAGTTATGCCTACTTCTTCCGAGGCTATCTTTTGTGATTTTCGTGCTTCAGTCTGACGATTCTTAGGATATGTTTCGCCCGATCGAGTGACCGGCATGTATCATTGCCCAGTGATACTATCTGAGCAGTTCGCAACAATCTGGATCTGTTGCTACTGTCAGTGAAGAAAATGTTGCTGGATGTTTGCTTCTTACAAACCGTTAGCACTCTAATGCCACTGTCTCACAAGTGACTCGTAATCAAATGCTACTTTACCGTAGAGACTAGTAATCAGTTGCCACTTTCTCGCAGGCACCTTGGCAAGCGGATGCCACTTTCCCACAGACGGCGCCAAATGTTAAAGGTTATATTCGTCGTTTACTATTAACGTAACTGTTAATTGCCTACCGCGGACGTTAATTACTAATTCAACACAACAACCCTTCGGAGACTCCAGAATCTGGTTCCACACCTGCGTACTAGATATTTCCGAGTCTCTCCTTTTTTCTCTGTATTCAATCTTACCGCAGAAAATAAACTGACTCGAGCCACGTGGGTCCTTGGGAGTGGTAGGGGTCTGTTAGACAGAGGCCCTGTACTATTTTCCCAACTTCTCACTCAACCGTAGTTGTGGCTTTTCCGTCTTAGCTCAGTTTTTGCTCCTGAACAACTTCAATTAGACCAACGTACTGGACTCAGAGTTCTCAGGCTGTTTCTGCCATAGTGGTTGAGCAGTAGTCCGAGATTGCAGTCCAACACTTTTAGTAACTTAACACACAATTCTTCTTATCAGTTCACAGACTTGCCGGGTGTCTACCTTTCAATCCGTAATATCGTAAGACGCATCGCAACCGTGTTACCATTCTACGCGTACTTAGATATTACCGGCGTTACCTTGAACACAGACTACGATACCAACTCAGTCACTTACAGAGAATCATACCAACTCATGTCCATCCTTCACACTTACTTATTCCACCGCAGGAATAGCAAATAGACAACACTCTAACACCTTACGCATAATCAAGACACCTCAACTCGTTACCGAACAGAATCTCACAATCGTAGTACCGACTCGTAACACCACAGTGTATCACACATACGCAGTCAAATGATTACACAGAGAAGGCGCACAGAACAGGACAGAACCAAGACACTCTACTCGTTTACACACAGTAGAAGAAGTAACCCCAAAAAACGGGAACTCTCACAATATACTCGCAACTTTCCAAAAACGGGGGCTCTCTCTGATGCCCTCTCGTCCCTTTTCATTGCTTTCAATAGAGTTTTGTTACAAGGCTTTACGCGAATCTTTCTTTACCGCGTACTTTCAGAAGGGTTCTTTCTACATTAAAAACCTCTGTCTAAGTACAATTGTCCTTTGTTCGGCGGCCGTCTAACAGTGGCTAATTGTACTGCTCCACTTGTCGAGAGTCTGTTAATGATCATAGGTCCATAACCTCGCTTTTCTAACTTCTGTGCGTGCTGTTTCAGCGTATATACTAGAACTAAATCTCCTTCTTTCAAGCCTTTATCTTTCACATGTGCATCAAAATATGCTTTCTGTTGTTTCTTTGCTGCATATATTCATGCTGCTGCTTTCAGCCTGGTTTCTCCTAATCGTTCCAAGTCCATTATTCTTGCTGATAATTCATGGCCGGTCCACTGATGTTCTTGTGCAACCTTAAGGGTCGGTATCAAGAAGTCCAAAGGAAGCACAACATTCTGACCAAAAACCATCTGAAAGGGAGTTGCATTGAGTACGGTCTTGTAGGCCACTCGATATGCCCAAACAGCATGGTGTAACTGTTTGTCCGAATCTGAACATTTGTTGTTCACGAGTTTCGTCAGTACATCACATAGAATCTTGTTAGTGCTTTCAGCCTGACCGTTGGCCTGAGGATGATATGGTGCGGATTTCTTGTGAATCACCATAAAATCCTGTAACAAATATTCAATGACTTGGTTTAGAAAGTGAGTTCCTCGATCGCTCACTAACTCTATAGGCAATCCATATCTTGTAAAGACATTTTCAAATAAGAATTTTGCAGTCGTGTGTGCATCATTCTTTTTTGTGGCTTTTGCCTCTACCCATTTGGTAAGATAATCTGTCGCAACAATAATGTATTCCGCATGTGTACCTTTTGCAAGGGGGTTAATGGGTCCTACAAAGTCTATACCCCATTTAGAAAATGCACGTCCGCCCATCCTGGGTTTCAATGGCATTTCATCTCTGCGAGTAGGAAATTGAGTTCTTTGGCACACATCACACCTCTTTACATAGGTATGAGCATCCATGTGAAGAGTGGGCCACCATAATCCTGCAAAGAGGATGGCTTTGATTATCCTATCTGGTCCAAAGTGACCTCCTGCAACACCTTGGTGTGCCGTCTCTAGTATGCTCAAATAATCGCTTTCATGAACACATTGTCTTAGGTATCCGTCTCTTCCTCTTTTGTATAGATTATCGCCAATAAGTGAATAGTCCTGAGCTTCCTGCTCTAGACTGCGTTGTCGTGCTAAAGTCATTCCTTGAGGGAATGTTTTCGTCCTCAAGTACGTCACTAAAGGTTCACTCCAGTCTGGTGTGAGAGACACGTGATACAATATAGCATGTTCTACTGGTGGTCTTTCACAACAAACATGGCATTCTTTACACAACTTATAGACATCTGCTTCCATTGTAGGCCAATATACTCCTAGTCTATGCAGAGTCTGCAAAGTATGATGTTTCGAATGATGTTGCATTAATGCACCTATGTATGCTAATTGCAACCAATTTGCATGTTCTGATTCATCTACACAACAAGCAAGAATCTTTTGATTATCCTGTTTATATATGCTTCCTGCTATGATTTGATATCTCTGAGACTTGGTAATCTCTCCTTCCTTGATCCTTATCCTAGGATTCTTGGGTCCATATGTGAGGATAGGAACAATAGGCTTAGCCCATTCTGGTGCTATCTCAAGGTTAAACAAGTATGCATATGGTAATTCATCCGCTATTCCTTGAGGAGCTTCTCCTGTGGTTAATCTCGAGAGGTGGTCAGCTCTGAGATGTGTCTTTCCTTTCCTGACTACTACTTCAAAATCATACTCCATGAGTAATAGAAACCAACGTATTAATCGTCCCGTGTTACATGGCTTATTGACTAAATACAATAGGGCTTGATGATCTGTAAAGAACTTGAATTTGTTTGCCAACAAATAATGGCTGAATTTCTTTACTGCGTAGATCATCCCTAATCCTTCTCGTTCCGTAGTGGTGTAATTTATTTCTGCTGCGTTCAACTGTCTGCTCACGTAAGCTATGGGAAGATCTATATTTCCTTCATTCGTGGGTTGTGCTAACACACATCCTATGGCATAATTGGATGCATCCACATGTACATGGAATGGCTTACTCCAATCAGGGGTTGTCAATATAGGTGTTGAGCACAAACGTCGTTTGAGTTCGTTGAATGAATTTTCACACTCATCTGTCCATTCAAAATGGGTTAAAAGAGAGTACAGAGGCTTAGCTATGATTGCATACATGTGTATGAATCGTCTATAATAACCGCAATGGCCCATAAATGCCTATACTTATTTTACGTTAGTTGGTCTAGGTAGATCTGCAATTACTTTCACTTTCTCTTCATCCGTAGAGATTCCATTCTTTGATACAATGTGTCCTAGAATTTTACCTGGTCTGACCATGAAAACACACTTTTCTGGGTTCAAACAAACCTAATATTCTCGACATTTGTCAAATATTTGTTTTAACTCTGGGATATGTGTCTGTCTTACATTTGAATGTGCACATAAGTCATCGACATAAACTTCCAAATTCTTGCGTAAGAATTCCTTGAAAACATGACACATGAGTCGCTGGAAAGTGGCGGGTGCATTTGTTAAGCCAAATGGCATCACACGAAATGCAAATATGCCCCATTCAGTGGCAAAAGCCGTCTTGTGTTGGTCTTCTAGAGCAATGGCTACTTGATTATAGCCTGAGAAACCATCAAGGAAGCTGTAAACTTCCTTGCTCGCAACTCTTTCCAATAAATGTTCTGTGATAGGAAGAGGATAACTATCTCTAATCGTGGCGGCATTAAATTTTTTAAGGTTAATACACACACACAATTTTCCATTCTTCTTGGTCACAACCACAATGGGGGATACCCATTCGGTATGCTCAATTTCGTAAATAAATCCTGCTTCTATCAAACGATCTATCTCCTCTTTAATCTTCGCAGCATAGTTATCATTGTACGTGTACGGTTTTTGTTTTGTCGGTTTTGCATCTGGAGTCATAGGGATTCTATGAGAACATATGTCTGGATCTACTCCTTTCAAATCTTTGTAGCTCCATGCAAAAACATCTCTATATTCATGCAATAGGGCAACTAATTCTTCTTCTTCTTCGTTCCTCAAATCATGCCCTATGTATGTACATTTTTCTTCTTCTCCTTCTATGGCAACTATTATTTTCTTGGTTTTCTCTCGATTATCATATGCTTCTCCAATGTTAGCTTTTCTGTTAGGCATTCGTACCAGGATTCGTCTATCTTCTATTTCATATTTCTTGAAGTTGTCCGGAACTTCAAACAAAGATTCTTCTTCTTCTGACATGGTTTCTTTCTTCTTTCTTTTCTTACCTTCACTCTTGCTAGTCACTTGTGTGGCTATTCTCACATCATTCATAATTTCTTCGTGTGTCTGAGGATGAGTTTCTACTTCGTAAAAATATTCTTCTTCTGATGCAAAGGGTGGGTCCATAATAATTGATTCTAAATCGAAATCACTCACGTCCTCGAAAGCATCAGTGCTAGGTTCACACTCTTCTAAAACGGAATCACACATGATTATCTCTATCGTGAAAACTGAGATATCATAGCCATCTTCGTCACAGTGGGGTGTCCATTGTTCTTCATTGATGGCTACATCCATGGTTGCTAGGATTTTTGCCCAACCATGGGGTTTGAATTCTTCATCTGGAAATACTACAAGTGTGTACGCTGGGTCTTGAAGGGTTCTTGGATGTTGTTCTACACCTAAAGTCCTTGCTTCTAACCGTTCTTCCTCTTGTTTTGCTACTTTACACATCCATAAGTGAGTGTCCTAGTGTAACCATGAGGGGTCTGACTCTAATGAGTGTACCGATTCCGTTTCTACCTGTGTCTTATGGATGGTATTCCATTGTATTGGGGGTACATCTCGATGTGAATAGTCTTTAAGATTGACTTTAGTAGTCACTCCTAAATGTTGCAAGTACAGAGAATTAGTTCCCTAATCTTGTACAATTTGCAACTGATGCATGAATGGTCATCCCAATATCATCTCATAAGCATGATTCTTAGCAAAATCACAAATGGCGAAGGTATGCTCAAATCCACACCACAAGTGGTGAGAGATATGCCTTCTAGTAAGCCTAATGGTTTTTCTATGTGTCTGTCAGCCATTTGTAGCTTCATCCTGGTAGGTCAGAGTGCTGACTTACCCCAACGTTTCCATAAAGCAGTGGTAGTGATGGCTACTCCGGCTCCTGAATCTAAGATGGCTTTCGTGATGTAGCCCTAATGGGTTATTGGAAGATAAGTGTTACCTTCCTCTCCTTCAGTTACATCTCCGATCTTTTCTACGGGTATCTCTGGTACCTTCTTGTGTGATCCTATCTGAGAGGAAGTTGTAGCAAGCTCGAGGAATTGATTTGCTACATGCTTCCACAGTTTTGGTTTAACCTTTAACAACTCATCTAGAGTGAGATTACACTGTACTTTAGTGTTCTTGATCACTTCCGTGTTTCTTGGGATTACTGATTCTTCATTGCTCACTATTATCATGAGTGCTCTCATGCTAATAGACTTTGCTTCCCAAGGTCCTGTGAACTGAGGTAATTCTTGCAAAGAATTAGATTCAAAACCTCTGTGTTCACTCAGTCGTTCTTCCTCTACATCATCATAAATAGAGGGGATGTCTTGGGGAAATTGTTGCTGCAAGTCGTCTATTTCTTGAATAGGAGGATGGGTTCCTTGTTCTCTTCTCCATTTCTCTTGTTGGATTTCTCTCAAAAATTCATGTGAGTACCTATGTATGGAAGACAGGTTGTCTTGACTTTCTGTATTGGGTACTTGAGACAGGGATGATGCATTCCTTTCCTGTGTCTTTGGGACACTAAGATTCCTATGCTGATCCTTTTTCTCTTTGCTTGCTATCAAGTATTCTAGCCTCTCCATTAGACCTTGAAAGTGTAGTTCCGATTTTGCCATGTTATTCCAATTAAGATATCTAGAGGCTTCGAACAAAGCTTGTGCTAATTCTACCATCTTCATGCAAAGTTTAGTCCTCTCAATTTCTAAGTCTGCTCGAGGGTAGTTTTTACTCATTTCAGCTACTTGAGGTCCTTCTTTTAATCTAGCTTGATATGCACGAAACATCATGTCTAGATTTTCTGGTATGGGTTCTACTAAAACTGATCCTGATTTATGCGCTATGTTCTCTTGATTCAATTCCTGTGAAGTCAATTCTAGAATTTTGGCTCTAGATTCCTTAAGACTTCCTTCCAATTCTGTTATCCTTTTACTCCATTTTCTCTTGATCCTCTCTGTGGAATCTTTCCAAAATTTTTCCTTTTTACTGCTAGACTCTGCAACTTCACTAGTTCCGGATACTTTTTCCTGATTAAGCTGTTGGTTCTGTAAGAGCGCCTGGGCTCTTGTTATAGCTTGGATAGGCACATGGGTTGGATCCATCTGTGTTGTTTACAATACCTGTCACGTTGATCGGTGTCACATTTGAAGCATTAGCAGGGTTCTTAGGGCAATCTTTTATGATGTGCTCTTTACCACAATCGGCACAAAAGCCTTGTATGTTATAGTACTGCGACTGTCCTGTTATCGGAGGATGTGGACAATCCTTTATGAAGTGATCTCCTTGGCACCTAAAGCATGATCCTCTAGGGCCCTATGGTCTTTGCTGTCTCAATTGGGGCCGTGGATTTGGGTTTGTGTACATCACATTAGCATAGTCGGGCTCCCAACTAGGTTCCACTGGTGGACTATCATATTGATATGTCTCTATGTGTTTGGCTTCCGAGTTCACCTTAACCCAGGCTTTTAAGGACTCCAACGCTGGTCTAGGCCCATGGCACAAGATAATAAAAACTCTTCCACCCAACTGAGCGTGCCATATGTCTAACTCATTTCTTTCAATGATTAAAGTATCGTCATCTCTGTTCACATACTCATCATCCAGTTAGATATTGTGAACTCCCACTTTTTGTTTCCCTTATCCGACAAGGAAAAACTATTGAAAAGACTCATACCTGGCATCCCCATATGATTAAATATAGGGTTAGAGTGGTTCTTGATAGCCTCAACGAAGGACTTAGCTGGAGCAGACATAAAAGCAGATGGAGCCATGATCAAAAACCTAGGCGTAGTTTGCAGGCTCAGATACAAGTATGAACCATATGTAGCCAGCACATAGTGACAAGCTCATCTCAACCATCCAACCAATGTCTGATATCCATTCTCATATGTCTCACTCAATTGATATTGACCCTACCATCGCACGACAATTTTATGTCTTGGAAGATCGATTGGTGACCTGTCAACTAGGTGATGAAACTAACCCAAGACCTCTCAAAATAAAATTTGGCATGGATAATACATTTTAGGATGATCTCTTGACTCTGATAAAAGAGTTTGTGGATGTTTTTGCATGGGACTATAGGGATATGAAAGGCCTAGATCCCAAAAATTATCAACATCAGGTTGTACTTAAACCGGATGTTCGTCTGGTAAACTAGCAAACTTATCGGATGAATCCCAATTATGCTCAGCAAGTTAAGGAAGCGATAGATAGATTACCCTGTGTTGGATTCATTGTCCCAGTAGAGCATGTTGAGTGGATTTCACCGATTGTTATTATACGCAAAAGAATAAACACCTTCGTATATGTGTCGACTATAGGAAACTGAATGTCACAACTATCCTTGATCCATTCCCATTGCCATTCCTAGAGAGTATGTTAGATGATGTAGCTAGACAAGAAATGTATTCATTCCTAGATGGATACAACATCTACAATCAAGTCAAGCTAGCCGAGGCTGAGATACCCAAGATTGTGTTTCATCTATCTATGTATTTATGTATCTATCTATCTATTTATTTATCTCTCTATCTATCTATCTATCTATCTATCTATCTATCTATCTATCTATCTATCTATCTATCTATCTATCTATCTATCTATCTATCTATCTATCTATCTATCTATCTATCTATCTATTCATCTATCCATCTATCTATCTATCTATCTATCTATTCATCTATCCATCTATCTATCTATCTATCTATCTATTCATCTATCCATCTATCTATCTATCTATCTATCTATTCATCTATCCATCTATCTGTCTATCTATCTATCTATCTATCTATCTATCTATCTATCTATCTATCTATCTATCTATCTATCTATCTATCTATCTATCTATCTATCTATCTATCTATCTATCTATCTATCTATCTATTGTTGCTTCCTAGTATGATACATTAATGATCTCCCTCACCACTGGTTGTCCGCCTGATTCTATTTCAAATATGGCTCGACAAAAGCTAGCCATCTACAGTAGACATTTTTGTATTATTGTTGGTCAGCTTTATTATGCCAACCTTTCAAGTGTCTGGCTCTGGTGTATCCCTACACATGAAGTTTAGTCTGTGATTGCCATGGTGCACTCCACTCCCTCTGGTGGTCATTTCTCTATGGATCTGACCTATCAAAAGATATTATATGCAATGAGACATCGATGCTTATCTTAAATAGTGTGATGCTTGACAATGCACCAGACAACCATTGCATCGACATTATTTTCCTCTACAACCTATCTTACTACTAAAACCCTTTCAGAAGTGGAGGTTAGACTTTGTGGGACCTATTACTCTATTGGTTATTTTGGCTAATAATTGTTCTATATTAACTTGCACCGATTATGCCACTAGATGGGTTGAGGCCTGGGCTATTCGATTTGTGATGGCTCAGGTTTTCACCAAATGCCTTACCCGTGATGTCTTCCTCGATTTGGTTTACCATTGGAAATTGTTTCTGACTATGACACACATTTTGCCAATACACTAATTCAAGCTTTAATGCAGTCCTTTAATATTATTCATAAATTCAGTACTCCATATTATCCTCGTGCTAATGATCTGGCCGAGAGTAGGAACAAAATTTTGCTTACTATGCTTAAGAAATTGATCATGGATTGTCCTGAATGGAGGGATCAATTGCTCCCCTCTATCCTCTAGACCTATCATATGACCTATAAAGTCTCTACTGGGTATACTCATTTTAAGCTTGCCTATGGACTAGAAGCAATTGCACCTATGGAACTGCTAGTATCCAATTTGTGTGTTGCCATTGATAGGAAATTATTGCCTGTTGAATCTTTTTATGCTCGATTTGATGGTTTTCATTGAATAGATGAAAAATGTTTTGAAATTTTTTTGTTGATGCAAGAAGTTCAATTCAGGCCCAGATACGTGACCTTTTCTTGTGGACCCCTGTATTTGAATAAGGACAATTAGTTCTATTTTATAATTCCAAATCTGATAGAGCAGTCAGCAAGTTTAAACTATGTGAGTTAGGACTCTACCACATTTTGGCAGAGCTAGGTCCGACAACCTTCCGGCTAGAGACTCTCACCGGGGAGTTGATTCCCAATCTAGTGAATGGTTCCATGTTACGTCCTTTTTGTCCACCTTCGGCATAATTTTTTTTGGAGTGTATATCAGTTGTTTGTTCCGTATGTTTTATTACCCTTCTATAATTTAATTAGGACCATCTCACATGGACTGGACATACTGGTCAATTTTCAGCCCACTCATTCGGCCTTTAGTGTCTTGCGGTGCCAACTATTTAAGCCTTTGTTTGGTTGACCAATTGACCATACCATATTTTTGTAGTGTTCAGGTGATCTAATTTTAGCATCTTTTGCATGCACTTTGAAGCATCATGATGCTGGCGACTTGTTTACAGTGCACACCCTCTATGTTCTACTATCATTCGCTTCTCCATGCATCTTCGGGTTGGGTGGTGATCGGATCTTCACTGCATTTATTACCATTATGATTGGTTGCATGTCGTTCATCATCATCCTTCTTGTTGTGTCTACATAATCTTAGAATTTCTATCTTTTCCCTTTATTGTGTGGTTTGTGTGTGTGATTTGCGCTAACTGTGTAATTGTGACTTTGCATCATCATGTGTACTATGTATCTAGCAACCGTGGAAGCCCTCCGGCACCTTTTTGGGTTCGTCGATGGCATATCCCCGAGCTCATCGAGAACTTCCATGTACAAGGCTTGCTCACTTTTGCCAAGTTGTTGTGGCGCACAGTGCCAACACACCCCCTCTCCATGACCCTTGCCCATGCCATAGCCAATTCTTTCACCACTGTCAATTCTTGTCCTGTTGTTGAGTCATTTTTTATGACTTGCATCACGGATGACATTGTCATCTTTCATCTTCGTCTGCCTAATGAGGGTGGGAACGAGGTTCCCCAATTACCTATGGAGACTATGAATCAATTGTTCCCCCACAAGTCCTCAAATGAATATTTCATCATGTGTCGATCACCACTGGAGTGCCATGCACTCCAGTTTCTTATTGCAATCATTAATCTAAAGAAACCCAATTACGGTATCTCTCGCCGCATGTATTCCATCATCGACATAATGGCTCACAATGGAGTGAATCAGGCTATGTTCTATTTCCATCGCATTCACAAAGAATGAAAAGCAGTGGTTAAACACTTAGCCAAAGGAGATTTCCCCAGAACCTATCTACCACATGTGTTCTCGCTGCTCCTTCCTGAAGCCCCTTCTATTGTAACTGCCACCATCATCGATGCCACACTTGTGGAAGGTGGTGACAAAGAACAAGCTTCGCTACTAAAGCATAGTCTCATTATTTCAGCACCAATTGCGCACTCACCAAAAAAGACGATTCTTCATTCAATGATCATGGAAGTAAGTACATGTCTTGTAGAGAAATAGGTCTTGACACCAGCCACAAAAGTCATTCTGGTGATAACGTACAAGATGTATCCTCATTAGTCGTTTAGTCGTTCCCACCTACCACCTTCAACCACTTATCTCCATAATACCATCCGCTCCCATTATCTCCCTAGACGCCACTTGTACGGATGATCAGCAGAATCTCATCACACCACCTACCTCTCCGGACTACTCCCCTCCCCACTCCATTGGAATCAATCTAGCCCATGGCTTCTCTACTGGGATTCCTCTTCCTAGCCTCCCTTTGCTTGCAGACCTGGCCAAGGTGGGGCAATACTTGATCTAGGCTTCTCGTGTGCTACAATCCCAGTTGGATGCAAAAAAGAAGATGATCAAGAATGAGTTTAAACTCAAATTGGATATGACCAAAGCAGCTATTGCTCCCCTTCAGGAGGAGATTATGGTCCTCAGAGTTAATAAAGCACAATTGTACCAATAGCTGGCTGATAAAAATCATGAATTGGCAGAGTTGCATAAAGAGTTAATAGAAAAGAATGTGGCTCTGGATCAAATTAGCTCTCTATTGTATACCACCACTGAGAAGGTCAATGTCTTGGAGAAAACCTATACAGATATGCATGCTAAAGTTGTCTAGCAAGAAACTAAACTGGAAGCTACAAAGGAAGAGCTATTCCAAAAGCACAGACACTAACTAATGAAATCAGCATTTCTATCAAGGTGAATAAAGAGCTCAAGGCTACTTAAAAGGAGAGACAAGCATATTTCAAGAGAACAAAATTTTAGGCCCAATAGTTGTAGAGATTGGAGAATATGCTCAGTAACCAGACCGAGAAGTTGAAAAAGATTGAAGTCGAAGTTGACGACAACAAATCCCATTGCATAGCAACTTTGAAGAATGACTTTTATTTACAGGAAACATTCTTGATCGACCAAAGTCAATCAATAATCAAAAAAGTTGTTACAACAAGTTCTTCAAGCCTGGATGCTCAATTGCTCAATGCCGAGCATGTTCAAAAATTATTGAAAGCACTACAAAAGAAGATTAAATGCAATTTTGAAGAAGCCCGCACATTGTACATACAGGGTCTAGTTGATGATGACTTTTTGCATAAGGTTCGAGTCCACTATGCATGCTAGTGTTAGGCCGCCAGTTAAATGTTATTTATAAATTTCCGTATTTCGAGTGAAGTGCCACATTGTCCCAACCATTGTAACTTGTTCATGAAGTAATACAAAGAAAGGTCACATTTGTGTGAGCCCGACACAGGGAGTCCATAGGATCGTTCATGGTGAAGGAACGGTGCAGACAAATTGCGCTTACTTATTGTGTTTGATAACGTGGTATTGATTCTTTGACAATTTAAACTTTGAAGGTGGTGATTAAGTTATGTTGTAATAAAGAGATTACAAAAGTTATTTCGGTGACCTATTGTAGATTCATTCGTGAATTGTTAAACTAACTGTTAAGTTTTATGCATGATCGTCTATAAGTGAATACGGTGATGAAGTTATATTATTTAATTGTGAAGTGTATTGGTAAGAGTTTAGGCGATAATCTCAGAGAATACTGGCAATAGTATTGCATTTCAACACATTGGTTTAGCAAATTATTGTACGATAAGAGTGGGAAAAATACAGGGATTCTATCTAGAGAATCTTGCCATCCCAAGAACCCTATCAACCTATTCTATCCACTTTCGTCTTACTGGACAGAGTCAAATTAGGAGCAAAGGTTAACAAGTCCATCCTATCCAGATAGATTCCTATATAATAAAATGAGATATAGTATAAAACTTGAGATTCAAATTGTACTAAAATTTAGCCTCCATCGAGGCTTCCACATAGTGCACACCAGCTTGGTACCTGTAGGAATAAAGATCAAAGGTGAACATGCAATATCCCACATACCAAAGTTATACCAAGGTTTAGCATTCTTAATATAAAACTAATGGTAATTTCTTTTAATGAGACAACCCCAAAATCCATTAGAATTAGTAGCTCTCTTAACCCATTTAGCTGACATATTTTTAGCCATTTTATAAGGGCATGATAGACTCAAACCACCTTCCTTCTTCTCCATACAACATATCTTCTAGAAACTTTATGAATTCTTGAGCAATTAAAGTTACCACCCCATAGAAATCTTCTAGCTAAGGCAATTACCTAATCAATTGCTTATTAATAGGCATCCAACAAGAAACGAGGTAAATGAGAGAAGGAAGAATAGATTGATTAAGAATAAAAACCTTATGAGTAAAACGATGTTGAAAATACATCAAGTTAAAAATCCTAATTTCGAATTTGTTCATCACCCAATCCCGTCTCTGATCAGGAGACATATTGAAGCCCATAAGAATGCCAAGCAACCTCAAAATGGTCCCTTCTTGAATAACATTACAACAAACGTTAGAAACACAAGCAACAACAACATTGTTGGAAGACTCAAAAGAAGTTTCCTTATGATAAACTTTGAAACCATTAGCAATACAAAAGAGATCCAAAGTTTTAAGAAATTATCAACAAAAGCATGATCAACTTTACTGAACATATTGCTATCATCAACAAACATTTGGGGACAAAGTTGAGAGGGGGCATTAGGAATGTCTAGACCTTGAATAGAACTCTGAGACATACAATCTTTGACGAGCTAGCCAAGGGCATAACTAGTGATAGAAAAAAGGAGGGGAGCAAGAGGGAAGCCCTACATAATGGATATATGGAGTTTAAAAGGATTAGACATATGACCCTTCAGGGTGATTCTACACAAGCATTGCCAAACACGATACTCACATATTTAATATTTTTTTTACTAGCCTCAATGTGATGAAGAGACTGAAAACTGAAATTCCAATCCATCCTATCATAGGCTTTCAAAGTCCACTTTGAAAATATAGAATTCTTGTTTGGAATCTTTAGCATAATCAATACCCTCCCAAATAGAAATAATAACATCAATAATGTATATGTCTCTAATGAGACCGTTTTGCTCAGGAAGGATGATTTCATCCATAATGGGATTAAGCCTGCTAGAAATAGTAGAGGAAAATATCTTATATAGAGAAGTCAGACAAGAGATAGACCTCCAATTATTTAGGTCATCCTAAGGTCCCTTTTGATGAACATTTTTATAACTCCAGTGTTAACAGAGACAGGATGAGTACCTCTCCTCGCAGCTTCTTGCAAGAGAATGTGGGGAGCCAATGAATATTTAAGCTCAAAGAAAAACTCATTAGGTATACCATCCATACCAAGTGATTCATAGGGTTTCAATTTACAAATGGTTTTTTTAACCTCACTGATAATGAGGGGCAAGTCCAAGATAGAACTTAGGTCCTCAGGTATCAATTTTTCCTCTTTAAGGCAATAAGAGCCTTGGATCTTTGGATGTTCTCCCCCCACTTGGGAGGCATAGAGAAAACAATGGTAAAGAAACCGACAGCCTCTTACAAATTCTCCTTGATGTTGATAGCATGCCCATAGGTACAAAATTTTTAGATTTTTTCTTTTTCCATCAAGTTAAACATGCTTTTATTGGTTTTTATCAACTTTACTAGCCCAAAATTCTCTCGAGGTGACAAGGGCACCACAAGCCAGGAGGTAGTCTTCAAATCTCAATTTTCCTTAAAGCTCAATGACCTTATGATTAGAGTTAGGGTATTTAGAGTGAGAAACCCTAATTTACCCACCTAACTCTATAGTTTGGTAAATTTCTATGAAGCTTGATAATTAGGGGCAAATGATTAGAACTAATCACAAGCTGGTTAGGGTCACACCTAATTTGCCATAATTCATGAGGATTATTGACATTCAAGTAACCCCCTATCAAGTCTATTAGAGAGTAAGTCAACCTTATTTTCATTATTCCAAGTGTAGTAATAGTTATGAGAAACATCCATCAGATTCTTTATACACATCATATTGAAGTAGACAATTTTTCTCTCCCATTCAAAATATTAGATTTATTCTCAATCTATCCCTAGGATCAATTTCCATATTAAAATCCCGCAAAAGCATCAAGTCGCCACTCATAGGAGAGATTTCATTCCAACACTTAACTCTATCAAATTATAGAGAAATGAGAAGCATACATGCTAACAAATGTATAATTAATGAGGTGAGCACATCTTAAAGAAATCCATTGATTAGATGGGCTAACAATAACTTCCTCATAAGGTGATCAATGCATGCAGTGATACCAATAGTTGTACCTCCCTTACCACCAGATTGATTAGTGTAATACCAAGTATGGTTGGGGGAGAGAATTTTCAAGTCGTACATGAGCTTAAATCCATTGACTTTAATTTCCTCCACACGTAAGACAACCACAATCAGAGACAAATCTTTCAACTAGTTACTAACCACCTTAGCCCTGATAGGGTATGTACGCCCTTAAATGTTGAGAGAGATTATTTTGATGAGATCCATAGTATAGTCCAATAAGAAATCCTTTATCCAAGTTAACATTTGCACAGTGATCCTTGAAAAAATCAAGGATCTTAACAATGAAGCCATGAGTACAGACAACATCATCAGCAGAGTTATAATAAACAATGGAAGTATTCATTTCTTATAACTTTTAATAGAATTCAAATATATTTTTTGAGATATTAAGAAGCCCAAAAAGAAGTTAGATCTCATGTCTGGTCAAGTGTTCAAATCCTCTCTCAGAAATTAGAAAGCTATAAAAGAGTTTGAGATTCAAGTAATTAAATCTTCCAAAAAGAAATAGAGTGATGAATTTCAATGACTAAGCTCTCCATTAAGGCCTAGCTGTTTTCTTCTCTCTCTCTCTCTCTCTCTCTCTCTCTCCCCATTTTTGTAAGCTTATCACATGTCCTACGTGGCTACCACACTTAAAAAAAATTGTTCAGAGATTCAATTTCGAAAGGCATGTGATGTGTCTTTAATGATCAATTTCACTTATGCCACGTGCCAAGAGATTCAATTTCCAAAAGCACAAGTATTTTAGCATCCAATTCTCTTCTACTAGGTGTGATAACCTTGTCGTCTACTTCCTTTGCAACCCATTGCCATGAGGCCATCTCTGTCTCCTACACTTGAAGTTCCTAGCAATGGACTTATTATTTGCATTATCACCTGCAGTACTTATCATCCAATTGGGAGACTCGAGTTCTTCCAAATAGTCTGTCAACAAAGGATGGAATGGAGTGGAAACACATATGCAAGTTGAAACTGTTGAAGAATCACTCAGAAATTTGGCATACAGACAGACATAAAGACAAAGAAAGACAAAGAGAAGCAGAAACAAAGTATTCAGAAAATCAAACCTTAGTGAAGGGATAAATTCACGACTGTAATATAGTTCATAGAAACTTCTAGAAATACGAGTTTTGAATCTCGGAAAAAAATGTATATATATGAGGTAGAAGATCATAATATAAAAAGAGAGAAAAAGAGAGCAGTGTGCGCATAGAACCGGAATAGAATAGCACATATAGAAACTGAGGATAGTGATATAAAAGACGCCAGAGATTTCGTATGTAGAGATGAATAATAGAACCTGAACTGTCGGGTATTCATCTGAGAGAGATGGTAAGGAATAACTACTCAGAATAGGAGAGTTTTCCATAGCTATGAGAAAAGTGAGACCAAGCTATTTTGTACACATCTTCTCTAATAGAAAACACATGTTCATGTGGAAGTTTGAGCGCATTCTTCATATGTGAAGAAATATGAGTAATTTCATATTACTGTGAAAGTTAGTTAACAGTTACAATTTTCTCAGTAAATGTTTTTCGGTACATCTACATGTTAGATCTCGCAACATAGTGTAAAGTTTTTCATGAGAGATAGCTCACCTTGAAGCCAGTAGTCTCAACTATAAGTTGATCAAAAGACTTTTGTGAAATGGGACAAGTATGCACAGTACTATGTCTGAAAGTAAAGACATCCAAAACTGGTGAAGTTTTTTCTTAAACTTCAAATAGTGTTCATTCACTGAAGGAAGCTCAGGTATACTTCCTTATTTCATCAAAAATCATTTGAAGTAATTACAAACAGAATTGCAGTTGAGTCCCATAACATTCCAGTGCAATTACGGTGACAGTCCGGTGACAGTCCAGTGAAGTTCCGGTGATATTTCAGTGAGTTCAAAACACAGTTTTGGCACATTTGAGTGACGGAAAAAATATATGATAGTTAGCAAACAAATAATTGTAAAGTTTGAAGTAAATGAGTACAGAATTGAAGCCTAAAGAAAAGGTGAAGTTTTCTGTAAAGTGAATTTTTTAGATTTCACTAAATACAATTATAAAGTTTTAAGTTCACAAAGATTGCTAAGCTACTGATGATTATAGAGGTGTTCTAATATCACTTTAGCTTAGTTCTTGTTATGGCGTGGCAAAATTCTGCAGCTTAATTATTAAGCTCTTGTCACGAAGCCAACAAGTGGTATCAGAGCAGAAAGATTCTGAAGAGCAGAAAAGGTTTCTCAAAAGTAGAAACGGAAGTAAAGATACAATAGAATTCGAAGAACTTTCACAAGAAAGGTGAAAGCTGAGATGATCAATAGCAAGAAGCGTTCCGAAGTCACTCTCGAAGGTAAAGGTTTGTAAAAGGTAAAACCTTTTAACATTAAACTCACCGGTAGTAACAGAAACAAGAAGATTATGGCAGATCATATCTCTATTGACAAATTGGACAGAGATAATTATCCCGCATGGGTAATGCGCATGGAAGCCTTACTTATGAGTAAGGACTTAATGATATATGTGACAGGAGAAGAAAAGAAGCCGACTTTCGAAGACGAGAGTCAACCAAAGAAAGAAGAGTTAGAAGCCTTGAAGCTATGGCAGAAGAAAGATGCAACGACAAGAGCTTATATCTACAATACCATTACAGATCATCTACTACCGCACATTAGAGGTCTGGAGAAAGTGGAAGACATATGGAGTGCATTGGAAGATCATTTCCAAAATACGACGAAAGCTAGGAAGGCTAGCTTATGGTCAGAATTTACAATGTTCAAGAAAAAGCAAAGTCAAAGCATTAGTGATTATGTCACTAAGATGAAAGACTTGGCGGATAGTCTTGGATCTATTGATGATGATATCGAAGATCATAGATTGATAGCACAAGTGCTTACAGGTCTGAGAGGAGATGAAAGGTGGAAACCTTTCGTACTCTCAACTGAACTTTCTTTAAATCATTTTGTACCAGATTTAAATCAGTTGCTTGGACTTATGCTAACGTTTGAGCAAGATTTGAAGACAGATGGAGATAAAGGACATAGTTCGGCTATGTATGCAAAGAATAAGAAGAAAGGTGATAAAGGTAAGCAAATTTTTCAAGAGGAAGAGGTAACGTAAGAAGTAAAAGTAGAGGTAAAGGAAGAGGTAATCAGACTAACAACAAGAAGACTTGTTGGATCTGTGGATTAAGCAATCATTTGGCTCATGATTGCTGGCATAATTCTCAAGGATCAAGTCAGAATCAGAACAATAACAGTAGAGGCAGAAGTGGAAGATATCAAAGAGGAAGACAAAGCCAAAGAGGTGGATATGGTAGAGGTGGAGCAAGAAGTTGGGGACATAATCAGTCTCACAACACTACCTACTACAACTATGCGAATGATACGCAGAATGACAGTCATACAACATTGATGATGACCTCGATAAGTATATCAAAAAATGAAGACCTCAAGGTATTCTATATTGACTCTGGTTGTTCAAATCATTTGTCAGGAAATATAGAATTGTTATCAGAACTTGGAGGTATTTCAAATCATACAGTATAAACAGGTGATAACACAAAACATAATGTAAGGTCAATTGGAAAAGTAAAGTGTAAGAATGGAGCTGACCTACTAACAAATGTTTTGTATGTTCCAACAATTCCGAAGAATCTGATTAGTGTGGGACAAATAGTAGAAAAAGGTTTTCAAGTCAGGTTTACAAATGAAGGAGTATTTGTTGAAGATCCAGAGAATGGATACAATCAAATTATCCATGGTAAAAAGGAAGGTAGACTTTTTACTCTTAAAGTACAAGGAAATGTTGGTCAAGCCTTGATCACACATGGTGATGAGGTATTTATAGAGTTAGACCTCTGGCATAAGAGGTTAGGACATTTTAATGAAACAGGAATCAAAACTATGGTGGAGAAACAATCCGTGAGAGGATTACCAAATATGAAGAATCAACATATGATTCACAAGTGCGAAGCCTGTCAGATGGGAAAAGCCCACAGGTTACCATTTCAGAAGAAAGGGTACAAACACGATGATGTGTTAGAACTTATACATACAGATGTATGGGGACAGACAAAAGAAGGATCTATTAGTGGCTCAAGGTATTATGTTTTTTTTATTGATGATGCAACAAGATGGATAACTCTTTATGTTTTGAAAGAGAAGTCAGAAGTATTTGAAGCTTTTAGGCATTTTCATGCATATGCTGAAAGACTTAGAGGATAGAAACTCAAAAGACTAAGGTCTGATGGAGGAGGAGAATATTTTTCTCGAGAGTTCAATGATTATCTGTGGAATGCAGGTATCAAAAGAGAAATAACTTGCAGGTATACACCACAACAAAATGGAGTAGCAAAAAGAAGAAACCAAACTCTAGTTGAGTTTGCAAGAGCAATGCTAAAGGAGAAGAATTGTCCAAATTATCTTTGGGTTGAGGCTGTAAATATAGCTACATATCTGGTAAATAGATTACCATGTACAACTTTAAATGGGATGACCCCTTATGAAGCTTGGTGGGGCAAGAAACCAACACTTGATCATTGTAAAGTGTTTGGATCAGTTGCTTATGCTTATGTACCATCACAACTGAGACATAAGCTTGAACCAAAAGCTGAAAGATATGTGTTCATCGGATATGATGAAGATGGGTTATAGGTTATGGAGTCCTCTAACCAAACAGTTTATTGTTTCCAGAGATGTGACATTTGATGAAGGAAAGAGCTGGTATACAGATAAAGAGCATAGTGTTGAAACACGTGAAGAAGAGGTAAGAAGAAATGAAAAAGGAAAATCACATATGCAGGTGAATGAAGATGAAGATCATATGCAGGCAAGTACGTCCAGGATCGGATCAGGTATGAGAAACGAAGATGAACCAAGATTTGATGAAGATGTGTATTCAGATACACATGAAGAATATGAGCTAAGAAGGTCAAACAGAGTAAGGAAACAACCAACAAGGTATTCCTTTGACACTTCTTATTTGACTCAGAAAAACTATGCTTACTTATTAAAGGAAGATGAAGAACCTCAGAATTATAGTGAAGCAAAAGGTAAGAAACAATGGGAAGAAGCAATGAAGGAGGAGTTCAATGCTCTTGAAGAGAACAAGACTTGGGAACTTGTTCCAAAACCAAATGGTAAGAAAGTGATTGGAAATAAATGGGTTTACAAAGTTAAGAAACTTGCAGATGGAAGGATAGCCAGATACAAAGCTAGACTGGTGGTCAAAGGCTATGCTCAGACACATGGCATAGATTATGATGAGACATTTAGTCCGGTGGCAAAGATGTCAACCATAAGGACATTGATTGATATAGCAGCATCAAAACGATGGAAGCTAAGTCAGCTGGATATAAAGAATGCATTTTTAAATGGATATATATCAGATGAAGTCTACATGGAACAACCTGAAGGGTTTGTAAGTTCCAGTTACCCAGATCATGTTTGCAGATTAAGAAGAGCTCTCTAGGTATTGAAGCAAGCTCCAAGAGCTTGGAATTACAGACTTGTGAAGTATCTCAATGACCTTGGATACCAAAGCTCAAAGGCTGATGCAAGTCTACTCATTAAGAGAACAGATAAAGGTATGATCTACATTTGTATTTATGTAGATGACATAATAATCATAGGAACCTCAAATGAAGGAATCAAGGAGGTAAAAAGATTACTTGAAAAAGAGTTCAAGATCAGTGACCTAGGAAAGTTATCATACTTTCTTGGAATGGAAGTCACATATACAGATCATGGTGTATATGTTTCGCAAGAAAGGTATCTCCTAAACTTACTGAAGAAGTTTAACATGGAGAATTGCAGAGAAGCTTCAACACCGCTGGAAGTAAATCAGAAACTTAGCAAATATGGTGGTGCACAGTTTAAAGATATGAGGAAGTATCAGTCGTTAGTGGGAAGCTTAATTTATGCTACACTAACAAGACCGGGTCTCAGTTATGCAGTGGGAGTTCTCTCACAGTTTATGCATTGTCCGAAGGATCAACATTGGGTTGCAGGACAAAGAGTTCTTAGATATATCAAAAGAACTATAAAAGAAGGATTATATTATCCTTTTACATCGGATATAAAGTTGAGAGCATACAGTGACTCAGACTGGGCAGGAAGTCAAGATGACAGAAGGTCAACACATGGGTATATGATATACCTAGGAGATAAGCTTGTAAGCTGGTGTTCAAAGAAGCAACACACAATGGCTTTATCGTCAACAGAAGCAGAATATAAAGGACTTGTGGAAGCAGCTAAAGAAGTGATATGGATGTAGACCTTGTTCAAAATCATGGGTATTGATCAAGGTATACCTATCATACATGGAGATAATATGAGCTCGTTATATCTTGCAGCAAATCCAGTACTTCATGCAAGAACAAAACACATAGAGATTCAATATTATTTCCTAAGGGAAAAGGTAATGGAAAAAGAGATTGAAATAGTATACACATCTACAAAAGATCAGATAGCAGATATTCTGACAAAGAGCTTAGATGGAGTAAAGACAAGCACATTCAAAGAAATGGCAGGTATAAAAGAAAAGAAGAATATATGAAAGATCAGAGAATGCAAATTAGTGATTGAGGGAGAGCTGTTGAAGAATCACTCACAAATTTGGCATACAGATAGACATAAAGACAAAGAAAGAAAAAGAGAAGCAGAAACAAAGTATTCAAAAAATCAAACCTTAGTGAAGGGACAAATTCACGACTGTAATATAGTTCATAGAAACTTCCAAAAATACGAGTTTTGAATCTCGGAACAAAATGTATATATATGAGGTAGAAGATCATAATATAAAAAGAGAGAAAAAGAGAGCAGTGTGCGCATAGAACCGGAATAGAATAGCACATATAGAAACTGAGGATAGTGATATAGAAGACGCCAGAGATTGTGTATGTAGAGATGAATAATAGAACCTGAACTGTCGGGTATTCATCTGAGAGAGATGGTAAGGAATAACTACTCAGAATAGGAGAGTTTTCCATAGCTATGAGCAAAGTGAGACCAAGCTATTTTGTACACATCTTCTCTAATAGAAAACACATGTTCATGTGGAAGTTTGAGCGCATTCTTCATATGTGAAGAAATATGAGTAATTTCATATTACTGTGAAAGTTAGTTAACAGTTACAGTTTTCTCAGTAAATGTTTTCCGGTACATCTACATGTTAGATCTCGCAACATAGTGTAAAGTTTTTCATGAGAGATAGCTCATCTTGAAGCCAGTAGTCTCAACTATAAGTTGATCAAAAGACTTTGTGAAACGAGACAAGTACGCACAGTACTATGTCTGAAAATAAAGACATCCAGAACTGGTGAAGTTTTTTCTTAAACTTCAAATAGTGTTCATTCACTGAAGGAAGCTCAGGTATTACTTCCTTACTTCATCAACAATCATTTGAAGTAATTACAAGCAGAATTGCAGTTGATTCCGATAACATTCCGGTGCAATTACGGTGACAGTCCAGTGAAGTTCTGGTGATATTCCGGTGAGTTTAAAACATAGTTTTGGCACATTTGAGTGAGGGAAAAAATATCTTACAGTTAGCAAACAAATAATTGTAAAGTTTGAAGTAAATCAGTTCAGAATTGAAGCCTAAAGAAAAGGTGAAGTTTTTTGTAAAGTGAATTTTTCAGATTTCACTAAATACAGTTATAAAGTTTTAAGTTCAGAAAGGTTGCTAAGCTATTGATGATTATAGAGGTGTTCTAATATCACTTTAGCTTAGTTCTGTTATGACGTGGCAAAATTCTGCAGCTTAATTATTAAGCTTTTATCACGAAGCCAGTAGAAACTGGGAGTCAAAACTCTAAGACAACTCAAGCAGCTATCTCCTCAAGGCCCTACATGCTTCCCCACTCTGAGGTATGGCATGGTTCATCAATAAACCATGTTGTGTGTTCATTTGACTTTTGGCACCTTACTTCAGAACGAGATGACTATTGGATACCAAAGCTCTTCTTGCCTATTCAACTCAGCTGCCTAGCAAGGATTGTCCAATAGTATTAAGCCTAGAGAGGGGACCTCTTGCCCCCATAAGTCATTTGTGGAAGCCATTAAAGTTGGAGCTGGTACATTCAACCCTCTTTTCAACTCTTAGCTTACCACAGGTAATATCTTTTGCCCCCTTGGTCTCTCAATAAGGGTAAGGAGAAATTTAACCAAAGGGATAATGTGCGTGAATTAAATATCGACCATAACATTGAGGAAACTGAAGATTCTACTATGATAATTGATCAAAATTCACTAGATTTATGGAAAAAGTAGCTTAATGATAGGGTTATGATAGGCTTACGCCACGATCCAATAGTGACTCATGAAATTTTAAGACACTGGATCAAGAATAATTGGGACATGACAATACTCTATGTCAAATATATTCAGAACGTTCCTAATAGCTACTTTTTTTAAAAAGACTCCAATAGTGCCCTAAAGGTGATAATATAAGCACAGTGGCTAATTAGGCACACCCTAGTTTCTTTCTTCAAATGGCATATAGGATTTATTCCTTAGGGACCTAAACCCACTAAAGTCTTGGTGTGGGTTGAATTCCCAAACCTTCATGTGGAGTACTATCCTTGGATTGATGGTCTTTGTGGCTTATTATGAAGAGTTCTTGGCTAAAAACCAAGGGGAAACACTAACAAAAAATGGGAACCCCAAGTTATGGTAGAACTTGATATTTCTAGACCCATTAAGACCAGTGTCATGATTAAATACTTTGATGGCAAATCTTTACATGAGCAAAAAGTGACCTATAGGAACTTACCCAATGCTTGTTTCAATCGCTACAAATAAGTTCACTTAATCAAGGATTGTCCTCTACTAGCTCAAAAACCTGAACCTAAGACTGAGGATAGTTAGGACAATACCTTAGCGCCTAATAATGGTAAGAATAGCCACTCAACTTCATCAAGCAAAGAACCCATCCAAAAGGCTTTAAAAAAAAACAAAAAATGGAAGAAGAATTACGACGTGCTCTTAGAAGAGGTTGTTAACCCTTTTGATGGTGAAATTTTGAAAGAAGAAGATTATGATTATAATATAAACAATGCAAGTTAGCACCAAATATAAGCAAATTAGTACTGATGAAAATAAAGGTTGGACAGAAGTGATCAATAGAAAGAAATCTCTTGATTGCCATGCTATCCCCAGCTCAAGAAAACATGTTACCCCTGAGCACTCCCAAAAGCATCAACCATCATCTGGAGTTGTTGTCCATCAAGAGGTTAATAAATATGACCAAGCTACACTAAATGAGTATGATAAAAAATATTCATCTGATGATGACATTCAAATGGAGCCCAATAATTTGAACACAAGATCTAAAAAGAAAGTTCTCAAGCCTAAAAGAAAGGAAATTGTATGTACATCAATGTCTATGTCTAAGCCCTCAAAGAACTTTAGGAAATGAGAGTGTTAGCTTGCATGGTTCTATTTGTTATTTCTATGAATTCTATTAATTTTCATTCTCTTAATATCAAAGGGTTGTATGACCCTATCAAAGGTAAGTGTGTGGCTAAGTGGTTGTATGCTATTGCTTATCTTCTTGATTTTATTTGCTTGCAAGAGCTTAATATTTACAAGGAAAAGCTTGCTTTTAACCTCAATAGTATTTCTAATAACCATTAACTTAATATTTCCAAGCTATTGGTATAGCCAACACCATCAGACACATTGTCGATAATAATTTCTCTAGTCCTACCCACCAATGGGTTGTTATCATTGTTGTTGAACCCTACCTCTGTGTCTTTATGCTGCTTATGAGGCTTTTAAGCATGTTGTTTACCAGAAGGAATTGCTTTCTCTAAGTGGCCCTCTTATTATCCTTGGTGACTTCAACATGGGCACTTCTATTAATGATCATCTGTATGGCAAAGGTTACATGATCTAGAGTAATGTGAAGAAGGCTTGGTTTAATATTTCCACTACTTATGTCCTTTTTCTTTTCCCAGATCTTTGCCTTCTCCTAGAATGATAGACAATAGATAAATTTTTATATTGTTGCTAGACTTGATGAATGCTACTATAACATTCCCTACCTCCAAAAGTTTGGCAATACTTCGAGCTAGCTTGATCCCTCCCTCTATATATCTCATCATAAACCTCTCCTTGTTAGAATTTCTAATATCTTTCCCTCCTTCAAGGTTGGATGGCCTCATCTTGACCCTTCCTTGCTCAATCTTCCTTCAATTATTGAGAAAACGAAGAGTATTATCACCACCACTTTAATAGCGGTGGCAACCCCTTTGTTGCTTGGTCCAAGGTGGTGAAGGACATGCAATCTCTCTTCATCTACTACAAGAACGTTAGAAAACTCATTAGAGCTGATAAAAGAAAGTGTATTGTTAATTAGCTCAGCTTGCCCTCTTCCAACCTTGCTAACAACCCTAGAAATCTTGATTCCATTTTGTCTCTTCATAAAAGATTGAAGTATGAAGAATATCTCGAGGCCAATGGTATCCTTGCCTCCTCAAGATAATTTTGGGCTGGAAAGTTTGATAAACCTAATAGAACTATGTTCTTTTTTATGAAACAAAAAATATTCAAGGACTTCGTGCCTATGTTGAGAATGAATTCTAGTGGTTTGGCTATCAATATTGATGAGAAATTGCAAGATGCTACTAGGTTTTTTACCAATGTTTTCTCTAGCACTCCCAAGTGGGGGAGGATGCCTAGAGGGCCATAGATCACATTGTTCTTAAAAGGAAAAAAATGATTTTGTAAGGAATTGAACTCACAACCTCTTAGCTAGGAGTATGATGGGCTAACCACTAGCCCCAAAAGATGTGGATGAGGATTACTTCCTACTCCTCTCTCTTAAGGTATGGTTCAACCATCTCCTATTAGGATTATGTGACAGTCCTTTCCCCTTAGAATGAGCGTTGCCCTCTGCTCACTTGTGGACTCTTTTGACTCTCTTGGACCCATGTTTGATGCATGCGTGCTTTCACCAACCTCAAACTCTAGTATTTGGACCAAATTTAGAGCTATCCCACCCTTTGTGGGTGCCCAAATGCCCATTGGCCTTCATCTAAGGCTAGTTTCACACTCACCAAGGACACCCAAGTGCCCACCAAATGAGGTGCCTTACCTCCATCTAGCCCAAGTTCCTCAACTAGGATCTAATACCAATGTGAGGAATTGAACTCACTATCTCCTAGCTAGGATTATGATGGGCTAACGACTAGCCCCAAAAGCCATGGATGAGGATTACTTCCTAATCCTCTCTCTTAAGGTATGGTTCAACTATCCCCTACTAGGATTATGTCATAGATTCCCAATCACCTAGTTGCCATCTTGGACTTGCCCCTCACTATCAGTGAGGTGAAAGAAGCCATTAGTAAATTGAGATCTTGCAAGTCTCACGATATTGATGGTTTGATAATGAGTTCTTCTTGGTTTCGAAAGATTTTCTGACCCTATATATTCTCTTGATTTGGAAGGAAGCCACTAGAAGAGGTGCTCTCCCTATGGACATCAACTCTGGAGTGATAAAATTAATTCACAAAAAAGGGCCTAAAGAAGATATTAATAATTGGAGACCTATCTCCTGTCTCACCATTATTTATAAAATCTTCTGTTCTTCCCTTGCTAGGAGAATAAGCCCAATTATGAAGAACATTATTCTGCCAAGAAAAAAGGCCTCGTTAAGGGTAGATACATTTTGTACTCTATCATATCCCTTTAGGAAGGTTTTGACTATGCCAAAGAGACTAATGAGGACTATTATTTCTTTAAAATTAACTTTGATAAGGCTTATGATAGGATTGAGTTGGAGTTTGTTCTCCAATCCCTTCATGATGTTGGATTTGGAAAACAATTTATTAGGTTTTTTAGTGTCTTTTTGGCAATGCCTACTCTAGGGTTTCCATTAATTGATCCCTAACCAAACTTCTCAAGCTTCTCAAATCCATTAGGCATGGCTGCCCCTTGCTCCTCTACTCTTTGCAATATCTAGTAATGCCCTAGGTTGGATTGTTAAGGATCTCATTGATAAATAAGAAATTTCAGGTGTGATGATTCCTAACTCTCCTTCCCTTTATGCCTTGAAACTTTTGAGGATGACACTAATATGATTATGAAAGATGATTCTAACTCTGCTGAAAATGTTTAAAAGTGCTTGGATATTTTTGCCTGGCTAGTGGATCTCAAATTAATAAAAAAAAACCTCATTTATATCCTCTAACAATTATATTCCTAATTGCATCAACAGGTTGGGTTGTGAAATTATTAAAAATGGTGAGATCTTTAGACTTCTAAGTATTCCCATTGTTGGAGTTCAACGTCTGCAGAAGCACGCGAATAGCACAAGGAAGAAGAAGAAGCTTGGAGCACAACACACAATACTGATTGTATTACCACTAGAATGTACAAAGATAAGTATCCCATTAGGGCAATAGGCATATATATAAGCTGGGGGAAAAAACCTCCTAAAGAGGGAAAACAGTGCCCCGGTGGTCCTAGAGTGTTCACACACATCACTACCTAAATATATCAACAAATACCCCCTGGGAGTGATGTGATGAGCAAGTAGCTGGCACTCATGTATAAGGAAGTGCCAAGCTATGTGGAAATCACTCCACAAAAGGAAGTAAGCTCAAAGCTTTGCGGAAAGCTTCAAACTTCTCCCTAGGTAGAGCCTTCGTAAAAAGGTCTGCAATGTTCTCCTGCATGGGCACATATGCCAAGCTGATATCCCCAACAGAGAACCTCTCCCTGACATAATTATAATGCACCTCAAAGTGCTTAGTGCAAGCATGGAACAAAAGGTTCCTTAAAACTTCCAATGCGCTCTGAGTGTCAATGAAGATGGTGGTGGCAAAAGACTGACCAACACCCAAATCAGCCATAAGGCGTTTGAGCCACACATACTCAATAGTCGTTGTGAAAGCTGCCCTATACTCATCCTCACAACTAGAAGTGGCCATAGTAGGCTGCTTCTTGCTCAACCAAGATATACATGAGCTACCAAGCATGAAGCAAAAGCCACTAGTGGACACACAAGTGTCATAGAAACCAGCCCAGTCTGAGACAGAAAAAGCATGCAAATCTGGTGGTAGTGATCCCCCCTTGGGATAAAACAACCCAAGTAGCCGAGTACCACTCAAGTAGCGAAAGATGCGCTTAACCGCCTGCCAATGCTTGACACATGGGCAATGCATAAACCTGCTCATCTATGAGACATCAAATTGAATATCTGGCTGACTCAATCGTAAACCTGTCTCCATAGGAGTGGCAATAGGCTTATAGTCTTCAAGGCCAAAACACTGCAATAATGTGTCAATATATTTTGTTTGATACAAAGTCATTCCACCATCAACTTGCATAAACTGAATGCCCAAATAGTGATGCAAATGCCCCAAATCAGACATCTCAAATGAGGCATGCAAATCAGCCTTAAAATCAGCAATATGCTTCTCAATAGGACTAGTGAGCAGCATATCATCAACATAGACAACAATGATCAGAAGCACATCATTAACACGCTTAACATATAAGGTGCTCTCAGTTGGACTGTTCTCAAAACCATGTGCAATCAGATAGGCATGTATCTTCTCATACCAAGCACGTGGTGCTTGCATTAAACCATATAATGCCTTCTTTAACCTGCACGCCTAGTTTTCATGCCATTTCTACACAAAGCCATGGGGCTGAAAAACAAACACTTCTTCATGCAAATCACCATTCAGAAATGCAGATTTAATGTCCAATTGATGTACATTCCAACCATGATGAGCCACAAGTGCACAAATGCTCCGAACAGTAGTCATACGACATGTAGGTGCAAAGGTCTCATCAAAATCAATACCTCTTTCCCTTGCATAACCCTTTGCAATAAGCCTAGCCTTGTACCTGTCAACTGTTCCATCAGGCTTACACTTTAGCTTGTAAACCCACTTAGTGCCAATGGCCTTCTAGGAGGAAAGTCACATAAAGACCAAGTACTATTCTTCATTATAGTGTCATATTCAGATTGCATAGCAACCATCCAATTTTCTTAATTTTGTGCTTCGTCAAATGAAATAGGCTCATTCTCACAGAGACTAGATGCAGCCATAGCATAGCAATCTGATGCAAAAGAGGCACTATGAGAGTCTGATCGAGTACGATATGATAGAGGTGCATCTAATTTGCTGTCACTCTAAGTCTGCACCAACCATTTTGGCATAGTTTTTGCCTCCTCAATATCAGAGCTCTCATCAACAAGTGCATCATGTAAATCTCCATCAAAAATGGGATGATTTGCATCATCACATGAAACCTGCAAAGGCTAAGAAGTTGCCTCATTAGGATGAGCACTAGACTATCCACCCGTAAAAAGAGGCAGCAAAGTATCATACATGTCTTTGGAGCTAACAGATGTCTCCTTAGTACATGAAAGTAATGGCCAAATATCATCTTCCACACAAAAAAACATCATGGCTAACCAGAATACATTTAATCTGTGGTTGATACAGACGATAGCCTTTGCTTTCATAACTATAGCCAACAAAAATACATTTTACTACTTCATCATTCAATTTTTTGCGATGTTGTTCATGCACTACTGCATATGCCAAACAACCAAAAACACGGAGATTAGCAACACATGGCTTGCGATCATGCCAAGCCCCATATGGAGTGATAGACTGCAGTGCTTTAGTGGGATACCTGTTAAGTACATATGCTGCACACATGAAAACCTCAAGCCAGAAACTATGTGGTAAAGCCTGACTCTTGACCATACACCTCTCCATCTCCATGAGTGAACTGTTCTCTTGTTCAGAAACTCCATTATGTTGAGGTGTATACGGCACTATACACTGGTGTTTTATCCCATGTTTAGCCAGAAATGCATTAAAATTAGAAGACATGTATTCCCCCCCTCGATCAGAACGGAGGGTGCCCATTTTACATGCTGATAGATTTTCAGCCAAAACCAAAAACTGTTTGAAGCACATGAACACTTCCGACTTTGCCTTCAATGGATATACCCATGCATGCCTGGAAAAATCATCAATGAAAGTCACGAAGTAAAGATAATTTCCAAAAGAAGGTGTCTGCATAGGACCACAGACATCACTATGTACAAGCTGTAGTTTCTGAGTAGCCCGAAGTGAACCATCTTTTGGAAAGGAGGAACGCTGCATTTTGCCCAAAATATAGCCTTCACAAACATGTTTTTGAGGTGCCTCAAGTTTGGGCAAAGAGGACACCATTTCAGATTTCTGTAGGTGTAGCAAACTAGCAAAATTCAGATGACCAAAGCATGCATGCGAAAGCTTTGCATCTGACATAGCTTGCGAATCATGTACTGCACATGCCAAATCATTTACAGATCTTTCATAGTCTATGAGCTTATATAGCCCACGACATAAAATGCCAGAAGCAATAATCACATCGCCATTTGATAGATCATGAATTGCACATCTGTCATCAACAAATTTCACAACCAAGCCAATCTTGGCTAATGCAGAAATTGACAACAGATTTTTCTTGATCCCTAGCACAAACAAAGCATATGACAAAGTGAAAGAACTACCATCAGTAGTAGTCAAAATGATCTTACCAACTCCCATAACAGGATAAGAGGCATTGTTGGCACATGTAACAGTATTCCCTATGGGGGCAGGCTCGAGTGAAGAGAAGAAACTACGCTGTGAGGTAATATGTTTGGTCGCCCCACTGTCAAAGTATCAAACATCTGAGTCTACTGCAGACATGCACTGCTCATGAAAAGATGGGGCAAAATTGCAAACAGTAGTAAACACCCATTCTTCTTCCTGCACAAGATTAGCATACTCTGTTTTTGGTATAGAGGCCTCTCCAACAACCATTCCAGCCTCTTTCTTCTTTGCCTCTTTAGCAGCCAGTTTTGGATAGTTCTTTATGATATGGTCATTTCCTTTACAATACTTGCAAAACAATTTTTGCTTTTTTGATTTCTTTTCATCTTTGTCTTCCCTCTTCGATTGTGCAGAATTACGAGATTTCTGCTTACTAATTGAAGAGCTCCATTTTCCTTTGCCCTTCTCACTTACCAAGAAAGCTTGATCTGCAACATCATAATGGACCTATTCTGCTTGGACTGATCTTCGTACAAAAAAACAAAGAATAACTCCTCAAATGACAAGGCATTTGGATTGCCTTTCATCATCAACCAAAGAGTAGAAGCAGAACTCTTATATGAATCAGGAAGACCATTCAAAACGGTCTGCACAAGTGAGCTATCTGGTATAACCTCATCAGCAAAAATCAACTATTCCTTCAAGTTTTTTATCTTTGTTAGAAAACTGTCCATAGAATCACCTTCATTCATGTGCTCACTCTCCAATTGTTTTTGGAGGTAAGCAACACGAGCCTCATTCCTAGCTTGGTACAATGTGGTAAGTGTATCCCAAGCAGCCTTAGCTGTTTTGCAAGAGTGAATGTGAGGAATAATGGCACGTTTGATAGACGAAGCTATCAATGCATGTGCCTGGGCATGTCTGCCATCCCAACAAATTTGCTCTATAGTAGGTGTAGCAGAAACCGCACCACGAATAGGAATATGCAGAATATCATGATATTCAACAACTTTTGCATCAGCTTTAGTACCTGCAGTTGTAATAGTTGCAGGTGTGATAGCACATTTTTCAACACACTGCACAACGTTCCACAGTCCTTTTGCAACCAATACATGTCGCATCATATAAGCCCACAACAGGTAGTTGGTACCATCCAACTTATCCTCAATAGCCAACATATGAAATACATCAGTGCTTTCAGCCATGGCCAGTGACTAAAATACCTTGATGCAGAAAATTGACTGTATCTCAAAAAGTTGAACAGAACTGCCCAGACAAATTTTGTTAAACCTGTAGCAGACTTTGAGATGCTTATACTGGTGAACCGAAACTGGTATATACCTCTGGCACAAAAACATGAAATTGCCTACACAAGCACTGTGATAGTGCATCCGGAGGCCAAAACGAGCTTAGATCATGATTTCAGCACCACACAGTGAAGCTATTTTGATCTTAGAAACACGTTGAGTATGCTCACCAAAATTCGTGTGATTCTGAGACTGCAACTAGAGAGGTTTCAACGACACCCTAGATGAAGCGGGGACCTGCTCTAATACCAATTGTTGGAGTTAGACATCTAAAGAAGCACATGAAAAACACAAGGAAGAAGAAGCTTGGAGCACAACACACAATACGGAATGTATTACCACTAGAATGTACAAAGGTAAGTAGCCCATTAGGGCAATAGGCATATATACAAGCCGGGGGAAAAAACCTCCTAAAGAGGGAAAAAAGTGCCCGATGGTCCCAGAGTGTTCACACACATCACTACCTAAATATATCAACACCCATGGGCTTTAATATTTCCTTTTATCAAAGGTGGGATTGTGTGCTCAATAAATTCAAAAATAAATTTTTTAAGTGGTATGCTTGTTGATATATTTAGGTAGTGATGTGTGTGAACACTCTAGGACCGCCGGGCACTTTTTTCCCTCTTTAGGAGGTTTTTTTCCCCCGGCTTGTATATACGCCTATTACCCTAATGGGCTACTTATCTTTGTACATTCTCTAGTAATACATTCAGTCTTGTGTGTTGTGCTCCAAACTTCTTCTTCTTCCTTGTGCTGTTCGCGTGCTTCCGCAGACGTCTAACTCCAACAATTGGTATCAGAGCAGGTCGTCGCTTCATCTAGGGCATCGTCGACACTCCTCCGGTTGCAGTCTCACATTCGCCCAAAATTTGGTGAGCATACTCAGGGTGTTTCAAAGATAGAAATAGCTTCGCTTTGTGGTGCGGAAATCGCGATTTGAGCTCGTTTCGGCCTCCGAACGCACTATCGTAGTGCTTGTGCAGGCTATTTCATCTTTTTGTGCCAAAGGTATATACCTGTTTCGATTCACCAGTATAAGCGTCTCGAAGTCTACTACAGGTTTAGTAGAACTCGTCTAGGCAGTTCCGTTCAACTTTTTGAGATACAGTGAATTTTCTGCATCAAGGTATTTTAGTCACCGGCCATGGCTAAAAGCAGTGATGTATTCCGTATGTTGGTTGTTGAGGATAAATTGGATGGTACCAACTACCCATTATGGGCTTATATGATGCAACATGTATTGGTTTGCAAAAAGACCATGGAACATTGTGCAGGGTGTTGAAAGACGTCCTATTACACCTGTGACTATAGGTACTGCAAATACAGGTGCTGAAGCTGATGGAGATGGTGTCAAAGATGATATTCTGCAGATTCATGTTCGTGCTGCTGTTTCTGTTGCACCTACTATAGAGCAAATTCATTGGGATGGCAGAGATGCTCAAGCACATGCATTGATAGCTTTGTTTGTCAAACGTGCTATTATTCCTCACATTCTCTCTTGCAGAACAGCAAAGGATGCTTGGGATACACTTACCACATTGTACCAGGCTAGGAATGAGGCTCGTGTTGCTTACCTTCGAAAACAGTTGGAGAGTGAGCACATGAATGAAGGTGATTCTATGGACAGTTTTCTAATAAAGATCAAAGACTTGAAGGAACAATTGATTTCTGCTGATAAGGTTATACCAGATAGCTCACTTGTGCAGACCATTCTGAATGGTCTTCCTGGTTCGTATCAGAGTTTTGCTTCTACTCTTCGATTGATGATGAAAGGCAATCCAAATGCCTTGTTATTTGAGGAGTTAGTTTATGTTCTGTTATAGGAAGATCAGCCCAGGCAAAATAGGTCCATTATGCGTGTTGCAGATCAAGCTTTCTTGGCTAGTCAGAAGGGCAAAGGAAAATGGAGCTCTTCTACTAGTAAGCAGAAATCTTCAAATGCTGCACATCCGAAGAACCAGGATAAAGATGACAAGAAATCAGAAAAGCAGAAATTGTTTTGCAAATACTGTAAAGGGAATGATCATATCATAAAGAACTGTCCAAAACTGATTGCGAAAGAGGCAAAGAAAAAGGAGGCTGGAATGGTTGTTGCAGAAGCCTTTACACCAAAAACAGAGTCTCCTAATCTTGTGCAGGAAGAAGAATGGGCGTTTACTACTGTTTGCAGTTTTGACCCATCTTCTCGTGAGCAGTGCATGTCTGTAGTGGACTCAGATGTTTGGTACTTTGACAGTGGGGCGACCAAACATATTACCTCGCAGCGCAGTTCCTTCTCTTCACTCGAGCCTGCCCCTACAGGGAATACTATCACATGCGCCAACAGTGCCAGGGATCAAGAAGAATCTGTTATCAGTTTCTGCATTAGCCAAGATTGGCTTGGTTGTGAAATTTGTTGATGACAGATGTACAGTTCATGATCTGTCAAATGGCGATGTTATTATTGCTTCTGGCATTTTATATCCTGGGCTATATAAGCTCATAGACTATGAAAGATCTGTGAATGATTCGACATGTGTAGTTCATGATTCTCAGGCTATGTCGGATGCAAAGCTTTGGCATGCACGCTTTGGTTATCTCAATTTTGCTAGTTTGCTATGCCTGCAGAAATCTGATATGGTGTCTTCTTTGCCCAAGCTTGAGGCACTTGGAAAACATGTATGTGAAGGCTGTATTTTGGGCAAAATGCAGCATTCCTCCTTTCCAAAAGATGGTTCAGTTCGGGCTATGCAGAAATTGGAGTTTGTACATAGTGATGTTTGTGGTCCTATGCAGACACCTTCTTTTGGAAACTATCTTTACTTCGTGACTTTCATTGATGATTTTTCTAGGCATGCATGGGTATATCCATCGAAGGCAAAGTCTGAAGTGTTTCTGTGCTTCAAACAGTTATTGGTTTTGGCTGAAAATCTGTCAGCATGTAAAATGGGCACCCTCCATTCTGATCAAGGGGGGGAATATATGTCTTCTGATTTTAATGCATTTCTGGCTGAACGTGGGATAAAACACCAATGCATTTTGGCTGAAAATTTGTCAGCATGTAAAATGGGCACCCTCCATTCTGATCAAGGAGGGGAATATATATCTTCTGATTTTAATGCATTTCTGGCTGAATGTGGGATAAAACACGTCACTCATGGAGATGGTGAGGGGTATGGTCAAGAGTCAGGCTTTACCGCATAGTTTCTGGCTTGAGGTTGTCATGTGTGCAGCATATGTACTTAACAGGTGTCCCACTAAAGCGTTACATTCTATCACTCCATATGAGGCTTGGCATGATCGCAAGCCATCTGTTGCTCATCAGCAGGTTTTTTGTTGTTTAGCATATGCACTAGTGCCTGAACAACATTGTAGAAAATTGAATGATAAGGTAGTAAAATGTATTTTTGTTGGGTATAGTTCTGAAAGTAAAGGCTATCGTCTGTATCATCCACAGACTAAATGCATTCTGGTTAGCCGTGATGTTGTTTTTGTGGAAGATGCTATTCAGCCATTGCTTTCATGTACTAAGGAGACATCTGTTAGCTCCAAAGACATGTATGATACTTTGATGCCTCTTTTTACATGTGGACAGTCTACTACTGGTCCTAATGAGGCAACTTCTCAACCTTTGTAGGTTTCATGTAATGATGCATATCATCCCATTTTTTATACAGATTTACATGATGCACTTGTTGATGAGAGAGCTGATATTGAGGAGGAAAAAACTAGACTTTGCGTGACAACAAATTAGATGCACCTTTGTCATATCGTACTCGTTCATGCTCTCATAGTGCCTCCTTTGCATCAGATTGCTATGCTATGGCTGCATCTAGTCTCTGTGATGAGAATGAGCCTGTTTCTTTTGATGAAGCACAAAAGTCAGAAAATTGGATGGCTGCTATGCAATCTGAATATGATGCTTTAAGGAAGAATGGTACTTGGTCTTTATGTGACTTGCCTCCTGGCAAGAAAGCCATTGGTACTAAGTGGGTATACAAGCTGAAGCGTCAACCTGATGGTACAGTTGACAGGTATAAGGCTAGGCTTGTTGCAAAGGGTTATGCACAAGAAAGAGGCATTGATTTTGATGAGACCTTTGCACCCACATGTCGTATGACTACTGTTCGGAGCATCTGTGTACTTGCAGCCCAGCACGGTTGGAATGTACATCAATTGGACATTAAAACAGCATTTCTGAATGGTGACTTGCATGAACAAGTGTATGTTTTTCAACCCCGTGGTTTTGTGTAGAAAGGGCATGAAAACGAGGTGTGGAGGTCAAAGAAGGCATTATATGGTTTAAAGCAAGCACCACATGCTTCGTATGAGAAGATACATGCCTATCTGATTGCACATGGTTTTGTGAACAGTCCAACTGAGAGCACCTTATATGTTAAGCATGCTAATGATGTGCTTCTGATCATTGTTGTCTATGTTGATGACATGCTGCTCACTGGTCCTATTGAGAAGCATATTTCTGATTTTAAGGCTGATTTGCATGCCTCATTTGAGATGTCTGATTTGGGGAATTTGCATCACTATTTGGGCATTCAATTTATGCAAGTTGATGGTGGATTGGCTTTGTGTCAAACAAACTATATTGACACATTATTGCAGCGTTTTGGCCTTGAAGACTGTAAGCCTATTGCCACTCCTATGGAGACAGGTTTACGATTGAGTCTTCATGATGCTGGAGATCCATTTGATGCTGCCCTCTATCAGCAGACTATTGGATGCCTGATTTACTTATGCATTACTCGGCCAGATATTCAGTTTGATGTCTCAGAGATGAGCAGGTTTATGCATTGCCTAGGTGTCAAGCATTGGAAAGCAATTAAGCGCATCTTTTGCTACTTGAGTGGTACTCGGCTACTTGGGTTGTTTTATCCCAAGGGAGGATCATTACCGCCAGATTTGCATGCTTTTTCTGACTCACACTGGGCTAGTTGCTATGACAGTCGTGTGTCCTTTAGCAAAACTCGATAGGGGAATGTATGTCTTCTGACTTTAATACATTTCTGGCTGGACATGGGATAAAACATCAGTGTATAGTGTCGTATACACCTCAACAAAATGGAGTTGTTGAACAGAAGAACGGGTCACACATGGAGATGGCAAGGTGTATGGTCAAGAGTCAGGCTTCACCACATAGTTTCTGGCTTGGGGCTATCATGTGTGCAACATATGTACTTAACAGGTGTCCCACTAAAGCATTGTAGTCTATCACTCCATATGAGGCTTGACATGGTCCCAAGCCATCTTTTGCTCACCTACATGCTTTTGGTTGTCTAGCATATGCATTAGTGCCTGAACAACAACACAAGAAATTGGATGATAAAGGAATAAAATGTATTTTTGTTGGGTACAGTTCTGAAAGCAAAGGCTATCATTTGTATCATCCATAGACTAAACAGATTTTGGTCAGCCGTGATGTTGTTTTTGTGGAAGATGCTATTCAACCATTAGTTTCATATACTAAGGAGACATTTGTTAGCTCCAAAGACATGTATGACACTTTGCTACCTCTTTTTACAGGTGGATAGCCTAGTGCTGGTCCTAATGAGGTAACTTCTCAACCTTTATAGGTTTCATGTGATGATGTAGATCATTCCATTTTTAATGCAAATTTACATGATGCACTTGTTGATGAGAGAGTTGATATTGAGGAGGCAAAAACTATGCCAAAATGGATGGTGCAGACTTTGTGTGACAGAAATTAGATGCACCTCTATCATAGCATACTCATTCATGCTCTTATAGTGTCTCTTTTGCATCAGATTGCTATGTTATGGCTGCCTCTAGTCTCTATGATGAGAATGAGCATGTTTTGTTTGATGAAGCACAAAATTCAGAAAATTGGATACTTGCTATGCAATTTGAGTATGATGCTATAATGAAGAGTGGTACCTGGTCTTTGTGTGACTTTCCTCCTAGCAAGAAGGCCATTGGCACTAAGTGGGTATACAAGTTGAAGCGTAATCATGATGGAACAATTGATAGGTATAAGGCTAGGCTTGTTGTAGAGGGTTATGCTCAGGAAAGAGGAATTGATTTTGATGAGACCTTTGTTGCTACTTGCTGAATGACTATTGTTTGTAGCATCTGTGCACTTGCAGCTCATTGTGGTTGGAATGTACATCAATTTGACATTAAAACTACATTTCTCAATGGTGATCTGCATGAATAAGTGTATGTTTCCAACGTCGTGGCTTTGTGTAGAAAGGGCATGAAAACCAAGTGTGCAGGTTAAAAAACGCATTATATGTTTAAAACAAGCACCACCTGCTTGGTATGAAAATATACATGCCTATCTGATTGCACATGGTTTTGAGAGCAGTCCAATTGAAAGCACCTTATATGTTAAGCATGCAAATGATGTGCTTTTGATCATTGTTGTGTATGTTGATGACATCCTGCTCACTAGTCCTCATGAGAAGCATATTGCTGATTTTAAGGCTGATTTGCATGCCTCATTTGAGATGTTCTATTTGGGGCATTTGCATCATTATTTGGACATTCAATTTATGCAAGTTGATGGTAGAATATCTTTGTGTCAAATGAAACATATTGAGACATTATTGTAGCATTTTGGCCTTGAAGATTGTAAACCTCTTGCCAATCCTATGGAGATAGGTTTACAATTGAGTCTTCATGATGTTGGAGATGCATTTGATGTTGTTCTCTATCAACAGGCTATTGGATGCTTGATTTACTTATGCATTACTCGGCTAGATATTCAGTCTGATGTCTCACAGATGAGCAGGTTTATGCATTGTTGAGGTGTCAATCATTGGTAGGCGGTTAAGCACATCTGTCGCTATTTGAGTGGTACCCGGCTACTTGGATTGTTTATCGCAAGGGGTAATCACTATCACTAGATTTACATGCTTTTTCTAACCCTGACTAGGCTGGTTGCTATGACACTCATGTGTCCACTAGTGGTTTTTGCTTCATGCTTGGTAGATCATGCATATCTTGGTTGGGCAAGAAGCATCCTACTGTGGCCACTTCTAGTTGTGAGGCTGAGTATAGGGTAGCTTTCACAACAATTGTTGAGTGTGTGTGGCTCAGATGCCTTATGGCTGATTTAGGTGTTGGTCAGTCATCTTCCACCACCATCTTCATTGGCAGCCAGAGTGTATTGGTAGTTGCGAGAAACCCTATGTTCCATGCTCATACTAAGCACATTGAGGTGCATTCTCATTATGTCAATGAGAGGTTCTTTGCTAGAGCGATCAGCTTGGCATATTTGCCCATGTAGGAGAACATTGCAGACGTTTTCACGAAGGCTCTGCCCAAGGAGAAGTTTGAAGCTTTCGGCAAAGCTTTGGGCTTACTTCCTTTTGTGAATTGATTCCACATTGCAGGCACCTCCTTATACATCAGTGCGAGCTCCTTGTTCACCGCATCACTCCCAAGGGGGATTTGTAGATGGAGCAAGAAGAGTCCAAACCCCCCCTAGGGCTCAAAAAAGGATGAACAAGTGTCAAATTTTGGGAAAAATTCAGTAGATTCTTCCTTGAAAGATGAGTTAATGAATCATAATGAACAATGAAAGTATTATGTGAGAATAAATGTGCTCACATTAGTAAGTGTATCAAGGAGTAAATCGACCATTGTATAGTTGACAAAACCAAAAATCTAGAAAACTTTTGCTAGAGTATCCTCTACAAAATGATCATATGGACAATGTCAAAATCTCATAAAACTACAAGTACTAACATGTTGACATGCATAGTGAATCACTGACTTCATTACATATGATCCGTTACCCAAAAGAAGCCAACTAGGCTTATCGAGCACCTATGAACAACTAGCATACATCTCTTATGGCAAGGCTAGGTAAGTCTTCCACCTGCAGCAACAAAGAGAACCCAACATCTAGGTGTCTCCCAGTTAAGAAAAACTCACGAGGACCCTCTTTACCAAACAAACATAAAAATATCTATGCAAAAACATTACCAATATATCAATGACCACATGGACGTACATAAACGATATCCACAAAAGCGTACATAGTGTGTATGTGCTCCATATTGTAGTAAAATGGCACTAAATGCTGAATTCATAGCCCAAATTCTAGCTAACAACACCTACTACTATTTATTAACTCTATTCTTTAGGCTCAAAAAATCTGCATAGACTTGCAATGGTTGTTCCCACCACAACTAAGAGCTTTCAAGAAACACGTAGATTTACTAGTGCGGCTGAAAACAAAGTCCCAAAGGTGAGTATTGATTGTCTAATGAGTACAAAGAGCACCCTTCTTGATGTTCTTAAACCTATGTAAAAAGATCTAAGCACAAAAGTACTCTAAAATGGCTCCAAGAATCACACCCAAAATGCTTCAAAACAAGCTTTGAATGCAAAGAATGAAGCCTTGAGGGCCCAAAACATGTTCAAGGTAATTTTAACCTTAGTGTTTCCCCTTCTTCAAACACCACACCACATAGTACTAGGATGGGTGACCTCTTGAGAAGTACCAGGAACCTCTATCCTCCTTGATCATTGAGGTCCTCCCTCGTGCACAGCCAAATGTGACTTTGATGACTCAGATGACAAGGTATGCCAAGGTTTATGCCTTGGTCACCGCCTTGGAGAAAGCCTTGGGTGGGTAGGTGGGTGGGTGGGTGCTCGCTTCACTCGAACACAAGGAACAAATCTTTTGCATCTTAATGCTCTGATACCAGTAAAATACAACAGAAAACATCATTGACCTATGACTAGGTATTGAGGAGACATTTCCTAAATTTATTACTAGAGACAAAGAACTTACTGCTAAATTACCTAATCCTCCCCATGATTTTTTTGTCAAAAAGTGGCTTGCTAGAACACTTCCAATCTCCACACAATGCAAGATCAAGGGATTAGTGCTCCCCACAACGACAATTGACAAATTCATTACTACAACAAGTTTGGAGAAAATTAGTCATCAATATGGAACTGACTCTTCTAGTCTACCATTCCCCATGGAACCTAAAGACCCAATAACACAATTGAGGAAAGATCTTGAGAGCTTAAGAAGACACAAGCCCCACAAAGAGGAAGAAAGTGCAGCTGCACAACTAAGGCATGAAATTGAGGTAGTAAAATTGAAAAGGAGGCCCAAGCAAAAGAATTGGCACAAATTCTATAGGAACTACAAGAACTTCATGGAAGTGGCATCAAAAGTGGACTATGGTGCATCATGTGTAAAAAATATGGCCATGTGGTAAGTGAATGCCCTTTCTTAAGTGTGCCTTGCCATTTATGCAGGAAACCTAGCCATGAAGTCCATGAGTGTCACTCAAGAGGAATGCCCACACAAGTATAATAGGGTCAAGAAGGAGTCCAACCACACCAAATGTAATGGTTGTTGCACCAAGTGAAGGTAACATCCACAACCCACATCCTTGTGGTATAGAATTCCAAACATTCATATGCATTGAAGTGCGCAAATTTGTGCTTCATTATCTTTACATAGAAAAAGGAAGTGTTAACTACTTATAAAAATATCATTAGAAAAAGGAAGTGTTAACTACTTATAAAAATATCATTGGGCGAGATTTTGCGTTTATGCACACTTCACAACCCAATGAAAAATTTGTGTGAATCATAGACTTCCATTCTCGTACATCCATATGATTCTTGTTTTATGTGTGGGGAATATGGACATTATCAAAGAAAATATCCTCTGCTAGAGAATTCTCCTCCTTGCAAAAATTTCCCAAAAACTAGAGATCACTACACCATTTGTTGCCCAAAAAAAAGGCATCCACGTCAGGGCTTCACGTTTAGATGATCTCCATGAGTAAGCAAAGAGTTGCAAAAGAAACCAACATGCCATCATAGGTTGAGGTTTGTATTCTTCTTCAAAGGTGGCTTCCACTGGGATGGTGACCGTTTCTTTTGTTGTGGGTATGTCTAGTGGTGAGTCCGGTATGGGGATCTCTGAATGATCCGGTACTTGAGCTCGAAGTTCTAATACATGTGCTCTTAATGTTACAGTTATGTGTTCCTGGAGTAGCTTTGATGTGAACCTTTTCCCGATACATAGGCACTTTTTACTCTAGTGCTAGCTAGAGGTTTTCTCCCATGTTACGACATACATGTTTCACTCATATGTGGTGGTACTTTGTACTTAGGGATATTATTCAGATCTTACTTCAGTTTAGTTCATCCTCAATAGAGAGAGAGCTATTCCAGCCATCCTTCTTCCCCGTGTGTCTTGCTACATTTGTGCTCCTTGTGTGTGCTTCTCGTGTGTCTCTTGCACTTCTACACACACCCAACAGTGGTATCAGAGCACGTCTAGCTCCTTCTCAAGTTTTGATTTTTTGCGTCGTGGTGCACATGATTTTTTAACAGTGCAAATCAACTTCTGAGCATACAAGAGTGAATTTTAGCAGCCAAGAAACATTTCCACCAAGTGCCCTCAGGTTTTACCCCCATTTCAAATCCATTCGTTTAGTCAAAATAGCCATCAGAATGATAGTTCGTGAGCTGAAATTTCAGCATTCATTTCAGCTTTCATCAAAGTAAAGGTTTTGTCACATTCTTGTTCTTTAGTAAAATGGTGGGTAGCAATGACTTGTTTGGCATGCTTCAAGTTGAAGATAAGCTTGATGGGACCAACTATCCAATGTGTTCGTACATGATGAAGCATGTTCTTGTTGCAAAGCAACTTTGGAACATAGTGGTACATGTAGATTGAAGACCTGTAGGTGCTTCTACTTCACAGTCTATTGTCATAGATGGAGCTTCTTCTTCAAGTATAGTGGTTTCTCCTTCTCCACCTCAATAGGAGCATCTTAGATGGGATCGAAAAGATGCTCAAGCTCATGCATTGATTGCACTTTCTGTGAAGCGTCATATAGTTCCGCACATTCGATCATGTTCTAAGCTTCTTTGTATGTCGTGTGTAATGAATCACATGTTGCATACTTGAGGAAACAACTTGAGGATGTATGTATGGCTAAAAATGGGACAGTGGATGTGTATGTGACACACATCAAGGACTTGAAAAAGTAATTGGCAAACATAGATGAGATTATTCTGGATGCATCACTCATTTCTACATTGTTGAAAGGATTACCAAAATCTTTTCAAAGCTTTGCGACTACACTCTGTTTGGTTGGAAAGGGGAATCCTAATATGTATGCATTTGATGAGGTTATGTCTCTTCTTTTTCAAGAAGAGCAATCGAGAGTGAATAGGAGTGGTTTGATTGAGGGAACACAAGCACTTGTTATATCACAAAAGGGGAAGAGCAAGTATAGCTCAGCTTTGGGTTCATCAAAACCAAAGCCTCAAGTTTCATCTTCCACTCATTCCTCTAATCATGCTGATCTGCAAAAGAAGAAGAGATGCAAATATTGCCGAAAGGCTAGTCATACTATTGATGAGTGTAGAAAGCTTGCTAAATGCAATGAAAAGAAGAAGAAATCTGGCATGTCTATTGTTGAAAATTCAGTAAATGCAAAGAATGATGAGGCTAATATGGCTCAAGATTTTTGGGTATGTGTTGTTACATTTCATTATGATGCATCTTTGCATTCTAAATGTATGGTTGTGAGTGAGGCTGATTCGGATTGGTTCTTTGATAGTGGTGCCACAAAGCACATAACATAATGCAAAAGAGTTTTTGCATCTTTGAAAGATGCACCCAAAGGAGGACATGTGGTGCATGCAAACAATGCATCTTATCCTATCATTGGAGTAGGATAAATTGAGCTTACGGCTGCAAATGGAGGTGTGATTCTCTTGAAAAATGCATTATATGTGCTCGATATCAAGAAGAACTTAATTTCAATTTCATTGATTGCCAAATTTGGACTTTATGTACAATTTGTTGATGATAAGTGTATGGTTCATGATTTCTACAATGGTATGTTATCATGATGTCCAGTACATTATGTAATGGTTTGTACCACATGGATACATACAAGAGGGCTTCCTCGAATGCCTTGGTTGCTCATACTTCTTCCATGGTTGAAATGGAGCCTTCACATGCTTGTTTTGGTCACTTAAACTTCAATAGTTTTCTTTACTTGCAAAAGAAGGACATGGTTATTGGTTTGCCAACACTTTGAGTCCATTGAAAAAGCATGCATGTGAAGGTTGCATTCTTGGAAAAATGCATCGTGCTTCTTTTCCAAAAGATAGTCATACACACTACAAGAAAATTGCAGCTTGTTCATAGTGATGTATGTGGTCCCGTCAAGATTACATATTTTGGGAAGCATGTATATTTTGTTACCTTCATTGATGATGCTACTCACCATACATGGGTGTATCCTATGAAAGCAAAGAATGAGGTATTTTCTTGCTTCAAAGCATTTTTAGCTATGGATGAAAATTTTTCTTCACAAAAGCTTTTGACTCTATGCACGGATCGTGGTGGTGAATACATGTCACATGAGTTTAATGATTTTCTTCGTGAAAGAGGTATTTCACATCAATGTACGGTGCCATATACACCTCAGCAAAATGGTATTGTCGAGCGTAAAAATAGAACTCTACTTGAAATGGCACGATGTATGGTTAAAGGAAAGCATCTTCCTGATAAGTTTTGGATGGAAGCAGTCATGTGTGCAAACTATGTGTTGAATCGCTACCCTACAAAAGCATTGAAAGTCCTCACTACTTATGTGGCTTGGAATGGACATAAGCCCATGGTTAGTCATATGTGTGTGTTTGGCTATTTGGCATATGCTCTTGTGCCATCTGTTTAAATGTGCGTTTCCGTCACAGGCACTTTTAAGTTCTTTCGAGTTCTTGGGAGTGGTAGGGGTCTGATAAATCAGAGGCCCTGTAACTTAATTTTCCCAATTAACTTATCCAATCAGCAATACGTTAATGTTCAATATCGAATCCTTTATACAACTTACTGTCAAAATTCTGGTTAGACTTTTCACAGTACGCAATGCAGGAGTTATTCAATACCATTGCACAGACTTATTATCCGCCACTTAACAGTATTGAGTTAATCACAAATCAATGCAATTAAACAAAGTAAGAGTTAACTTTACTCAGGATTTCACGAATCATACACCACAGCGTCTCCAATGACCACAATCGCCCAGACAGATAGTCTGGCGATTCCGCTCGTCGTCATCGGAGAGTCACTGCCATGTCTTTTCATTGATTGATAAAAAGATACAACACTTCGCTACGACCTTTCGATTCGTGCGGTATAGGAAAAATATGAATTTACAATATGCCAATCCGGCGACCTTACACTGGCACGCATGGTGGACTTGAACCCACAACGGAAACAAAATTAAGGCTCGTCTATGCCTTGTATATACATGGTTCGGGCTAACTTGAAAGTTCTGGTAATTTTTTGTTTGAGCGAATCCAACATTAACTTTAAGGTTTCCGGCTCTACTAACTGGGCGTCAGTGCGAACAGAACTTGTAGCAATTACGGGACTCATCAAAATGTCAGCCTGTGTCTACAAAAATGCCTCTTGCAAATAAAAATCATTGGCAAGGGCTGCGTTACGGCTCAATCTCATGTCTTCAATTTGTTTTTCGATTCTCGATAGATGCTCTGCTTGATATCCCAACTGCTTTTCTCGTCTCTCCAACTCTTGAGCTTGATACTGAATAGTCTGGTAATATGCATCTCTTTCCCTTTGAATCCCTGCTATCTCCTTCCTAAGTTGAATAGTTAGAGTCATTTTGGCTTTAAGATCAGAGTTCGCCTGAAATAAATCAGCAGTTGTGGTCTGGAGTTCTTCAGTAGTTTGTTTTGCTAGATTCGCCATCTCATCCTTTCTACACAACTTCATCGAGCTGTACTCGAGTTTCTTCCAAAAGGTTGTCGAGAGCGATTCGAGCATCCTCCTTATCTTGTACCAATTGAGTGAGTTGTTGGATTTCTGCATCACGAGCAGTTAATAAATCATCTTTGACTTTTAATTCAGCCAACACAGCATCTCTGTGAGCAATCAAAGAATCCTGTCCGACAAGCTTAGCTTGAAGTTGTTGAACCTGCATTTGCAAAGCATGGTTTTCAGCTTTTACAGCATTGGCTTCCTCCTGTAAAGGGGCAATGTCAGCCTCGAGAATATCCACCTTGTGTTGCAACTCCTGTCTGATATTGTTAGTAACCATCTTCAATTGCATTGGTAGCTGCTGCGAAAATTGGATTAACATGCGACCCATGGACTCTAATTCAGTAAATATTGGAATCGGAAGAGGAGGAGGAAGTGGCTGAGATGACAAGGCCGACAAGAGGTGAGGGGAAGGTGGTGGAGAATAATTGGGTGAAGAAGATGAGGTAGTTGGTGCTTCAGGTACAATAGGTTGAACTGGGACAATTGGCACCGCAGTCTGCATGATAGGCACCAGCACTATTCCTGTTGTCTGTTGTGTTGTTGTTTCCGTTCTATTAATTACAGTCCACCAAAACAATCACTTCATTAACTATTTCCGTAACAATAGCTTGCACATCTTTTGAGGTGTCCTGCTGAGAATCCGCATGAGAAGAACTTGCTTCAGAATCAGTAGTGGGCGTACTTTGTTCCTTTTGCTGGGTTGGAGAAGACTGGGCGGAAGAATCAATAGGAATCGATGTTGCGGTGTCGTGGAAGATCTCTTCTTCATTTACGGCGTTGGAACCTTGCACCTGGCTCTCCGACGGGCTTATGCGGGTGCATATTTGGCGAAGAAGTTGGAAAAGATCTTCATCCTCATCCTCCTCATCTTCGAGCACTTGAACAGAGTCTTCATGGAACAAGATAGGAGCGTTAGGAGGCGGTTGCGTGGCTTGGAGTACCGGAAAAAGAAAGGTAAGGATATGTGGTAAACGAGATCGCGAAAGATCACCCTTATTAACATGTTTAATAACCGTAACACATTCACGGTGAATGCACCAGAAATAAAAAGAGGCGAAATTGACAGGCTCACAAGAAGCCATGTCAATCATCGAATAAAATGGACAGGAAATGCCGTAGGTACATTTCTGCAAATTCAAGATAGCAACTAAAAATTGTAATGCGGTCCGTTCAGGATCAGGGCGATAGAGAATGGCGTACTCATTAGATGAGTGTCGTGGGAATAATTTGATCATGGTGGCTACCGGAAGGAGAGGACCATTTTCCAATCCTTCCATAGGGAGACAGAAAGCTACAGCAAACGATGCCAGGGTACTTTGAGATAACGACTCCTAGAGCTCCCAAGACTAGCATTGCAAGACTGAGGATGTATGTGGATAGGCCCTCCTTATACAAGTGTTCAAGGGCAATTATCAAAGGCACTTATCAAGGGTGGTTACGAATTGATGATATCATCGATGATGTCAACAACCAAAACATGACCTCTCGATGTCAGAATCCAGCAAGTAAATAGTCAATCTTAGGGTTTTGTATGGTCCAAACACAATGGAAACATTAGTTTCTCCAAGTCCTAAACCAATCATGAGATATGGAATATCACATGGAATCTAAGGTTGAGGATGTTTTCCTTTGTGTCCATGACATCACCTCTTCCTCAAGCGATGAGCTCCACAAGGAGCGGTTATGTGGCTGTGAGATCTTCTAGAACTTGAATCTTCATAGCTCTTGGTCTTTGTAGTGTTCTTGATATGTGGTACTAGAACATCATGATGATGGATATCCATGATGAAATCGGAAAGGGTTTGTAGTATATCTAGGTATAGAATCAAGGGCATGATTTTCATGATGGATAGCACTCCTCTTGTAACTCTGATGATGATCCTTTTGATATGGAATGGTGATCATGGAGGTCTTGAACCCAACTTTTTTCTTCTTCGTAGGAAATTGAATACCATGTGGTCATGATCTCCATAATAAAAGCATAATCCATCCTTTTGATGTTTTCTTTCCTTTGGTGTAAGTTGTATGACCCTGATGTTATCCAATTGCATGGGTTCTGGTTTAGTTTCTTCCAACATATGTTGTTGTGGAACAAAGGTAAAATTGTATTCTCGATCTCTAATAGAATTTTTCTTCTCTTGCTTTCTCTTGAACAACCTATTAGTACACTCTTGCTTGATTCATGAATTCATTCATAGTGTTTACCTTCGGCATGGTAAACATGAGGTCCTTGAAATCATCATGTACGCCCCATTGACATTGGTTGATAAAGTAATCCTCATGCCATGTGAGATCATAGATGGTTTGTTTGAATTCTAATGCATAGGAAGACACAAGCCTATTTCCTTAATGTAGCTTCCTTAGCTTTGTTTTGGCAACACATGAAAAAATGGTATCTCCAAAAGAGGATGTGAACTTTCGAACAAAGGATTTAAAATCATACGAAAGATCCATATCCTTCATCGCCCATTAAGGGAAAATAATACAAGAATATCAAACTATTACAAGAAGTCCCACAACAAAGGACTGATCGGTATGGATAACTAGACTAGAGATGATACAGAAGATCCCACAACCCGAGATCATAGGAATGATGCAAGATATTTGGGTTACAAGAACTCCCTTTAGCAAGATGAACCATATACAAGAAATAACTAGATAAGCTCTTGTACTAGAAGGTTACAACAAGACGAGATAAGATATCCAAGATACTAGACTAGACAAGACTAGAACAAAGAACAAGACTTGAACTCGAGATGGTACTTGGAAAGTCCTTACTTGGAGATCATGAGTCCTTGAGCTCCCAAGACATGCATGGGCAATACTGAGGATGTATGTGGATATGCCCTCCTTATATAGGTATTCAAGGGCAGCTATCAAAGGCAGTTATCAAGTGCGACTATGAACTAATGATATCATCAATGATGTCAGTAATCAAAACAAGATCTCCCAATGTCAGAAACCATCAAGTAAATAGTTGATCTTGGGTTTTTTGCATGGTCCATGCATAATGAAAGCATTAGTTTCTCAAAATTATGAGCCAATCATGAGATATAGAAATTCACATGGAATCTGAGGTTTAGGATGGTTTCCTTTGTGTTCGTGACAATAATCATAATTTTTGTTGATTTCTAGGAAAAAGTTGAAAGAAGAGCACTATTGTACCACAGATCAAGACTTTCCATCATAAAAATTGATCAAAAATGAAAAAACAAGGATGAACACAAAAACAAGGATGAATCTGAGGTTTAGGATGGTTTCCTTTGTGTTCGTGACAATAATCATAATTTTTGTTGATTTCTAGGAAAAAGTTGAAAGAAGAGCACTATTGTACCATAGGTCAAGACTTTCCATCATAAAAATTGATCAAAAATGAAAAAACAAGGATGAACACAAAAACATGATTTTCTATAGAGAATCGTGATTCTCTGTGGAAGGTAAGGATCACCAAAAAACTAGAGAGATTGAAAACTTTATAGTGGATATAAGGTAAGGAGTATCAAAGCTCAATCCATGGTCAATTTGAAATTTTTATTCAAAAACTTGAAAATTGAAATTGAGTGAACAGTATAAAAATAGGACTTATACAAAAAGAATGCCCAATGTGTGAGAGAGTGAGTGAGAGAACTCAGCAGAATTCTGATTTTGAGAGCTATCTACATAAAACAATTATTTCAGCATTTTCTTGCACATAAAGCTAAGGTAAATATCTTATGATCTCATATTTACATGTTTTACAAATTTTTGCATGGAAAAAGGATAGATCAATCATAAAAATAGAATCATCATTTTTAGTGATTGTCATTTCAATAAGAAACAAATAATATTTTCCTCCTTTCTTTCATTGCACATAAGTATAATAGAAAGGCACATTTTGTAGGAAAAAAACGCTAAAAACACAAAAAAAAAAATCACCAAAAAGATACAGAGAATTGTGATTCTATGAGAAAATGAAAAAAAAAACATGATTCTCTGGAAAAATGTGATTGTCTGAAGAGAATCGTAAAAATTCTTCATTCTTATCTAACAGAGAATCATGATTGTGAAGGTTTGCAATTTCACAATTTTAACCTTACAATCATGAAAAAATATGTTTGTGTGAAAATATGATTGTGACCAACATGATTCTGAACACTTTTGAAATCATGATTTTCTCCTCATGTAAAAAACACGATGTTGAAAATCGTGATTCTCAACTGAGAATTGTGGTTTGTTGAAAATTGCAATTTTCAATAGAAAACATGATTTTTTGTCTAGAATCATAACTTTTCAAAAATCAATCAAGAACACAATTTTCAAGGTCTTTTTGAAACTTTGAATCATCCAACAATAGAGAAAACACCAAAAATTAGTGAAAATTTTCGACAATCGTGATTCTCAATGAGAAACACAATTTTATGTACAGAATCATGATTTTCTCACTTGACTTCAAAATTCCAAAATTTTTGAGTTGCGATTGAAGAAATGAAATTTTTCTCTACCGTTAGATACTTTTGAGAGAAAAAATCTAGAGTTAATGTAAGGAAAGCACAAACCCTAGTCTCCTAGAAGAAGGAGGAAATTAGCACTTACTAGAAAAAGCCCTAAAATTGATGATACTGGAATCAATAATTATCACTAGATACAATCAAAGATCCAGAAGAGATTTGTCACATCAAGAACAAACTAAGAAGGATCAAACCACACATTTATCACAACTAGAAATGGAGGAAGAGAATGGGAAGCAAGGACATATGATCAAGGATATTATAGAAATATCATCACGTACTTGTATACAAATAGGTTTGGAGCCTATGTGTATCAAGCTAGATTGGACAAGGAACTCATTAGGTTGAGGAACTTAGAAATTCCTTTAAACATGATGCCACTTGCTTAGTTTACAAATGGGAGATATGATGATAGACAGGGATGTATATATGTATTTACAAACAACCCTAATGAAACAAATATCTAGGTCAATGTTTAAAAAACGGACTTGGGATGAGAACTTACAACAACCAAATAATCTAAGAAATAGAAGACATCATACTCCTTTAGAGCTACAAAGAGAGAGAAGGTATCAAAATTAAACTAATCCCTTTCTTAGAGAAGGAGAAGCAGTGGATGAGTTTCCAATCAGAAGGAGAAATCAATGGAACAATCTAAGGAGAAGATTGAGACCATACCAAGTAGCAAAGTGTATGAAAATCCAATCAGCTTGAAGCCTTTGGATTAACTCTATCAGGACCTACCTTAACGTGGTTCTTACCATTAAGGAAGGAAATGTTTGTGAACATAAGCACATTCTTGGAAGAATTTATAGGGAAATTTTCCAAAACAAGCATCAAACCTAGTACTGCTACACTTATTCATTCATTTAAGCAAAAAGCTAAGGAAATTGTGAGCATAGCTACAAGAAGATTCAAGCAATATCTGGATAGATGTCCACATGATGAAAAACCATCTATGCTTAAAAGAGTGTCACTATGCATTGAAGGATTTAATAATGCACAATTAAGGACAATGGTATATTGTAGGAGATGTCCACACCTAGACTCTTGCATCAAAGAAGCCATTGATTTAGAAGACAATAGAGGAATTGATCTTCTAATATATAATAAAAAATTCAATGGGGAGAGAAAAATACCACCAACAAAAGAATTAACTCAAGCCATAACAAAAGCTTTTAGGACCTACAGTCAAAACAATCATGGTCAACCCTAGATAAACACAAGCTAGGAAATGTGATGTGTGTGGAAAAAAACATACTACTTACATGTGCAGTTATCAAAAAGCATCACACTTAGAGGATAAATGACCACTCGAATATTGTACTCTAGAAAAGAAATGGACAAATCACACAAGGGATGAGTGTTTGTATAACAAACAACCAGTGAGAAAGAGTATCAAAGCTAGCTAGCATAACCAAAAGAAAGAGATTTTTGGGTTCAACCTAGATCTATCTTAGGACAAAAACCACCTATACCAACCAATGTTGTTCTAGTGAACTACACACTTGTAGAAGAAAATTTGGAAAGATCCTTCGTACTAACTAGAGAATACGATGATGTTTATAATAACCATTTAGATGATCATTTTAAGGATACAAATTGGGTCTATGCATACAAAAAAGAACTTGATCTTCAAGCCTTGGATTTGGGAATATAGACACATTCATGTACATATCAAATACTTACATGTAAAGCCCAAAATCACAATTCAAGAACATATAGAATATAACGTGTTATAGGTATGGAGGATACCACTTTGTGAAAGATTGTCCTCAACCAACTACTCTTAGAGAGGAAGGAGCACATTGTAAGGATTGTGGGAGAGATCATTTGATTAGGGGTTGTCCAAAAAATCTGAACAGAAAAGGCACAAATAATCATATACCTTTGAAACTATTAAAAATTTGGACAACTTCTAACAGTGATCAAGATGAGATAACACATATCCAAGTAATAGCAAGAGCTCAAGTAAAACACCAAGAACTAAAAGTTGATGAGGAGAATAGAAATGTGAAAATGAATTTTTCATTGAAAGACAGAAGAGCAAAACAAAAATCGAAATGGGAAAAGAAAATAGAAGAACTAGAGAAAACATTTCAAGAGAAAATTCAAAAGAAATTAGAAGAAGATGATTCTAAATAGAAACATGAGTGCATGAAAATACAAGATTTGTCAAGACAATAATACACTTTGACCAAAGCATATAGGGCAACAATAGAGGGAGGACCCATAATAGCTTATCAACAAAGAATATATCCAATTCTAGAACTAAAGGCAATGAGAATGCAGTTGTGTATGGAAATCATAGAAAAGACTCAAAACTTGCCAGAAGAAGATTATCTAGAAACTAACCCTAAAAACATTAAAAACTTATAGCAAAAAGTATGGAAGGAAATATTGGAAAATAAACTTTAAATGCACCAAATTATCAACTACCCTATTCAGGGGCCCAAAAAGAGAAAGAACAAATCATGGAAACAAATACAACTAAGAAGATACCATTGAAAACGGAAGTTAGATTAAATTATCAATGCAAGATTTTGTGGCAATGGACTTTAAGGGAATTAATGAAATAGCACCCTCATATGCAAGAATATTTGAGTACGAAGAGAAAGGGTTCAATTGAAAATTCTTCAAATTCAAATAGAGAATCACTAATGCAAGTACCAATGGATAAAATTGGAGGCTACTATGAGGAGGAAGAGGGTAACACAATACTCTCAATTCACTATCTTATCTTGTAATAGGAGTTGGTAATATCATTTTGACTACCGTTGATGGTAGTTCTTTCACATTGTCAAATGCTTTGTTTGTGCGAGGGATTTAAAAAAATATATCATTAGTTTTAGCATTAGCCAAGATTGGCTTGGTTGTCAAATTTGTTGATGACATATATACAATTCATGATCTATCAAATGGTGATGCTATTATTGCTTTTGGCATTTTTATGTCTTGGGTTGTATAAGCTCATAGACTATGAAAAATATGTGAATGATTCAGCATGTGCATTTCAAGATCTTTGTGACTTTTATTGATGATTTTTCCAAGCATGCATGTGTGTATCCATTGAAAGCAAAGTCTGATGTGTTTATGTGCTTCAAATATTTTTTGGTTCTAGCTAAAAATATATCATGTAAAATGTGCACCCTCCATTTTGATTAAGGGGGGAATACATTGTTGATATATTTAGGTAGTGATGTGTGTGAACACACTAGGACCGCCGGGGCACTTTTTTCCCTCTTTAGGAGGTTTTTTTCCCCCGGCTTGTATATACGCCCATTGCCCTAATGGGCTACTTATCTTTGTACATTCTCTAGTAATACAAGGCTTGTGCAGGCTATTTCGTCTTTTTGTGCCAAAGGTATATACCAGTTTCTGTTCGCCACTTTAAGCGTCTCAGAGTCTGCTACAGGTCTAGCAGAACTCGTCTGGGCAGTTCTGTTCAACTTTTTGAGATACAGTCAATTTTCTGCATCAAGGTATTTTAGTCACCGGCCATGGCTGAAAGCAGTGATGTATTCCGTATGTTGGCTGTTGAGGATAAGTTGGATGGTACCAACTACCCATTATGGGCTTATATGATGCAACATGTATTGGTTGCAAAAGGACTGTGGAACATTGTGCAGGGTGTTGAAAGACGTCATGTTACACCTGCAACTACAGGTACTGCAAATACAGGTGCTGGAGCTGATGAAGATGGTGTCGAAGATGATATTCTACAGATTCTTGTTCGTGTTGTTGTTTCTGTTGCACCTACTGCAGAGCAAATTTGTTGGGATGGTAGAGATGCCCAAGCACATGCATTGATAGCCTTGTCTATCAAACGTGCCATTATTCCTCATATTCGCTCTTGTAGAACAGCTAGGGATGCTTGGGATACACTAACCACATTGTACCAAGCTAGGAATGAGGCTCGTGTTGCTTACCTCCGAAAACAGTTGGAGAGTGAGCACATGAATGAAGGTGATTCTATGGACAGTTTCCTGACAAAGATCAAAAATTTGAAGGAACAGTTGATTTCTGCTGATGAGGTCATACCAGATAGCTCACTTTTGCAGACCGTTCTGAATGGTCTTCCTGATTCGTATCAGAGTTTTGCTTCTACTCTTCGGTTGATGATGAAAGGCAATCCGAATGCCTTATCATTTGAGGAGTTAGTCTCTGTTTTGTTGCAGGAAGATCAGTCCAAGCAGAATAGGTCCATTATGTGTGTTGCAGATCAAGCTTTCCTGGCTAGTCAGAAGGGCAAAGGAAAATGGAGCTCTTCTACTAGTAAGCAGAAATCTACAAATGCTGCACATTCGAAGAACCAGGATAAAGATGAGAAGAAATCAGAAAAGCAGAAATTGCTTTGCAAGTACTGTAAAGGGAATGATCATATCATAAAGAACTGTCCAAAACTGGCTGCAAAAGAGGCAAAGAAGAAAGAGGTTGGAATGGTTGTTGCACACGCCTCTACACCAAAAACAGAGTCTACAAATCTTGTGCAAGAAGAAGAATGGGCGTTTACTACTGTTTGCAGTTTTGACCCATCTTCTCATGAGCAGTGCATGTCTGCAGTGGACTCAGATGTTTGGTACTTTGACAGTGGGGCGACCAAACATATTACCTCGCAACGCAGTTTCTTCTCTTCACTCGAGCTTGCCCCTACAGGGAATACTGTCACATGCGCCAACAACTCCTCTTATCCTGTTATGGGAGTTGGTAAGATCATTCTGACTACTGCTGATGGTAGTTCTTTCACCTTGTCAGATGCTTTATTTGTGCCAGGGATCAAGAAGAATCTGTTATCAGTTTCTGCACTAGCCAAGATTGGCTTGATTGTGAAATTTGTTTATGACAGATGTACAGTACATGATCTGTCAAATGGCGATGTTATTATTGCTTCTGGCATTTTATGTCGTGGGCTGTATAAGCTCATAGACTATGAAAGATCTGTGAATGATTCCGCATGTGCAGTTCATGATTCTCAGGCTATCTCAGATGCAAAGCTTTGGCATGCACGCTTTGGTCATCTTAATTTTGCTAGTTTGCTACGCCTACAGAAATCTGATATGGTGTCTTCTTTGCCCAAGCTTGAGGCACCTGGAAAACATGTATGTGAAGGCTGTATTTTGGGCAAAATGCAGCGTTCCTCCTTTCCAAAAGATGGATCAGTTCGGGCTACGCAGAAATTGGAGCTTGTACATAGTGATGTCTGTGGTCCTATGCAGACACCTTCTTTTGGAAACTATCTTTACTTCGTGACTTTCATTGATGATTTTTCCAGGAATGCATGGGTATATCCATTGAAGGCAAAGTCCGAAGTGTTTTTGTGCTTCAAACAGTTTTTGGTTTTGGCTGAAAATCTGTCAGCATGTAAAATGGGCACCCTCCGTTCTGATCGAGGGGGGGGATATATGTCTTCTGATTTTAATGCATTTCTGGCTGAATGTGGGATAAAACACCAGTGTACAGTGCCGTATACACCTCAACAGAATGGAGTTGCTGAACGGAAGAACAGGTCACTCATGGAGATGGCGAGGTGTATGGTCAAGAGTCAGGCGTTACCACATAGTTTCTGGCTTGAGGCTGTCATGTGTGCAGCATATGTACTTAACAGGTGTCCCACTAAAGCACTACAGTCTATCACTCCATATGAGGCTTGGCATGATCGCAAGCCATCTGTTGCTCATCTGCGGGTTTTTGGTTGTTTGGCATATGCACTAGTGCCTGAACAACATCGCAGAAAAATGGATGATAAGGCAGTAAAATGTATTTTTGTTGGGTACAGTTCTGAAAGTAAAGGCTATCGTCTGTATCATCCACAGACTAAACGCATTCTGGTTAGCCGTAATGTTGTCTTTGTGGAAGATGCTATTCAGCCATTGCTTTCATGTACTAAGGAGACATCTGTTAGCTCTAAAGACATGTATGATACTTTGATGCCTCTTTTTACAGGTGGACAGTCTAGTGCTGGTCCTAATGAGGCAACTTCTCAGCCTTTGCAGGTTTCATATGATGATGAAGATCATTCCATTTCTGATGCAGATTTACATGATGCACTTGTTGATGAGAGAGCTGATATTGAGCAGGCAAAAACTATGCCAAAATGGCTGGTGCAGACTGCGTGACAGCAAATTAGATGCACCTTTGTCATATCGTACTCGTTCAGGCTCTCATAGTGCCTCCTTTGCATCAGATTGCTATGCTATGGCTGCGTCTAGCCTCTGTGGTGAGAATGAACCTGTTTCTTTTGATGAAGCACAGAATTCAAAAAATTGGATGGCTGTTATGCAATCTGAATATGATGCTATAATGAAGAATGGTACATGGTCTTTATGTGACTTGCCTCCTGGCAAGAAGGCCATTGGCACTAAGTGGGTATACAAGCTGAAGCGTAAACCTGATGGTACAGTTGACAGGTATAAGGCTAGGCTTGTTGCAAAGGGTTATGCGCAGGAAAGAGGCATTGATTTTGATGAGACCTTTGCACCTACATGCCGTATGACTACTGTTCGGAGCATTTGTGCACTTGCAACCCATCATGGTTGGAATGTACATCAGTTGGACATTAAAATAGCATTTCTGAATGGTGACTTGCATGAAGAAGTGTATGTTTTTCAACCCCGTGGCTTTGTGCAGAAAGGGCATGAAAACTAAGTGTGCAGGTTAAAGAAGGCATTATATGGTCTAAAGCAAGCACCACGTGCTTGGTATGAGAAGATACATGCCTATCTGATTGCACATGGTTTTGAGAACAGTCCAACTGAAAGCACCTTATATGTTAAGCGTGCTAATGATGTGCTTCTGATCATTGTTGTCTATGTTGATGACATGTTACTCACTGGTCCTATTGAGAAGCATATTGCTGATTTTAAGGCTGATTTGCATGCCTCATTTGAGATGTCTGATTTGGGGCATTTGCATCACTATTCGGGCATTCAGTTTATGCAAGTTGATGGTGGAATGGCTTTGTGTCAAAGGAAATATATTGACACATTATTGCAACGTTTTGGCCTTGAAGACTATAAGCCTATTGCCACTCCTATGGAGACAGGTTTACGATTGAGTCTTCATGATGCTGGAGATGCATTTGATGCTGTTCTCTATCAGCAGGCTGTTGGATGCTTGATTTACTTATGCATTACTCGGCCAGATATTTAGTTTGTTGTCTCACAGATGAGCAGGTTTATGCATTGCCCAGGAGTCACGCATTGGAAGGCGGTTAAGCGCATCTTTCGCTACTTGAGTGGTACTCGGCTACTTGGGTTGTTTTATCCCAAGAGGGGATCACTACTGCCAGATTTGCATGCTTTTTCTGACTCAGATTGGGGTGGTTGCTATGACACTCGTGTGTCCACCAGTGGTTTTTGCTTCATGCTTGGTAGCTCATATATATCTTGGTTGAGCAAGAAGCAGCCTACTGTGGCCACTTCCAGTTGTGAGGCTGAGTATAGGGCAGCTTTCACAGCGACTGTTGAGTGTGTGTGGCTCAGACGCCTTATGGCTGATTTGGGTGTTGGCCAGTCTTCTGCCACCACCATCTTCACTGACAGTCAAAGCGCATTGGCAATTGCGAGGAACCCTGTGTTCCATGCTCGCACTAAGCACATTGAGGTGCATTATCACTATGTCAGGGAGAGGTTCTCTGCTGGGGAGATCAGCTTGGCATATGTGCCCACGCAGGAGAACATTGCAGACCTTTTCATGAAGGCTCTGCCTAGGGAGAAGTTTGAAGCTTTCGCAAAGCTTTGGGCTTACTTCCTTTTGTGGAGTGATTTCCACATAGCTTGGCACTTCCTTATACATGAGTGCCAGCTCCTTGTTCACCGCATCACTCCCAGGGGAGATTTGTTGATATATTTAGGTAGTGATGTGTGTGAACACACTAGGACCGCCGGGGCACTTTTTTCCCTCTTTAGGAGGTTTTTTTTCCCCCGGCTTGTATATACGCCCATTGCCCTAATGGGCTACTTATCTTTGTACGTTCTCTAGTAATACATTCACTATTGTGTGTTTGTGCTCCAAGCTTCTTCTTCTTCCTTGTGCTGTTCGCGTGCTTCCGCAGACATCTATCTCCAACATACATGTCTTCTGATTTTAATGCATTTCTAGCTAAATGTGGCATAAAACATCAATGTGAAATGTCGTATACACCTCAACATAATGGACTTACTAAAAGAAAGGGAAGGTCTCTCATGGAGATGGCAAGGTGTATGGTCAAAAGTCGAGCTTTACCACATAGCTTCTGGCTTGAGGTTGTTATGTGTGCAACATATGTACTTAACAAGTGTCCCACCAATGCACTACAGTCTATCACTCCATATGAGGTTTGGCATGATTGCAAGACATTTATTGCTCATATATGTGTCTTTGATTGTTTGGAATATGCATTAGTGCATTAACAACAACATAAAAATCAATGGTAAAGTAGTAAAATGTATTTTTGTTGTGTCCAATTTTGAAAGCAAAGGCTATGGTGTGTATTATCCATAGATTAAACACACTTTGGTTAGCCATTATGTTATTTTTGTGAAAGATGCAACTCAGCCATTAATTTCATGCACTAAGTAGACAATGATCATTTCTTTTAGAGTATTTGCAAAACAATTTTTGCTTTTCTGTTTTCTTTTCGTCTTTGTCATCCTTCTTTGATTGTGTAGAGTTAGCAAATTTTTGCTTACTAGTAGAAGAGCTCCATTTACCTTTGGCCTTCTGACTAGCCAGGAAAGCTTGATCTGCAACACGTATAATGGACCTGTTCTGCCTAGACTAATCTTTTTACAGGTGGATAGTCAAGTGTTGATCCAAATGAGGCAATTTCTTAGCCTTTATAGGTTTCACATGATGATGCAAATCATTCCATTATTTATGATGATTTACATGAAACTTTTTGATGAGAGGGCTGATATTAGAGGAGGCAATTGTACTGGTTGAGGCTCTAATAGTGCTTCTTTTGCATCAGATTGTGATGCAATTACTGCCTCTAGTCTTTGTGATGAGAACGAGTGTGTTTCTTTTGATGAAGCAAAAAATTCAGAACTACACAATCAAAATATGATGCTATTATAAAGAATGGTACTTGGTCTTTATGTGGTTTGCATCTAAGCAAAAAGGCCATTGGCACTAAATGGGTATACAAGCTGAAGTGTAAGCCTGATGGAATAATTAAAAGGTATAAGGCTAGGCTTGTTGCAAATGGTTATGCTCAAGAAAAGAGGCATTGATTTTGATGAGACCTTTGCACCCACATGTCTAATGACTACCGTTCATAGCATTTGTGCACTTGCAGACCATCATGGTTGGAATGTACATCATTTGGAAATTAAAATTGCATTTTTGAATGGTGACTTACATAAATATGTGTATGTATTTCAGCCCCGTGGTTTTGTGTAGAAAGGGCATGAAAACAAAGTGTGCAAGTTGAAAACATTATATGGTTTGAAGCAAGCACCACATGCTTGCTATGAAAAGATAAATTCCCATTTGATTACGCATAGTTTTGAGAGCAATCCAACTGAGAGCACCTTATATGTTAAGTGTGCAAATGATGTGCTTTTGATAATTGTTTTCTATGTTGATGACATGCTACTCACTGGTCCTAATGAGAAGCATATTCCTCATTTTAAGGATGATTTTCATACCTCTTTTGAGCTATCAAATTTCGAGCATTTGCATCATTATTTGGGCATTCAATTTATGCAAGTTGATTGTGAATAGCTTTGGGTCAATCAAAATATATTGATCCACTATTGCAACATTTTAACCTTGAAGATTGCAAACCTATTGCGACTCCTACGGAAACAGGTTTACAGTTGAGTCTTCATGATGTTGGGCATGCATTGCTCTTCTCTATCAGTAGGTTGTTGGATGCTTGATTTACTTATGCATAACTTGGCTTGATATTCAATTTGTTGTCTCACAGATGAGCAGGTTTATGCATTGTGCAGGTGTCAAGCATTGGCAGGAACTTAAGCACATCTTTCGCTACTTGAGTGGTACCCAGCTACTTGGATTGTTTTATCCCAAGGGAGGATCACTGTTGCAAATTTACATGCTTTTTCTGACTCTGACTTGACTATTTGTTATGACACTCATGTGTCCACTAATGGTTTTTGCTTCATGCTTGGTAGCTCATGCATATCTTGGTTGAGCAAGAAGCAACCTACTATGGCCACTTCTAGTTGTGAGGTTGAGTATAGGGCAACTTTCATGGAAATTGTTGAGTGTATGTGCCTCAGACATCTTTTAGCTGATTTGGGTGTTGGTCAATCTTCGACCACCACCATCTTCATTGATAGTTAGCGCACATTGGGAGTTACCAGGAACCTTGTGTTCCACTTGCATAGAGCACATTGAGGTGCGTTATCATTATGTTAGGGGAAGGCTCTCTGCTGGACATATCGGTTTGGCATATGTGCCCACACAAGATAACAATGCACGTCTTTTCACAAAGACACTACCTCAAGAGAATTTTGAAGCTTTTCGCAAAGCTCGGGCATACTTCCTTCTATGGACTAATCTCTTCTCACATAGCTTGGCACTTCCTTATACATGAGTGATACCTTCGTGTTCACCGCATCACTCTCATGGAGATTTGTTGATATATTTTGGTAGTGATGTGTCTGAACACACTAAGGACCCCACAGATACTTTTTTTTTCTTCTTTATGAGGTTTTTTCTCGTGGCTTGTATATATGCCTATAGCCCTAATAGGTTCCTTATCTTTATACATTCACTTGGTTATACATTCAGTACTATGTGTTGTGCTCCAAGCTTCTTCTTCTTCCTTGTGTTGTTTGTGTGCTTTCGTAGACCTCAAACTCCAACACATCAGACCTATACACCCACCAACTAAAAGCTCTCATGAAAAATACATTATAGTGGCAATAGCTATTTAACAAAATGGGCTGAGGCAGAAGTTACTGTAAAAAATGGTACCCAAACCACATCTAAGTTCTTATATAAACATGTAATAATGTAGTTTGGACTACTAGTTGAGTTTGTGAGTGATAGAGGAAACCATTTCCTTAATCAAGTCATTGGATCTTTAACAAAACAATACATGATAATAGACAACAAATCTTCACCCTATCATCCCCAAGCAAATGGTTTAGTTGAGAGTACAAACAAAGTTCTATGCAATATACTTTCCAAATTAGTTAATACCAAAAGCATAGATTGGGATATGTAACTGTATCATGTCCTTTGGGCATATAGAGTGGCATATAAAACCTCAACTAGAACTAATCCATTCAATCTAGCCTATGGACTGAATGCAATGCTACAAATGAGTTTCTTCTACATAATCTAAGGATAAGGAATCAATTGCATTGTACAAGACATGAATTGTCTAGGAGGATTGTGAGTTAGAAGAATCAGGAGCATCCAGATTACAAGTTGTCATGAGTATCTATGTAGATAAGAGAAGGCAAAAGGCATATTATGATCTTCATATAAAGGAGAAATATTTTTAGGAGGGAGATTTAGTTCTAGCTTACACATTGAAGAAACATAGTAAAAAATTGGAGAAAATAGGTCATGGTCCATACATCCTTCATAGGATTAGTCATAGTGGAGTTGTTCAATTGACAAACATGGATGAAGAAGTGATGCCAAACTATGTGAGTGGATGTAGAATCAAAAGATACATGGAACCTATACTAGTAGAAGTTTATAGAAGATTATAACAATCCAAAGGAGGAAAGACGAAGCGAGAAAAATAAGACAGGAAGCTCAGGAAGAGGCTAAGGAAAGAATTTAAAAAAATAAAGAAATAAGGGAACTGATGAATTGTGAAATTGAACAAAAGAAACCCAAGAATCACTTACCAGTAGTTGAAATTTATTTCAAAGGAAAAAATATTAGGGTTTTATTGAACACTAGATCGCAAGTAAACCTAATTAGTTCTAATCTTTTGAGTCAACTTAAGGAGAAGAAACATGATAACAACACAACAATTAGAGTAATCAATGGACAAATGCTTTCTTCTTTATCAATAGTAAACATTGACTTGAAGATAGCACAAGAAGAGACTTCAATTCAGTGTGAGGAATGGCTTAAGAGATTAATGCATGAAAACTTAATCTTAGGTTAAGAATGGATATGAAACAATATAAAGTGATTTTAAATTTGAGAAGTAGTGGATAAATTTAAAAGTGAGAGATAAATCTATGAGAATCTTGTGTGTAAATGATAAACATAAAAAAATAAGTCAAAAGTTAAGAAAAATATGGAAAGCCAAAAAAAGGAACATTTTCATGAACAAAATTTACAATATGTCAAAATGAAACAAATTAGGAGACGAAAGTAACAAACAACATAAGAAACTCAAATACTTTTAGAAAGGAAGGGATAAAAAGAAAAAGAAGAAGCATCAAAAAACAAGCAAAGCAAAAGAAAATGGTACTAGAAGAAGAAATCAGAGGAACAAATTCAAATTGAAACTCAACTAAAAACAACATAAAGAAAAAATATGTGAAGAACCTCATCATCAGAAAACCATTTGAGTAAAATACTTAAGACCCTCATTTTGCACCATCAAGAATACTACATATCTAGAGAAAGGATAAATAGAGCTACAACACAAAGTCGTGCATTCACTAGGTGCAAGATCTTTCAAAACCCTCGCACTAAAGAAAGCTCTTTCAACATGTATAAAAAGAGCTACAAGTGGAAAAAACAAGAAATTCTCCTTATTTTTTATTAAAAGGAACATGAACTTTATTGGGAAAAAATATGAAAAAAAATATAGAAATTCATAGGAAAATTATAAAAGAAAAGAAAAAGAAAAAAAAAATATATATATATATATACAAGTGTCTTAATTTTTCTTTTAGCTTAAAGTAAGGAACAGGAGTGTGTGAGTCGTTTGTATTTATTTTACTCTATCTTGCTCCAAATTGTTTCTTATCCACTTCTAAAGCCACAAAGTGATGATTTTTATGAAGAAAATGATTATTTATCTTGCAAAATGGAGATTTCTTGTGCATCCTTGCTCTCAAAGCATTATGGGCATTCCTTCTTCTTCCTTTCAAGTGCCAAGGCTTTTCAACAACGACTTAGGCAAAGAATCCCTAACAATGGCACCCAAAGGTGTCTCCTTATAAAAACATTTTTTGGATATATGCTAGCGCAACCAGCTAGAAAAGAAAATTTGGATATATCCATAGCTTACACCAGTCGATTATTCAATGCAACACAAAGGAATTACACAACAACTAAAGAAGAACGGTGAGGAAAGATGTATGTAGTTAAGAAATTTAGGTACTATCTCTTGGCCAACAAGTTCAAGTTTTTTTAATTGATCATCAAGTACTCTTATATTTGGAAATAAAAAACTTGTAATATGAGACACTTAGTTAGATGGTTTCTCTTACTAATGGAATATGATGGTGAGTTAGGTTTTGGGAAAGTTAAGACCCACCTTAGGTAATATCAACTTTTGTGACTCACTTTAAGAAAATCATCGCAAGGAGTGTCTGACAAACCTCTGAACGCCTATCTATTCAACCTAGAAGTAGTTCCTAAGTGAAGACTCTTATCCCAATGCTAACTTTTGGACCCATGAATAAGCACATAAAGATAAGGGAAGAAGAGATCATATGATCACAAAGGTATAAATTGCTAGCAATAAGCATTTACAAATAGAATTATTAGGGTGTATTATATTGTTGTGTGGAGGAAGAAGAATACAAAATCCTATTATAGCAATCCCATGTAGGATTTTTAGGACATCATTACTCCAAATCCAAAACTTTGCAAAATTTGAAACAATTAGGAGTATATTAGCCTACCATGGAAGCAAATGTTCATGACCTAATTAGACAGTGTCCTACTTGTACTATCCAAATCCCAATGGAGTTTGCGACCTTGTATCATGTCATTGTAGTACTTCAATGGAGTGCTCCATTGGTTGAATTTTTGAAATCAAGAAGTTTCCTCAAGGATGCAAACTTAGCAAGACATAAAAATTTAGAGAAAGAAGTCAAAGAGTATGCTTTAATTGGAGAGAACTTGTTTAGGACACTAGGATTGCTGAGAGGCATCACAAGAGCTCACAACCATTAGGACATCACCATCTCAACCAAACATCATGATTTCCCTAGGTCAATGAACCAAAAAAAATTGAGAATCATGATCAAGGACATCACAGTTTCTCACAGCTATTGCTTGTGATTGCTAGTAACCATCGGGATTGCTCCTTGTCATCATGCCCTCATGTTGGTACATATGGCAATTCTAATTGCTTGACTATAACTTAGCATTGCATTGGCCTATGATAGATAAAAGTATGAATACACATATCCTTAGTTTTTTCATAAGGATAAAGGTTTCTACATTTCTATATGGTTGTAAAATTCCTCTTGAGATAAATATTCAAGAGTTAAAGAATATATAAATGGAGCCAAAATCCATGACTCCTATTGAAATTCAAGTTCAAAATATACACCTAAAAGTGAGAAGAATCTATAGATGGAATCAATCAACAGCCATCTTCTAAAATCAAGGAAAAACGTGCAAATGTACTTCATTGGAATAGTCATGGGCAGATGTTGAGCTCTGTCTCACTTCTTTAGTGTTGATTGTACTCATCTCTTAGTCCTTGGAGTCCTCCAATACCTCCATTACCGTATTTTATATTTCAATACTTACACTTGAATTCTTAATCATCATCTTCATCTACTATTAATTGTTGTTGTGCATTGCTCAAGTCTCTCAACCTCACAAAGTCATTGAAGTGAAGTCACGGTCTATTTACTTTATCTATGGTTGGATCATGAAGGCTACACCCTTTTGAGTGTGCTTATAAGAAATTTTAGTCATTGGAGCTCTGTGTGCAAAGATATGATGTATATATGACTTTGTATATGCACTATCTACTTCCAAAAAAGTTGGGATCAAACATGTTGTAATATAGCATATTGAGGTAGATGTTCTTTTTCCAAAAACGATGTGTAGGTGATGACCAAGAGATGAGCTTAGAACCTACAAATGAAAGATAACGAGAGGTATATCTCCTACCATCTCTTGATCCTACCCAATCTGCAGTAATAAAAATCTTAATGTCTATATGGGAGGTTTATGAATAAAATAGGTCTTCATTGATTGTCCCATTGAGATTTTTGAGGATCCTTTTAGCTACCTCCATATGTGGCTTCCTAGGTGAGTGCATGAACTGACTTAGAACACTCACACTATAGCTCATGTCTACTCTTTTGAGAGTAGCATAAATGAGACTTCTATCTATCTATCTATCTATCTACCTACCTACCTACCTACCTACCTACCTACCTACCTATCTACCTACCTACCTACCTACCTACCTACCTACCTATCTATCTATCTATCTATCTATCTATCTATCTATCTATCTATCTATCTATCTATCTATCTATCTACCTATCTACATATCTACCTATCTACATATCTACCTACCTATCTATCTATCTATCTATCTATCTATCTATCTATCTATCTATCTATCTATCTATCTATCTATCTATCTATATTCACATCTCTCAAGAAACAACCCAAGCAGAATGTCATCCATTTTGTCCCCCAAATATGAAGTACAAAGTTGATCAGTTAGGAAGCATTGTAGAGGTCATAGATGAAGAGCAAATAGTCAAAAACGTCGTCAATGGAATCAAAGTAGGTGATAAGTGGGAAGCATTCATCACTTCCATGGACTTATACATAAACATGCAAGTACTAAATTTCAACACACTCATGGGAAAACTCTTTATAGATGAAGCCAAGCTTATGAACAATGGAGAGACACAAAAACATGATCAATCCTCTACCCTTTATACTAGTAAAATTAGAAGTAAAGATGTCAAAGGTAAAGGCAAGAAGTGTGATGAAGAAATCTGTATCTCCCAAGTTGACTTTACAAGTAGAGGGAGAAGTTCAAGAGAAGAGGTAGAGGTAGTAGCCAAGGTAGGGGGAGAGATCGAAATCCTCACCATATGTGGATTAACCAACCATATCACTAAGAATTTGCTTCACAAACCCCAAGGAACTAGAGAGAAAGAGAACATAATAGAGAAGGACATGGATCTCCTAGAGGCAGATACAACAATACTTATGGCTACAATAAAAACAACAACTTCAATAACAATTATGAATGTGGTTGAAGAGGAAGAAGAGATTACAAAAACTACATTGATGATCAACCACAAGAAGATTCACTTCTACTTATTCATATTACATTGAAAGGAGGTAAATCAGATGAGCATGTATTCTATATTGACTCTCTATGTTCAAATCTTGCACTACTCTTAGACCTGGAAGACCCCAAGAATAAGCATGAAGTTCAAATAGGAGATGATATAAGACAGCCTGTGGAGAAATTTGAAATGTGAAGGCATCAAATGGTAACATGATCTTGTTCAGCAAAGTTCTCTATGTACGTACTATCACTCAAATTTAATAAGTGCATGACAAATTGTAAAAAAACAGATTGCATATAAGGCTCACAAATTATGGAGTATATGTAGAAGACCCATACCACAGATTCAAGAAGATAGCCAAAGGGGAAACGACAAGTATGTTGTTCACCTTTGAACTCTAAGACACAAGGAACATATCATTATTCAACTATGGCACTTGAACCCTATCAGATTTAGAGGTTTGGCACAAAAGGTTGGCTCACATTGGAGATCAGGCCTTGGAAAAAATTATCAAAGATCAAAGTGTACTTGGACTACCTAATATTTTAAAGCAACATATGATTTATAAATGCAATACATGTCAATTTGGCAAATCTCACAAGCGACCATTCAAAAACAAGGGATACATACATGGAGATATCTTGGAACTTGTCCACACTGATGTTTGGGGACCAAGCAAGTAACCCTCTATCTCAAGGTGAAGGTATTACGTATCTTTCACTGATGATTGTAGTACATGGACCATGCTTTATTTTTTGAAGCATAACAATGAAGTGTTTGATTGTTTCAAAAATTATCTAGCACTAGTAGAGAACCAAATAAGTAGAACATTAAAGAGGCTAAGGTCTAATGGAGGGGGAGAGTACTTCTCCCACGACTTTGATTCCTTCTTGAAAGAAAGAGGAATCAAAAGAGAAACAACAACCAGATATACACTTGAGCAGAATGGGGTAGCAAAAAGAAGAAATAGGACCAGTGTGGAAGAAGCTAGGTCAATGCTTAATGAAAAGAAGTTTCCCAACTACCTATGGGTAGAGGTAGTATCTACTGCCACCAATCTTATAAACAAGTTACCTTCAAAGTATTTGGAAGGAATGACTATTTATGGATCTTGGAATGGAAGAAGACCAAGCTTAGACCATGATAGAATATTAGGGAACATTGTATATGCACACATACAATCACAAACTAGAGGAAAACTTGATTCCAAGGTAGAGAAATGTGCCTTCATAGGTTATGACCTGACCAAAAGGGTTATAGGTTGTATAAACCTAGCACTAAGGGAATCATATTAAGTTGAGATGTAGTATTTGATGTAAATTAATCTTGGTTTGAAGATGATTGTAGGAAAATCAAATTGCCCTATGACTTGGAGGATGATTTTCCAACACTTTCAAGCAGAAGTCCATGCACAATTGAAGAACCAAGTGAATCAGAGGATGCTCAAAAAACACCTAGAAGGGAGATCAACTCTTGGAACTATAAACATAAGGCAAAATTGTAGGAATTAAGAAGAATCATCTCAACAAACCATCAAAAGGTCTACAAGGGATAAGAAGAAACCAAAAATATATGGATATGACACCTCATTAGTAACCAAGAATTCTATATACATGGCTCAGGACTCGAACTTTGAAGAGCCTTCATCTTATGACAAAGCCAAGCATAAACCACAATGGAAGCATGCCATGGAGGAAGAAAATGAAGCGTTGTAGGAAAACAATACTTGGGACTTAGTTCCTAAGACTTCAACCATGAAGGCCATTGGATCAAGATGGATCTATGAGGTAAAAAATAACTTTGATGGAACCATAAGCACAAACAAGACTATGATAGTGGCCATGGGATATGCTTAGACCTAAGGCATTGATTATGAGTAGAATTTTTCTCTTGTAGCAAAGATGCCTACAATCAAAGTACTCATTAGTATTGCAAGTGCCAAAAAGATTATGCTATGAATTTTTTAGACATGATCAAAATATCCTAAGCATGAAATTTCAATAACTTGTGTTAGCTCATTTTACCTTCTCATTTGAAGTTATGCAAAAGGAAGATCGATTCATAGCATGCTATGAGCACTAAGTATTTTCTTGAGAGCCTCTTCCATAAATAGGAGGTTTTCTTTTGTAGAGTAAAATTTGAGTTTAGTCTATCTTGCACAACTATTTGAGATCAATACAGCAAGGTACTATGGTCATATTCGGTAGACAAGGTAAAAGAATACAATGAAGGAGATGAGGGCAATACTTGCCTACCTATCTTTTTCAATGGGCATACTGCAAAAGCAATTTTAGATTGTGGAAAAGGCATAGCAATAGCCACCAAATCCTTATTGGAAAAGAGGGGCAAAATTTCTCTATGACCCACTCAATGGAATTTACATCTCTCTAATGTAAATATATAGTGACTCATAGGTTTGCTAGAGAATGTAAACTTGAACACTTGTGGAGTTGGTTTTGATCATACTCTAGATGTTTATAACTTTAGCCAACCAAGCAACTATGAAATGATTTCAGGGAGATGATTCATGCGTGAAGTGAAAGTAGTGCAAGATTAGGGTAGCAATGCACTTTACTTGCGACACTTAGGAAGAAAAACTAGAATCACTCTGCATACATTTGAACATAGACAAATTCCTCCCATCTAGTGTATTAGTGTACACAAAGACAAAGATGATTTTGTCTTTGACCAATCATCATAAAGTTGTGAATATCTCTTTATGTGTCTCATCCATAGCAATATCTTGTGTTTGTGTATGTTTTCATGATTCTCTACTTTCATATTCTATTATTTCATATCATCCCTCTTAGTCTAGGCCTTGAGCTTCTTGCTTTTCCAAAGTTAAAGGTTTTTTTTCTTGAATTATCATAGTTGGTTAATGGATATATGATAGAAGTGGAGATCATGAAGGAAGAGATTATGTGAAATGATAGATGGAAAAAGCAAAATTTGATCGAGCTAAATAGAGGATGGAATAAATGGTTGAGGAAAAGAAAATTATGAAAAGGGTGATGATGATCTATCTGATGACAACAATGCACAGAGACAGATACGAGACTTTGTTTAGGGGACAACCCACCTTACGAGAGATTATGGACCCTCGAGATCAGAGACCGTTAGGGCATTTCCTAACAGAGATAGAGAGCCACCGAGACACACTTTTACTAGTGACACACACAGCTAGACTAATGGAGAGGAGATAGCTAAAGCTCACTGATTTTTTCTAGATGACCACAAACCCCCACCCCACCCCCAAAAAAAATGGATTCCCAACGAGTGACACTACAGCACGCTGAGGTGAGCTAAGCTAGACGACAACCACAAGTCACAGAGTTCAAAGGAGTGAGTTACCCGAGCACCAGATAGAGGAGATTCGAGCCCGACAACGAAAGAAGATTGCAAAGCGAGTAGCCCAAATAATAGCATATCCTATAGTTTTCATATGGGCAGCCCTAGCACCGGCTCCACTTACATACCACAACCTCCACCCCCCCCCCCCCCCCAATTGCCACTGGATGGAGCTAGTGGACGAATACATTCTCATGTTTGTACTACCCTGAGCATATAGACATCCATATACCCCCAAAGATAGGGCTCTGATACCCCACCATCACCCTTAGTATTTCACCACTCATGTTTCAAACTAGATCATATTAGCTTTTTATGATCTTATTTTATCTTTCGGAGAGTTGGATGACATCTACATTATGTATCCCATGTTTTGTCTCATAGGCCAATTTTGGTTTGCCATAGACATAAACTCACTCCCTCTCTCTCTCTCTCTCTCTCTCTCTCTCTCTCTCTCTCTCTCTCTCTCTCTCTCTCTCTCTCTCTCTCTCTCTCTCTCTCTCTCTCTCTCTCTCTCTCTCTCTCTCTCTCTCTCTCTCTCTCTCTCTCTCTCTCTCTCTCTCTCTCTCTCTCTCTCTCTCTCACACACACACACACACACACATACACACACATATCTGATTATATATCGTGGACAACTCAACAAAGATGAATGTATGGCAGGTTATATATGACAGGAGCAAAAACCTCTTCTGCTCTCTTACAAGCCAAGTTATGAGGGCAGGGAAGAGAGGAGCTTTTCTCAACCTTGTCCAACACTCACAAAGGGCAGGAGACAACTACCTAGCAACTAGAGGAAATTGGGATTCGGGATTGTACTCTGGACTCTGAGCTCTCTGAGCGTTCACGCAAGCTTCATTTGTCGTGCCAGGCGACTTGTGTAGGTGCAGGTATAAAGGGACGTTTGAATACTCGATATTTTCCCGATTTCCAATGCATATCTCTTGACCTGTCAACCATGGACCTGCGCAAGCCTTGATGTTGGACCTTTTAACTTCATTGCCAATGCCCGTTGCCCAGGCTCCATAGTACATTCGCGTGTTTATGAACTGAATCCCGATTCCTGTCATATGTATAATGTTAAAATTTACATGTACATACACGAGATTATGCCAGCAGCCATAGAGATAAAAACAATTGTACATGGAAAGGAAAACAGAAAAAGAGAAGTCCATAACAGCGAAGGAACTAAACAAACCTTATTATGAAACTGCACTTGCAATCCAAATATGTATCTAATCATGATTCATTGATACTAGATAGAAATCTAATCCGAACACATGACAATCCCTTTAAAAGTTTAATCTGATAAACAGTGTTGAGTGTACCTAGTACTCAATCTGATATAAATATCCAGACTATGGTGATATTAAACCATGCAACATTCTAAAACAGATGGTGCAGGCGAGCATCTGAAAATTGCAGGCACACAGCTGATAAGGTATGGCTGACTCCTAAGTAATACTATGCAGTTGATACGGAGCAGTTGATCAGCAGATAAGTATAAAGGTTGAAACTTGAGCCTGCTGCGAAACTTAAAAGTGTAATGCACCACTTATATATAGCTGCTAGCACATAGCGAGACTTCGTTAAGCAAGAAACTTATAAGGCACACCTTATTGTACTGAGCAGTTGAGAAAAAAATCCACAGAAAATTTGTGTGTGATGTAGACAGTAGAATGATGGCATGTACCAGCTGAGGGTGCATACGATGAGGTAAATAATATTTAGGCTGATCTAAGACTTTATGCACACACCTGATTCCTATCATATGCATTATGTAACTCTATTATGAGGTAAATACTAAAGACTCAAGTTAAGATTTATTGATGATAACTCAAGTTAAGATTTATTGAGTGATAAAATCATGAATCTTAGATCTGGAATATAACTTATACGCATTATTTATGAGATTCGAGAATAAAAATAAAAGAAAACAAAAGTGAAGATGGTCACTGAAGTTAAGCATTAAGAAAGAATCAAGAGTCCTACAATGACGTCAGGTAGGCAGAAGTTCTAACTTCTGCTCAAGAAATACCAAAATTTTTTGTTGTTTTTATAAGGGAGTAATATCCATATGTATTATCAAAAGATTGATTTCTTCCATACTTTTTTTTCCACAAAAATAACCTTTCATATAGTTAATAAAGGGCGCCCATAGCTAAAAGAGGAAATGTGCATGTGTGTTTTGGGGGGGGGGGAGCCACTCAGGTGGCCGGTAGCTCCGATGGATTGTATCACCCTAAACGGTAAAGAAGGGCCTTTCTTCCAAAGCTGAAGAAAGGCGAGCCTCCTCCGAGACGTGCTATCAGAGTCCCCCTAAAGACGGTCCAGTTTCGAGGGCCACAAGGATCGTGCGGCCCTCGAAGATACATCGACATCGAGCTCTCCAAATAAACCACATGGTAAGGCTGCTGATCATCTCCCAGTAGGGGTCATCCATGCCACTCCACAGAGAAGCGAAGAGATCCTAGGTGGTGCTAACCCTCCCATCCCCAACCAAGAGGACCGTGCTGCCCGCCTCATGCTCATAGCATAGGGCATGGCTAGTAAGCGAGCCCCAAGCGATCGCACCCCACGTGATGGTCTGAGAGCTCTCCTGTCAGGTACGGAGCCGCAAGACCCGCCACCAAATATGTTGTGCCAACTGACAATCCCAAAGGCAATGCTGCTCAGACTCCAAGTGAAATCCACATCCAGTGAAGTTCGGAGGCCTTACACCATAACTCAGCCAAGTGCCAACAGCAATGCTCCTATGGGCCACCAATCACTCAAAGAGGGTAACTGGACGAGACTACTCAGCTCCCCAAATCTGTGTTGAAAATCAATGTCACATCAGTCCAAAATCCTATTAGGGCAGAAACCCTAATTTTGGTACTTAGTCATTTTTGGCACAAAATTTGAGTAAAAATTTTATGAGCCTATCTTGAAGAGCTTGATGAGAGCTTTCTAATGGTATAGGACATTCAGTCATCAGATAGCAGATATGGGAGAAAACCCTAATTGAAGTTGAGCAAAATTAATAAGTGAAAAGGCTTATGAAAAGCTAATTTCAGCAATGGTTAAGGTTATAACATAAATCCTTTTTGAATGTCGATTTCCGTAGCTGCTCTCTCTTCGCAATCACCACACAGAGTATACTCTTTTGTTCACCTCCCAGCCGCGCCCGAATCGTCCTCTCTCTTTTTCGAATGATGAGAGAGCTTTCTAATTCATGCCTCTACCAAACATGTGGAGTCCATCCAAAAAGATTCCATGTGGCATGCTCTTCAAGACCCCCACACTATACATCATGTGACATTTCCTTCCCCTTGAAAGCATTTTCGTCCTCGAAAATGTAGATGAAATGTCCGTAATGGTAGAAGAAAGTGCTCGGACTCCCCTGAACCCCATGTACTCTATGTACATGGTCATCTCTGTGTGTTGTTTCCCTGTATCCTTCCCCATAAGAAGTCTCATATGAGATCATCTCAAAGGTGGGAAACCATCTGAGTGGTCCCTACTATCTCCCATATACACTCCACCTTCCAAACTATCACTCCCATGATATACAACATGATCCAAATGACCTAAGTCCATATGATGTATCCTAAATGGAGTAATAATATGAAAAGCAAGTCCAAAGTGCCAAACTTATAAGCTTGACCGTACCATAATGGAGATAATAAACCATAGAATCCTCTAAAGTGCAGAACAAAGTCCCATAACAAGTGACTCCAAACCCATCTAAAACTAAATGATAGATTGCCATCATACCACTCTAGGTCTTCCCTACCTTGAGTGTAATCACAAGTAATAGTTTAATCTAAACTACCTTGTGAACTATGAAAATCCATCATCTAGCTCATATATAAGAATTTCTTAGTAGTAAAATGTAATCTCTACATTTCACCAGCCAATAATTCTGTGGTTTGTCATCCTTAACCTTTGGACTTAGTTCTATTGGAAGAGCATCTATTGACACTAGTGAAAACTTTAAAATATTCTCTTCCCTGTAGTTTGCCATATAAATGCAAAAAACATTCCTTTTGAGATTCAGATAATCCCTAAGTACCCATCCTCCTAACTGATGTTTACTCATCATACTCATGATGTAATACCAACTAAGAGTTTGGTACCCTAATAGGTTAGATATATCCCTATCTCCTAGAAACCCTAAAAGAGACGAGTCATACTCAATTCCCAGTCTCACTAATGTCAAGAGCTAGATCATCTCATCTAGTCAAAGACCATCACTGGAAATAAACATGACCAGTTCTCTCTAGAGTCACCACACGAGACTCAATCTAACCATCATGATTAACTGATCTCCCTCGTCTTTGATAGAAGAGTGCCACTTCTATCTAGACAACCTAAAAGTGAGAAAGTGAAACTCTCTCTCTCTCTCTATTCAATCTCTTCTAAGGAAAAGAGCTCTTAGCACTGGAACCTATTCCACTTTCCCTTTCCTGTTGAAAGAGATTCTGTTGAATCTATTTACTATGCTCATAACTGAGAACATGTACATAAGTTCTCCATGTTTTCCTTCAAAACTAGTGGAGAAAGAGACTCCCATGTGAAGGAAAATTACCTTGAAAAGTAGAGTAAATGAATTCCTTCTGAAATAAAGACTAGAAGATGTTTCCCAGACACCTCTTCTATCTAAAGGAAAACATACTTTATTCTTCTCCTATGAAGAAATCATGTTTTCCTTCCCTTCTTTCTCTTTCAAAGAGTAGGAGCCAAAGTAAGACCACTGAACTAAAGTGAGATCTCTCATGGATCTCTAAGCTGATTCCCACTTTGTCCTATCCTTAAAAGAGAAACTCATGAATTCATTTAGTCCTCTCTTCCATAACTAATGCATAATCCCTCATTACACATATTCCTATGAAGATGGAGAACAGATCTCCCTTAACTAATGAAGGTGTATGCAGTGAAGAGTGGAGAAAATAAATTCTTAATAAGGGTCAAAGCCCTCTACTAAAATGGTCAGCAATGATGTGACATGATACCGTAAACACATGTGTATCCATAATAAAGAGCTATCTATGCTAACCATACTCTATGCATGGATCTATAAGATCCAATCAAACTGATGGAACTATCCTTCTCAAAAAATGAGTATGTGATATCAATGGTGATAAAATCATCTATCACATTCTCTAATGGAAGAATAAATCTTCCCTAAACTATGAAAGATAGCTCCCAATACTAAGGAGATGTCTACTAAGAGCTCTCCTCTGATCTAGTGAGACATGACGCCATGAATGACTAGTCCTTTTCTTCCTGGCCATAGAAGAAGAGTGCTCAAAGGGAAGTCATTTCCACCGTCCCGTACCAGTGGAAACTTCTTCCAATTCACGGTGTCATACCTACACTAAACGGAATATATATTCGATATAATGGAATATGTAGGTGGATTCTAATGAATCCCATATCCTAAAATCCTGTCAGTGGACTCAAATGAGTCCCATGTCCTCGAACTAGTTATTTTGGTTCTAGTCAATATGTGACCATGGATATCCCTTTCTGTTCCAAACCAAATTGTTCTCAGGTACCAAGACAAGGTCTGAGTACCTCTCTGTAGATCCCAACATACATGATATGTATTGGGTACCGCAACTATTTCTTACCTAAGGGATCTATGCTCTGAATCATCGAGCTAGTGCCATACCTCTGCCTTCCTAACCATCACTCGAATCACATAAGCACCCGTCGATGATGTCTCATGAAACCTATCTCTATGATCCCAACTAATTGGTTTCCTTAGTAGTGTAGCAGAAATGCTTCACTACTTGGTCAAGCGATGTGCATGAGTGAAACTAGTCACTTATTAGGTATTCCTAATAATACCCCATAGTCTCTTAATCATACTATGAGACTCTTGTGAAGATAAGTAAATCTTCACTACTTTAGAGAGTATCATATATGTATCTCCCGTACCTACATGCAACTTCCTAATCCTTTACTACTGAAGTTTCCTTAAGTATAATACTCTGATGGTACTAAGTCCATGACTGTCCATCAAATACATCTTAGAAGCATGCCTACATCCTATTGATGTTTGAAGAAAAAGCATGTTACCATGCCATAACATTCTTACCTAAAGGCAAGTGCGTATATAACGCCATGAGAGGGAAAAATTTTCAATAGCATTTCCCCATGAAATGGAATCCCAAAAAAATTTAAACCATAAGCTAAGTGGTACACATGCCACCCAACAACACAGGGCTTGACAGGCCCATGGCATGCACGCCATAAACTTATATATAGACTCCATAACCTGCAAAAACATAAGAGCAATTGCTAGCAACAATTCCCTGTGTTGCACAGCCATATAGTTTCTGCAATCCTCTTTCCTGCAAACAATCCTAAAGTATACTTATTGCATATTGATGCATACTTTTAGAATTTAAACAATGATCAACATTTGATGTATGCAATCCAATCTATGCATGTACATACAGAACATGCCATAACATAAAGTAAAATGCCTGAAGCATAAAGTATACGTCCCTGAATAATTTTGGTATTGGACTTGCATGCATCCAATCCTTCTCGATGAGCTTCGAGACCTCTGCACCTTCCTCCTCAGGTCTTAACATAAGCTTTGAAGTGTCCAAAAACATCGGATCACTTCCCAAAACATAAAGCATGGTCAGATGATTACCAAAATAATGCAAATTTAGTCAAAAAATGCATTAGTAATCCTTCTTTAGACCTGCAAAAACCACTTTAGGACCTGCAAATGTTCATAAACTGAAATATATAGCATGTGCAAAGAGTTCAAAGTGAAATTACTCAAATCGCCTTCCCGGTTTGAAAGATATGGCTCTCGGAAGGTAGTCGCTAAAAACTGTTCAGACTTTGCAGACCTGTTCAGACATGCAAAAATACTTGTTTTCAAAATTTTTTTCTCATAAACTGAAAGTAGACCTTGTGCTCTTCGAAACGAGCCATAGCATATCCAATTTGGATTTTCTAGCCCAAGATATGACCATTCCAAGCGGGACATGCCAAACTAGTGAACTGTTGGAGGGGCTGGAAAAAGTGCCCATCAAACTGCGGTATCTTTTGGATTTCTTAATCTTATATGGAAGTCGATAGACTACACTATGTGTGTGCATGATTTTTTGCACCAAACTAAGAAAAATCCCGCTTCATTTCCCTTTCCCCAAATGGCTAGTTATCCAAAATAGCTCCTGAATTTAATATAAAAATCATAAAAATAGGCTACTTTGGAGGTGCCTAAAGCTTACCCTTTGTTGATTTTTGAGGGAATCCTTGACTCTAGGTGAGAGTACATATCTTATACTCTCCATAAATGTGATTTCCCTCCAAAACCTGAAACTTGAAGTCAATAACTCCTTGCTGAATTACGTAAAGGAAAGTATCATCTTTGATAGCTCCTTGTTGTCTTATTAATCTTCTCATCCCTCTCATATCCATGTGTGGGGTATCTAATGTGTAGACCTCCAATGAAGCAAAGTGGGGATCGTAGCCCAACATGGAGTCCATAATATTGCTTCTCCACACTTTGTATTCTTATGAAGAGCATGGTCAGTTGGACAGCTTAAGTTCTTCCTTGAGCATCCTCACGGACGAGGCTATGCATACCTGTCCATGTCCCATATGAAGGGAACTAGTCGAGCGTGGTAGGAGGAAGCTTCTCGCTGCGTTATACTGTAGACTAAGAGAAGAGGTACATAAGTGCTTCATATGTCATGTCGGCTAAGCCACCTGCCTCCCTTCCTTGTGATCTGGGTTCGATCCCCATCGCTAGCACACACGAAAGCGGCCAGAAAACACTTCTCTGATACCAACTATAAAATAAATCCTTTTTGAATGTCGATTTCCGAAGCTGCTCTCTCTTCGCTATCACCACACAGAGTATACTCTTCTGTTCACCTCCCAGCCGCGCCCGAACCGTCCTCTCTCGAATGATGAGAGAGCTTTCTAATTCATGCCTCTACCAAACATGTGGAGTCCATCCAAAAAGATGCCATGTGGCATGCTCTTCAAGACCCCCACACTATACATCATGTGACAAAGGTTTATTAAAAATTTGCGATAGCTTTTAATTAAAACAGCGATCTCAGCTCTTGGAAACAAATTCACCTTTATTTTTAAGATTTTTTTGCAAGAGGTTTGAAGGCCTATATAAACAGGCATATGGTCACTTATTTGATATCCCAACACCAACACTTGCTGATTTTGGAGGTGATCTAGGTGATGCACACATGGGGCAGCCATGGTGCACATATGGGCAGCTATGGAGCAGCTATTGAAGCACATTAAGAGCAGTCATGGAGTCCTTCTTGGAGAAGAGTGTGCACACACTCTTGGTTATGGAGAAGACTAACTTCGTAGCAGCTTGGTGGTGTGGATCATCCATCTACATGATGTATTTGGAGGTTGACTTCTACGTGAAGATTATGGAGTTCTTCAAAGACATAGGATGGAGGTTAACATAAGATTGAATCTTATGTTAACTATTCAGGTACATATTCTCTTTATGCACACAGGTACTACTTGGAGCTTATGGAGGCAGTGGCATCCATATCTGGAGGAGTCATATTCGGCATACATAAAGGAGAATCAGTACATGCATGCTACATGCATCAGATGCGGTGTTAGAGAAGGTGTTTGCACATGAGTATGAGGATTTCTGTCAGCAGCATCTTAGCATTCTATGCTAATTCTGTAAGTATTGATATTTCACACACACATCTGATTTAGGGTCTTCCATAGCCTAAATTCAGATTAAGGTTTGTTGAATATCAGTTTCAAACTGATCTTTCCTCTTTCTGTCACTCATAAACACTCTATTTATCAGTGTGGAGTATGAACTTGATGATCTGTTAGCAGCCAAATACTTTTGGAAGTATGAAAATACTTTACAGAAGAATTGCATGAAGACCAAGACTTGATGAAGAGAAGGCTACTTCAAATTCAAGGAAAAACAATGGTTTGGAGAAGATGAAGGAACCCGATCAACATCAAATCACAGGTATTAGTTTCTACTATCAGATTGTTATTTGTAGGTCATATCTCAGAAGAGCAGTTATGAAGAGATTTGAAGGATTCAAGAAGCGCTTTTAAACACTTTCATTACTTTGAAAGTTAAAGCATACATCAAAACAGGTATCTAGAGGTTGTTCTTGACAGTTTTGATAGATCTCTTTCATGGCAAGAAAGCTCCTCCAAGAAGACAAATTTGGAGAATAGATCAGTTTTGTTTTCAGCCAACACAAGGTTGAAAGTTTTTTTATCCGATTTTGTACCTAGAGAGGTCATTCAGCATTTAGCCGACTCTAAGAAAAGGTTGGTGAATTCAGTTATATCAGTCAAATTTGAAGCAGAGTGTTGATTCAGCATATGAGGAGATGGTAAAAGCATGTTTTATCTTCTATGTTCACTTCCATTTATATACCATATTTGTTTTGTCTCTTACTCTTAGCACTAGAGGAAGAGAAAAATTCATTTAAAGAACTTAGGAGTGCTTGCTACTTCAAGATGAAGAGAACAAAAGGTATGGAAGAGAAGTTTGAAGATGTTGACATCATCATCAGGTGGAAGAAAGATGCAAAAGAAGAAAGTCAAACAATTCCAAAGGGAAAGTAAGACTTTCCTTTTTCTCTTATATTTTCCATATACTTTTCCTAATTTTATCCTCTACATCCAAAGACAAGTCTACGAGAACATCTTGTGTGAAGAAGATAGTTTAAAGAGGAAGCAGTTTCTTGTTTTGCATTATACTTGGTTATGTTTTAGTAGGTTTTGAGTCTTGACAAAGAATTGCATTGAGAGAAAGAAAAGAAGCACATATCTAAGACAGCTTATATGTTTTAACTCATATGTGTATGAGTTATGTTTTAGTTGAAGATTTTGAGCAGGCAGCTTATATGTTTCCTCAAAGAATTCTTGGAGTGTCATTTCAGAGCTACTTGGTATATGACAAGTTGCAGAGAAGTATATTTCTTCTTTACCTAACTCTTGAGGTAAAAGAATATTTGTAGCAGATGTTGGAGACTTGGGGTGAGGTTTTTTGTGTTTGAAAAAGTTACCTCATATTCATTATATTCAGTATACTCAGAAAATTCAGAGTTCTTCAGGAGGAAAATCCGAAAAATTCAGTATTTTCAGAAAAATTCAGATTTTTTGATATACCAGTCAGTTGGAGAATCTACTTTCTATGTTTGTCTTGATTTTTGGATACATGCTTGTATTCAAAAAGGTGTTCCATCAGATCCTATCATTTGATTATAGAAGTGGAGTTAGCCAAAAGAAAGTCAAGCAGGTACTATCACATTTCACCCGGGAAGAATATGAAGATATGAAGTATCAACTTGCAGCTTTTGGAGTTCTTAAGGTGAGAGTTTGTCCACTTATGTTCCAGTAGAAGTTGCAGATTCTTGGGAAGGATTTACTTGAAGAAAAGTTTTACAACTTTATGTAAGAAGCATGGACACTTAGAGACATTCAGGTAGCAAATCAAACATTCAGTCATGAAGGTTTGATGAGAGCATATTCTGCACAGGTATTTTGTTGGAGAGATCATAGATTTAGAATGATCTTGTATGATCTTGATAGATCTTGATAGATCTTGTATGATCTTGATAGATCTTGTATGATCTTGATAGATCTTGTATGATCTTGAAGATCTTGAGTATTTTTGAGTCAGATGTCTATCCTTTGTTTGTAAAGTTCTTAGCATTGGAAGAAGTCAAAGATTCAGATTCTATCAGATTGCAGAGAAATAGAAGAAGATACTTGTTATGTTGCAGAAGATTATGAATCCTAAAAGCACTTTCAGCAAGGTTTTTTGTTATGTTCGGGATCGGCTAACCTTATTCTATAATATGGGAAGCCGAGGAGTGACAGTGAAAGCTATTGGAAACTCTCGTGCTAATAAAAGGGTTCAGATATTTTGTTTCAAACACAGGTATTGATGATATGGTAGCGATACTAAATTACTGAAGATCACATTTATTAAAAGAAGGAAGACGTTCCAGATTTCATAAAAGTCTGATATACTTTGAAGAATTTTGGATATTAGTGTTAAATCATCCAGGGGGGTGATGAAACGTGAAGACTTATTTTCAACCATATGTGAAAGAATGCAGAGTCATATCTATAGGTATTCCCTTTTTTTTTGTCAGTTTCTCTTTATGTTCCAGCTTTGAAAGAAGAAGGAAGAAGGAGAATGTCTGGGGAAAGTTCTTGTTAGGTGTTCCTATTCGACAGAAAGTTCCAGAGTTCTATTGCAGAGAAACTTGATATTTCAGATAGGTATGTTACTTATGAGGTGCACACATATGTGTTTATACCAGACTCTGAAGGAAAGAGGTATACAGATAGAACAAGGATGAAGACAAGATGACATCATAGATATAAAACTTTGGTGAAACTCATGAGAGTTGAGTACAGTCAGAGATGAACCAACTAGTGTTCATAATAACACTAAGTTGTGAGTTGTTAGTCACAAGTCCCAGGAGTCAGTTCCTGATTTTGTTTAGTGTATTTACATGACACACCAGAAGTATGTTGAGAAACCTTTCGTAAGGTAAATGCAAATATGTCGATCCTAGTGTATGCTTACAAGTTTGAGAAGACAGGAGATAGCAGATTCAGAGTCAATTCATGCTACATATGTTGTCAAGCAGTGATTGCTTGATGTATACTAACACTATTGGATATCTAGTTTGCATATTTTCTTAGGTATTATGGTTCATATTCAGCAAATTCAGATTTTTAAAGTTTGAAGAAGTTCAAATTCAGTTTTGAAGAAGACTTTTGAAGATAAAGTTTGAAGGTCAATTCTGAAGGACAAGATTGAAGCTTATGTCAGTTTGATGAATGAAGTTGCATATCCAGATCAGTTTGTACCAATATGACATTGCAGGGGGGATTGTTGGAAATCAATGTCACATCAGTCCAAAATCCTATTAGGGCATAAACCCTAATTTTGGTACTTAGTCATTTTTGGCACAAAATTTGGGTAAAAATTTTATGAGCCTATCTTGAAGAGCTTGATGAGAGCTTTCTAATGGTATAGGACATTCAGTCATCAGATAGCATATGTGGGAGAAAACCCTAATCGAAATTGAGCAAAATTAATAAGTGAAAAAGCTTATGAAAAGCTAATTTCAATAATGGTTAAAAATAAAGCAAGGTTCATTAAAAATTTGCGATAGCTTTTAACTAAAACAGAGATCTCAGCTTTTGGCAATGAATTCAGCTTTATTTTTGAGATTTTTTTGCAAGAGGTTTGAAGGCCTATATAAACAGGCATATGGTCATTTATTTGATATCCCAACGCCAACACTTGCTGATTTTGGAGATGATCTAGGTGATGCACACATGGGGAAGCCATGGTGCAAATATGGGCAGCTATGGAGCAGCTCTTGAAGCACATTAGGAGCAGCCATGGAGTTCTTCTTGGAGAAGAGTGTGCACACACTCTTGCTTATGGAGAAGACTTACTTCGCAGCAGCTTGGTGGTGTGGATCATCCATTACATGATGTATTTGGAGGTTGTCTTCTACGTGAAGATTATGGAGTTCTTCAAAGACATAGGATGGAGCTTAACATAAGATTGAATCTTATGTTAACTATTCAGGTACATATTCTCTTTATGCACACAGGTACTACTTGGAGCTTATGGAGGCAGTGGCATCCATAGCTGGAGGAGTCCTATTCGGCATACATAAAGGAGAATCAGTACATGCATGCTACATGCATCAGATGAGGTGTTAGAGAAGGTGTTTACACATGAGTATGAGGATTTCTGTGAGCAACATCTTAGCATTCTATGCTAATTCTGTAAGTATGTGATCTTTCACACACACATCTAATTTAGGGTCTTCCATAGCCTAAATTCAGATTAGGGTTTGCTGAATATCAATTTCAAACTGATCTTTCCTCTTTGACACTCATAAACACTCTTCTACAACCTATCAGGTCATACATCTCATACATATTCAGATTTATGTCCCTACATTTGAATATTCTTGTAAATTCTGTACATACACTCTTCCATCTATTTCTGTTCACACATAGTGGTTGAGATTTTGACCCTCACGTTGTAAATTGACATTTGTATATATGATGGTGTGAGTAAGCAGTGGCTTATATAGCACTTTGAACATGTTGTCTAAACTCTCTCTATCTTTGTCTCATCATTGTATGATTAAGTGATGTATGTTCATGTTTGTCAATTTTGGAAGATGCTGGAATCTGTGTTGTAGATCCTAGACCTATGGGACCTCTGGAATTTGTTATGGGCCTACCTGATTTCCAACAATCTGATGCCAAAAAGACAAGAGGAACTCCTCCGTGAGCCCACCATGCCGCCAAGACTCAACTGCCACCAGAATGGTGGAATGGTGAGACTAAATGATCGGCCACCCAAACAGAGCCGAATTCTGAAAGAAAGGAATAGTGCGGCCTTCAGAGGGGAGAAAGGATCGCCTGTTACCACTCCCCAAGGTCCCAACGAAGGCAAGATATTGAACGAGCCTCCCACGCCCAGAAATGCCAATCGGAATGGGTCCGAATGTCTGCCGAATTAGGATCACTATGCCAACTGGAGCCACAAGTTCCAACCACCCTAATCCGCTTAAAGGTGCACTCCGCAATGATATCAAACTCCTGTGACGAACTGATCAACCGTCCCTCCTCACCAATCTCAAAGAAGAGGACCCCTTCCAAAGTAAGTACTAAGGCCCCGTGCAGCAATTAGGACCTCCGTCTGACTGAAGGCCCCCAACCAAGCCACCTCATGTGACAGGTCAACCTGAATGCCCAAGTCTCTCGGTATAGCAATCTCGGCATCCCTGATCATCTCATGTGCACCGTGTATCCCCGTGCACATGTCTTGTTGTTACTCCAATGAGACTCCTAAAGCTGATCCGATCGGCCGCACTGTGCCCAGGACCTCTGGCAAACTCCCCCAAGAAACATGAGGCTCAGAGACAACCATGAACCCTCTTTCCACGCAAATGAGGGGATTCCAAGTAATAGGCTGATAGAGGTGCTCCTCAAGACAAGAAGGCAGTCTCTGCACCAGAGGAGGCCAAAGTTGCTCCCAAGACTGGAGAATACTACAAGCAAAATGGTCCTCACTCTACCGCAAGAAGCCCAAATGCCTCATTTCTCCAAAGATCCATCTGATCTCAGATGGCCAAGGCCCACCAGTAGCCGGAGCGAAGAGACCTAGTCTTTGACGAAGAAAATCCTTCCAAGGCTGAGGGCCAAGATGAAGTCCACGAACAACAAACTTGCCTTGCAGGGTTCTTCTCTGGCAAACAGGATCAACGACCCCAAGGCCACCACGCTCAAGGGGAAGGGTGATGACCGACCACGCAACCTTAGCCCGAGCGGGGCTACCATCTCTACCAGACCATAAAAAGTTCCTTATTAGCCACTGAATCTGGCTAATACAGGAGCTCGAAAAGATCCAACAAGAGGTGACATACCATATCGTAGCAAGAACTTGGTTCCCCACCACAACCCCCCAAGCCAAAGACAAACGGGCAGTGCCCCAATGTAGAAGCTTCCCTCTAATGGTCAGGAGGAGATGAGAGAATTGCTGCTAGATGGAGAGATCAAGACCAACCTGGCACCCGAAGTATCTAACAACCCTGCCAAGGGGGATCCATTGGAACTACTCACAAGGGCACCATCCCCGAAGAGCATTCGAGCCGACCCAGAATTCGCAGGACTTGTGACAAATGATCTTGGTACCTGAAGCATCGCGGAATCTCTCAAAAGCATGCTGAAATCTGGTCATATTGGCCTCTTTGCCCTGCAAGTAAATGGCCATGTCATCTACAAACTCACCATCCAAAAGCATCTCATCCCTAACCAAGAGCCGATTACCCTAAAGCGGAGTATCTTGCACACCCAAGAAAGCACTCATGGCCTCGGCAAAGAAGAGAAACAGCGTAGGGGCTAAAGCGAAGCCCTATCACACCGACCGTGAAATGTTGAACCTCTCCCCCCCGCCATCAGTACCTAACTATGGGCCAATCGTTATAAAGCAGCAATGCCCCTGATCCAATGATGAGGGAAGCCCATACACAGCATAGTGTCCTCGAGAAAATCCCAATAAAACCGATCATAGACTTTCTCAAAATCCAACACAAGCGAAGCAAGAGGCTCACCTCGCATCCAAGCAAGGGACAAAGCTTCCCAGAAAGTGAAGATATTGTCAAGGATACTGCGATCCTTGACAAAACCAATTTAAGTCGGATGAATCAAGGACTCAAGAAGCGGCTGCAATCTCAAACTCAGAGCCTTCGCAAGGATTTTGTAGGCCGAGTTAAGAAGCATAATCAGATTCCAGTGCCTAATGTCATCCAACTGGCTGTCCTCCTTAGGGATGAGAAAAATCAGGCCCTCAGTGAGCGCCTGAGGAAGGTGTCCCCCCTCCAGTTTCTTAGTGAGGATGTTACACTGATGTATTGCTGCTAATAACAGGAAATCTCCCTGAGATAATAGAATTTTGCACTAGTCAAGGCTCAAGCAAAGCTTTAACTTTAAAGCTCGTTATTGCAGTGGCTGAGCAATAAACAATCATCAATGAAACTGTTCAGAAATCAGAATCCAGATCTGCACCCTTATCTTACAAAGACTTAAGATTGTGAGTTGTACTTGAGTTACATGTTACTGTCTTCGAAGGCCAAGGAAAGAAATTTGAATTCAGAAATCCCTTACAGAGTCCCTTACCATTTCTGAACAGAAATCAAGTCTCGAGGAAATGCTTAATTGAGAACTTATTTCAGAACCATAAATTATAAACCACAATATGAAATTTGAATAACCAGCCCTTTCTCAAATCTCTAACAGTAAACCCCCAATGCTGATTGTCTTTTATCATTGTGGTATCATTTATGGCATGCTGCTCTTGACTCTTGAGTCTCAACTCTTCACTCAACATAGTATGCAGCTATTCATCATAATTGATGAGTCATGTTGACAGTTGCATGCATTACAATGTGCATAAAAGAGATTGAATCTAAATTTTTACTTGATTTTTAATTTTATTGATCATTTATATTTTAATCTTTTATTTCAGAAAATTAGCTTGTTGTCTTCATCATGCCTCGTCAAGTGAACCCAAATTGGAAGCTGCACACTACTGTTCTTAATGTTGTGACGTCTCACAACAAAGCACCTGAACAAGACTATGGCAATGCAAGTATTCTTCTGAGCAATATACTACCAGTATCACAAGAGTGATGAAACACATGACAAGCACTGGATGCACAAATCAATATGGTGATTGTAAAATGAAAGTTAATTGCAGAACACTTTTTAGCAATGAGCTCAGCCACAAATATAAAATATGGTAAAAATGTGCAAGATTTCTTTCATGATTCCTTCGTAGATGGAGGGAATACATGCACTCAAGAGGCAAGCAATACTTTAGTCCCTCCGTCTAAAAGGAATAAAAATGGTTCTATAAGTGTGGATGATGTTGATGAGAACATAGGTTCATCAGTTTTTGCATCAGAAAAGAAACAAGCACTCTTGCATCTAGGATATCCTCACAATCATAGGTAAAGGAAAGGCAAAAAATAGTAGAAATAGAAATTTTCCACACTCTCATTGAGTGCAATATTTCTTTTAATATTCTTAGAACACAACAATGGAAGAAAATGGTTAAAGCCATTGCTGAGGTAGATCATACAAAAACTTGGGCAAGCCTCGATTACATCAAATGAGGACATCCATGTCAAATGAGCACAAAGCAATGATTGATAAAGCACTAACTCCTATGAGGGATGGATGGAAAGAGTTTAATTGCATTATAATTTCTAATGGATAGGCGGATATTCGTAAAAGACACATCGTCAATATGCTTGTGTCCTCTTGTTTGGGTACATATTTTCTACGTGCTATTGATGCACGTATAACATCATAATCTTTTAAAAGTGATTAAAGTTCAATATCTTTTATTTTTGTGATTTAATCATTATGGTTTATTCAATAATTGATGCAAGTTAGGCAGGTGAAAAAGTCATTGGTCAATTTTTTTTCATGCATATAAGACAAGCAATTTTGGAGGTTGGGAAAGAGAACGTTGTCCAAGTTGTAACGAACAATGCTTCAAATTGCAAAGTTCTGGGAGCTATGGTAGAAGAAGAGTTCCCTCATATTGTTGGGACTTATTGATAGAAGATATAGGGAAGCTTTCATGGGTTTAACCTCTTGTTTCAAATGCTACAAAGATCACTACATTTTTTTCACAAGAAACATTAGTTCTTGTAATATTTTGTAGCCATAGTACATTGGATATGGTGCAACCCTCGAAGATAAGGTTTGCATATATCTATTTCGTCTTGCATAGATTGTCCCAATTGAGAGATCCACTTCTCCAAATTATGGTAGATCCACAATGATGCACTTTGCATGCTTGTCAAAATGGGCATGCAAAGTATCTTCAGCAAAGTATATTGGATGATTTATTTTGGGACGAGTTACAATGTTTATCTTTGATTCGGAGACCCATTTTCATGCTTTTTCGAGCGTAGTTATTCAAGTATGATTTGTACGACATGCATGGTACGTAATAGTATGATCCCAGCTATGTACTGATCATGAGGTAAAAATCCGTACGATATTAGTACGATTTTTTTTTTTTTTTTATTTCATAAGTTGAATGTAAAATCGATATATACATAGCTAAACTAGTGAAGACTGATGTGAAATATCTCCATATATACATTTAACGTGTGTTATGGACCTCTGCCCATGGAAGCGATGTCATAAACAATGACTCGTGTGCAATGTCCAATGTGCATTCATGATTCACTGTTTCACAAATATGCATTATACATTCACATTATAATCTTCAATGTATAACATTGTGCAATGTGATTTGCATTTTGTGCATTGTGCAATGTTCATTTACCATTCATATTGTGCATCATTTATTTCACGACTCTCATGTGCATTGTGCATTATGCTATGTGCATCAATAATCAATCATCAAAGTTTCGAACAACTCACACAATATATCATGATTCATATTATCAATCATAACTCATGAGTCATCAATGATCACCAATATCCAATAAAAACAAATGCCAAATGTCATAATGTCATAAATGTCAAATCATAAATCACAATACATATGAATCGTGAATCGTGATCATCAATGATCACTCATCATCAAGGTGGTACGGTACGTTTGGTACGGTACGTTTGGTACGGTACGTACGGTACGCGTACGGTACGTGAACGGTACGTGAACGGTACGTGAGAGGGAGGTTTGGTACGGTACGGTACGTGTGTGTATAATATATATATATATATATATATATATATATATATATATATATATATATATATATATATATATATATATATATATATATATATATATATATATATATATATATATATATATGCACAGTGCACACACACACACAATACATACATATCAAAAAATCATACTCTATTTTAAAGTGTAGACTTACAAACTAACTAAAACAATACAACAATCAACTTGAAGATTGAGTTTGAAGTGCTTTGAACTAACAAGTTACAACATTGAAGTTTGAAGCTTGAACATATGAAGAAATAATGAATTCTGATTCATGAACATTGAACAATTAATATTGAATAGTCAAAAAAACTCAAAAAACAGTCTCTACTACATAATGTCTAAAAAATGAAATACAAAGTATGATCAATCATCTAAGCTTTCAGAGCTTGACGAAGAAGCATCAAATATGCTTTCCTCATCATCCGACTCTGATATAGTCATATCCATAGCTCTAGTAGTAGCCTCTGAAGGGATAGATGTATCCTCTAATATGCTCGATCCACGTCCTACTCCTGTCGATCGTCCACCTCGAGCTCGACGTGGTCGTGGTCCACGAGCCGGCAAAGAAGATATGGACGGATGAATCCAGACTGAAGGAGAGCAAGTACTCGCCCTCGATCGTGTCACTCACCTATTGACAACCTCAAGTTCCCTGTGTAGCATGCGATATATCGCCGGATCCACCTACATGAGATTTTTCTATTTTAGAATATGATCCAAAAGATTATAGATACATATTTACTATTCTAAATACAAAAAACTAAATAAAGTAGCAATATTACCTGAATAGGCCGTCGCATGGTTTTTAAATTGCGAACAACCTTAAGATTTGCTCGACAATATACAAGGTTTTGAAGCTGCTGAGTGCTTAATCTATTGCGTAACTTTGTGTGAATCAAAGAATACGCACTCCAATTTCGCTCACATGCACTCGCGGAACAATCCTGTATTACTTTTCATGTTAAAAAAATATTCTTTTCTATTTAAATGGTGAAATTTTACTTCAAAACCTTCCATGATCATTGATAACTTACCTGTGAAAGCACTCGGAGAGCTATTGTCTTGACAACTAGAGTGCTATATCCATATGTCTCCCACCAATCCACAGGACTCTTGCAAATGTCCCGGTTGAATACAGTAGGTCGACTAAAAGTTGGACCCACAGAGGTCATGTAACTGATCAAATCTCTGTAAAACTGAACCTTCATATCAGTGTCTAGGGTGTGGCCAAGATACTGATCACGTGCGGCCAACAAATCAGGATTATGCATCCACTCCGGCCCTTTGTAGAGAGGATGGAGTAATGAAGCTATCCCATGTATGGGAGGTCGCATATACTCCCATCTACTATCAACGATCTATAAGATAGTCTCTCTCCTGAAACAAAAAAAGATAAATTATTAATATATTTAATATATATGTTCATGATAAAAACAAAGCATAAATAAATTCTACATACCTATCGTCTGATATGTATGTACACATCTGTATGGATGCACGCATCTCGTGGAACATCGGATATAGAAGACCTAATGTAGAGCCCTCCGTATCTGTGAGACGGAGCAACTTCCATAAAGGTCGCAAGGTATCAATCTGCTGCCAGAATTGATCATCCAATAAAGTAAGCCGCACATTTTGTGCGGCATCTGTATGTGCTACTGCCATAAGCTCCCACTGAGGATCCACCACTGTCGTCCGCAATGGATTCCTGAGTCTACTGAGTCTATCAAAGATCAAGTAAGTGTATGCAAACCTCGTCTTTGAAGGTCGTATGATATCCAAATCGGGTGAATGCTTGCGAAAGATGGCCAATGCTTGGTGCTTCTTCCGCAAGAATGTGACGATCCGGACTGCTCTCTGCACAACTGGCTGCACCCATGATAGCTTAGAGATGTCCTCCATCATGAGATCAAGGCAATGTGCTTCACATGGGGTCCACATAATGTGTGGAAACTCCTCAATCATCTCCCCCATGCGTTTGCAATTCGATGCATTGTCTGTGACAATGTGAACTACATTCTTTGTACCTATCTCCAATATGGCCTGGCGGATATGGCGGTAAATAAACTCTCATGTGACTCTCTCACCACCAACACCAACATCAATAGCTCGTAAGAAAATGGTGCCTAGATAATCAGACATCAAGAAAATGAAATAATATTAATCTTAGCTTTTCACATGAAGAAAACAAATAAAGCACATGAAGTGTAAAGTGTACGCAATGTGCATACCTAAGCATGATGATACCAAAATGTTTATCATATGTCGACGTCAACAGTCACTCCAACCGTCAGCCATGATGGTGCATCCATACTGCACCCAACTATTTCTAATATGTGCAAGGGAGATATCAATACGCTCTCTCTCCTCATATAACATACCCTTGCGCATCCGATGATACTCAACGCCTGTCCATGTATCTGTATCTGTAAGAGGACCTACATCTGCACATGCTCTTATCATCCTCTTCCATTGTGTTGTACGTAAAACATTAAAAGAAATATTGCACTCAACAAGAGTGCGTGCAATCTGCACCTCTGCAATCCTTTTTCTCTCCTTCACCCAATTCTCTGAATAAACACGTCCACGTAAAGTGGACTGACTCTGAGTATGCATGGAAGGAGGAGGTGGCATAGTGGAAGTAGTACCATGATGTGAATCAAATGCACAAGAAGACTGCGAACCATCTTCCATATGAGCACGTTTTCTTGACTGAGTACTCCCTACACCACTATGATCATGAAGAAGTGCATCATCCTCTTCTTCTCTTTTCTCTCTACCGGGGAGAACTTTACCTTTAAACATATGCCCCCGCTCAGCAATAACAGCATCTGCAATATCACGAGGAACTGAAGTACATGCTCCTATGCCATTGCCACCAATACCCGAAACATGGCAAATGACTCGTGTAATCGTACTACTGAAACTACTCTTGCAATACTTGCATTGCCAGTGTTTTGTTCCACCTCCACTAGATGAGGTTGGAGTGGGCTCTGGTGATAGTATAGTGTGTGCCTTCCAATATGGATGGGTCTTCTTCGGCATGATGATAGACCTATGTTCAAATTTCAAAAAACATAGATTAATAATAAACCTATGCATGATGCATGATGCTCAGATGCTGGCAGCTGCTGTGCAATGTGCTATTGTGAATGAAACTGGCAGCTGCTGTGCAATGTGCTATTGTGAATGAAACTGGCAGCTGCTGTGCAATGTGCTTTTGTGAATGAAACTGGCAGCTACTGTGCAATATGCTATTGTGAATGATGCTGGCAGCTGCTGTGAATGATGTTGCTGTGAGAAATGATGCACATGTGAATGCAATGATGATGCAATGGCTGTGAAATGGTGATGCACATGTTATGCAATGATGATGCAATGGATGTGAAATTTGAATGGTGATGCACATGTGATGCAATGATGATCCAATGGATGTGAAATATGAATGGTGATGCACATGTGATGCAAAGATGCAATGGATGTGAAATTTGAATGCTAATGTACATGTGATGCAATGTGCATTGTAGTATGTACACATGTGCTGCAATGGCATGAATCACGATTCATGATGCAATGTGCATTATGCCCATGTGATGATGATGCAATGGTATGAATCATGATGGAATGTGCACATCATCAATGGCAGATGCTGTTATCAATGTGCATTATGCACATGTATGATGTGATCAATCATCATTGTGATGATGATGCAATGGATGTGAAATTTGAATGCTGATGCACATGTGATGCAATGTGCATTGTGCACATGTGATGCAATGGCATTAATCAGGATTCATGATGCAATGTGCATTATGCCCATGTGATGATGATGCAATGGCATGAATCATGAATCATGATGCAATGTGCACAATCCACATGTGAAGACATCATCAATGGCAGATGCTGTTATTGCAATGTGCACTATTCACATGTATGATGTGATCAATCATCATTGTGATGATGATGCAATGTAATAATGTATTATGTGCAACAAAATCTTTCTATCTATCTAATATCTATCTATGCAAATCCATGCAACAGAATGTGCCTCATTCAAAATAAATGTTTAAGCTTGTAGTCGCCACTAAGACTGAGTCGAACTGACTGAATGGATACTTTACAGACGGCTGCTTTTGTAGAAGTGATGGCAGATGCATTGTGCACATGTGATGCAATGTGCATTGATGATTGTGCACATGTGCATAAGTACCCTCTACAGACTCCAGAACCACGAAGCAGCTCGTGGTCGACACTAGGCAGTGACAGCAACTCGCGGTAAGCTCAGTAGCTTGGCATCACCCAGAGCAGTAGTTCGCACGATAGGCTCACGTCCCGAAAAAACGACCTAAGTCGTTCCAAACGATCGCCAAAAACACAAGTACCAAACCCGTACCGAACGCCTCGAACGACTCGTATGACTCGTACAAATCCGTAAGGTTCGAGTCTCGACTTTTTACTACCTTTCTCATCATCATCGAAGTCATTTCGCTCATTTAGAATCCTTGGATGTCATCTCATAAGTAGATGACACTGGACTCTCTGTGGGACTAACATCATTCCCCTCATCATCAAACTGAGGGGAATATTATCGAGCACATAAGACCCCCCTCTTCATAAATGTGGCCATATGTAGGGGTACTCTTTTTGTACTGGCCTCCTCTCCATGTGCAGTGGTCAAACTCGATCTATGTTGAATGATCAAGCCCTTCCCACGTCCACGGATCATTTTGATGTCTCTAGAGGTACCAACACGGCTCCGTATTTGCCTGTGAAAAATATCACCAAGCTAGAGGTTTTTTGTATGCAAACCTTTACCCATGAAATCTTACTTGCAAATATAGACACACACAGCATGATCATGATTCATGGAAGTTAAAAACATATCATATTAAAATTTCAAATTTCATGCGCATTGCACATGCACATGCACATGCATTTCCATGTGCATTGTACACATGCGCGAATACTAGATACTACATGAAGCATGATAAAAACTTTACACAAAAAATAGAATTACCTATATCCTCCATCAATAGATAAAGGCAATGTGTAGCACAAGGAGTCCACAAGATATGTTTATACTCTTCCTCTTACAGCTTTCCCATATGCAGACAATTGCTTGCATTGTTGGTTACAACTTGTACTACATTTTCAGCTCCCCACTATGCATATAAATTTGAAATTTCCAATATATTATCATTAATTGAAAATATCCGAAATTCAATTGCAAAAATTACAAATAAATAGATTATAGAATTAAAGTCCATTGCTTTGAATTCAAAAGATTAAAAGACAAATTTTCTAAAATTACTGTAAAATCAAAATTTTCGACGATAAGATAGAACAACTATGAGGACGCAAAGGAGGCCAATTGCTGAAACAATCCTCCAAGGAGCCCAATGGCTCAACAAGGTGTCAAGGAGCCTAATTGCTCAACAGGGAGCCAAGGATCCGAATTGCTAAAAGAGGGCACCAAGGAGTCCAATTGCTAAAAAAAAGGCCCCATGGAGCCCAATTGCTGGAAAGGGTGCCACGAAGCCCAACTCCACTTTTGGGCGCGAAGACACCCAAGGGGACAACAAGGGCACCAAGACTCCCAATTTCACCTATGACTAGAGAACAAAGTGGGCCATGCCCTCAAAAGGCAAGATGACTACAGGCTAAAAAGGCGGCCAAGTGGACCTCAACCACTCAGCATTACAAGACAAAGTCGGGCACTAATGGCGAATGATAAATGGAAGTGCATTAATTACCCACTACTCCTGTACGTTGAATGTAACAGACCCTCCTCTTGTATCCCATCCTTTGTCTATACAAGCAAGGCTCTTCATGAGAAGGAGGTGAAGATAGAGGATACAGAACCCACAACTAGTTCATACATCATCAGCCTAGCAACTTAGATGTGTTCTCTTGCTCATACCTTGGAACTACTAGTTCCTGCTAGTTGGTGTTAGTGCGAGGGTATCTCGGAGGATGGTTGAGAAGATAGAGTAGTACTTAGTTGTCACCGATCTTGTGTTTGCATAAGGATATTTCACTTGTTGTTCTTACATTATATCTTGTTGTTCTTCCATTGTATCTATGTCGATTCTTAAGTGTTCTTTTTCCTCTAATTTTATCAGTATGAGATTTGCACGGTGTTTATGAGATTTGCATGGTGTTCATAACATGCTCTAGGAGTAGTGCATTTTGCATTCCCTGTACCCACGCACAACTTCACCGTCTATAGGTGAAAATTTGGCACGCCCGGTGAGACAGTGGTTTTGGAGATTCCTTCAGAGGTCACTTTGATAGAGTACTCAAAAGGGTAGCTATTTTAGGCAACTTCAATATTGGGCGCAGTGCAGCCCTATCTTGTATTCAAGAATATTGTGGGAGCAAGGTAGCCCTACCTTGTGTCATGGATAAAGGAAACCATCCTGAACCTTAGATTCCATGTGAATCCTATATCTCATTATTGGTTCAGAATTAGGAGAAACCAATGCTTCCATTGCATCTGGAACGTGCCAAAACCCTAAGATCCACTGCCTATTTGCTAAATTCTGACATTCTGAGGTCCTGATCGATTTGCTGACATCATCAACTCGCAACCGCCCTTGGGAACCGCCCTTGAAAACCTATATAAGGAAGGGTTGGCCACATTCATAATCAGTCTCGCCAATACCAGTTTTGGGAGCTCAAGGAGTCATGACCGCCAAGTAAGTACTCTCCAAGTTCCAGTTCCTGTTCTTGTCTTGTTCCTTGTTCCAGTCCAGTCTAGTCTTGTATCCTGGACATCTAGTCTTGTCCTCTTGTAACCTCGTAGTACGAGATCTTGTCGAGTTCTTTCTTGTATCTAGTTTGTATCCTTCTTGTAATCTAGATATCTTGTTTCATACTTACGTTCCCGGGTTCTGGGATCTCTTGTATCATCTCTAGTGGAGTTATTCATACCTATCAGTCCCGAGTCGTGGGACATCTTGTATCAGTCACGTATTCTTGTATTGTTTTCCCTTCGTGGGTGTTCTTGTAACCAGAAGCGTATTTCCGAAATCTTGTCTACTGTAGTCAAAGAGCACAATCTAGTGCTCCCTTGACATTTTGGCAAGACTAGCTTCTATCCAAGACCAATCATCATGGAGAATGCTTATGAACAGATTGTAGCATCACTTCGGAGTCTCCAACAACAAGTCGAAGACCTAACTCATGGATAGACACAAATTGAGATGGGACATCCAATGCATGTAGGATCACTCCTCCAAGAATTACAAGAACGAATCGGGAGTCTTCAGAAAAATCAAGGGAGTATGCAAGTAAATCAACGACCTAGTACATCCTTCATGAGGGAACCCAAGATCTGCATGCCAGAAAAGTTCGATGGTGATCGCACAAAGTTCAGAGGATTCTTGCAACAAGTCAAATTGTATATCCGTATGCAGCCTGATAGATACACTGATGATGCATCCAAGGTCGGTTTTATTGGAACCTTGCTCTATGGTCAAGCATTATCATGGTTCGCCCCAATCTTGGAGAAGAATATGGCCGTACTTCATGACTATGAGGGGTTTCTTGGAGAGCTCATTGCCACATTTGCAGATGCAGATATCAGTCGAGTGGCAGAAACAAAACTTCGGAAGCTACGTCAAGGTAATCACCCTGCCTCTACCTATGCATCAAAGTTTAGGCGGTTGATATGTGACCTCACTTGGCACGAAGATCATTTCATAAGCCAATTTAGATGGGGCTTAAGAGATGATGTGAAGGACCTTCTACTCACGATGCCAGAGGTTAAGACATTGAATGAATACATCAACCAAGCTATTCAATGTGATAACCTCCTTTTTGAAAGGAAACAAGAAAAACAAGTAGAAGGAAGACCTCCCCAATGGAAACCCTTTCAGCCCACTCCTAGAGATGAGTCTATGCTTGAACCTATGCAAATAGATGTAACTAGCTTTCAACCTCTAACGCTAGAAGAGAAACAGAGAAGGAGAGTTAATAAGTTATGTCTCTATTGTGGAAACCCTGGACATATTGCAATTAATTGTCCAAACAAGAGAACAAACTCCAAAGTCTCAACCACCCTTGTAGAGCAAGGAAACGAAGAAGTCCAGTTGTAAAAGAGACCCTACAGTCGGACCATGATATAAGAAAGGGTCTCATTGTTCCAGCTACACCCATAGAAACATGTCTTGCACCTGTCAAGTTAATCATGCCCAAGAAGACCCTTTCCCTTACAGCCCTAGTAGATTCAGGAGCCTCCTCATGTTTCATCAATGAAGGATTGGTTAAGAAACATGGAATTCCTGTACTTCTGAAGAACAAACCAGTAGTAGCTCAAGTAGTAGATGGACGACCTCTAGCATCTGGGAATATAACCGTGGAAACCACACCATTAAGAGTACACCTTGGTGACCATGAATCCCACATATGTTTCAATGTAATATCGAGCCCAGTACATCTAGTTATCATTGGAATGCCCTGGTTAAAGAAGCATAATCCAGACATTAATTGGGAAAAGAATAAAATCACCTGTCGAGATATCCGGAAGAACCCAACATATGTCGGAGCCAAAGCCTTCATTACATGCAGTAAGGAAGGAACCTACATATATGATCTATGCCATACCAGCTCAAGAATCCAAGACAGATGATCTAGTACAGCTACCCAGTCGGTACAAAGGCTTTGAAGATGTTTTTGAAAAGAAGAATGCAGATATCCTCCCAAAGCATAGACCTTATGATTGCCCCATAGATCTTCAAGAGGGAGCACAACCACCCTTTGGACCAATCTACAGACTATCCCCAGAGGAACTTACAGAACTATACAAGAACATTGATGAGAATCTAGCGAAGGGGTTTATCAAACACTCGAAGTTTCCAACAGGAGCTCCTATTTTATTAGTAAAGAAGAAGGATGGGACTCTCCGGATGTGTGTAGACTATCGTGGATTGAATAAAGTCACTATAAAGAACAGATACCCGCTACCACTTATATCATAGCTCTTGGAACGCCTTGGAAAAGCAAAATTCTTCACGAAGAACAATCCAATGTAGGTCGAAGGACAATCCAATGTAGGTAGAACCAACCAAGGACAATCCCTTCGTGCCCAATAAAGGCAAGAAGCTTACTACAGTGGTAAAGGAAATTTCAGCCTCCTCTACAAATCCATCTGACTCTATAGATGCTTATGATGCTACATGTTTGGAGTTTGTACCCTCGAAACCACTCCCCTCTAGGGATGTATATGAAGGTACTTCTTCATTCAGTAATACCTCGCAAGGATTCCATGGAATCTTACCACATGCTTATTTGAATATCCAAGAGAAGAAGGAAATGCTTAAGCACTTATTTTCAGAGGCTCAACTCATAGACATGGGGCTACATACCTTCTCATTGATGCCCCCTTCCATTGATCCTGATCATACGGAGGTCTTGGATTTTTTCAAATCTTTCCCAAACTTCCCTGCTGGGGTCCTGACCATCAAAATTCTCTCATCCGCAATGAGGACTCTTACTCTAGACTAACCTCTTGGAGTACCTACATTCTCAACTATTGGCGAGGATCTACTTCTCGAAAAGTGTAAGGAGGCATTCGAAGATAAGCAAGCTCCTTTAGCACTTCACCTTTTCTAAGAGCTTTCAGATTTTACTTTATGCTCAGAAACATGAAGGCTAAGCTCTCATTTAGTAACTTACCACTGTGTGACTGGCTTTTATAATTCTTGACTTCAAAACCATATTCATACCATCGACTTCTCTGGCATTCAATGCTATACAAGAGAAAACGATATGTGGCACAAACAAACAAAAGAGCAAGCAAGTTTCATATATATTCACCATGCCCTTTCGCATGGTTACGCACCCTTCAAGCACTATATCTACAAATTCAACCTTCCTGACCACTCACAAACACAAGAAGAAAGAACAAAAACAGAAATATGTGCTTAGAAAACCAAAGGTGCCTAGTCCCAACAAGAAAAGAGCAAAGGTGGCTAAGGATTCACAAGAGGATCTAAACGCACTCCATTCACAGACAAAGGATATGCGGCACTAGGTAAGAAACAAGCCTTCTCTACTCTGATTTTCACTTCCATTTCTGATGTTGCACATACTCCTCCTGCTCCACATACACATCCTCCTGTTATAGTCTCTCTCATGTATACCACTGCCACTACACCTGCTACTTCATCCATGCACACAGCCAATGCCACTACACCACTTGCTACTTCATCCACCACCACTGCCACTACACCACCCACTACTTCATCCATGCACACCACTTCATAACCAACTCCAAGCTCTCCACCCAACCCTATTCCTCCACCTCCCTCTCCACAGCCTAACCCTTCATCTCCGCAACCCACTTTCCACCCCCCCCAACCAACATGGATCACGGAGCACCATCCCCTCTATCTTCACCACCATACTCAGCCTTACTTCCATCTTTACTAGTTTCTACATCCACTCCCCTCCCAATCGCACCACATCCACCTTCACCTACACCCTCCATCACTTGTCCTTCGACCCCTATACCCCACTCTACTTCTCCATTAGTACCCCACACAGCACCTCCATTTTCACTTTCTACTCCCAACCTACCAATCAACATGGCGGCTCAAACTCTTCGATATATGATGCAACTCTGTTGCGAAGGGAAAAATACCATTGGAACAACAATTAACAGCTTTTGAGGAACATCAAAGGTATATCATAGCCATGAGCACTCTAGTGCAGACACTCGAGAGATACCACAGAGAGCTTAGGGAGAAGATGGCATACATAGAGGCAGATAACAGAAGGTTGCAGACACAGTTGCTTACAGTCACACATCAAGAGCAAGAGATTATAAGTTTACAGGCGGCTAATGAGAATTTGAAGAAAAAGGTGGCATTCTACCAAGAGAAATATGAAACAGCAAAGGCATTGCATCATATGGCAGCGGACCTCTTCTCAACCAGGGAATCCTCTCAGGATCCTCCATCCACGAGTTAGCAGATTTCCTGCATTGTATTTCAGTTTCATGCTTGCATTCATAATCATAGCTTAGTGATAGTGTTTTTCATCACCTACACTAAAGTAGACTTGGATTTTGATTACTTATTTGTAGCCATGGACATGCCATTTTATGGCTAATTTTGTATATGTATTTTCATTTATTCCCTATTTTTAAGTCTTCATATACCTTTACTGTATTTCGTTTTATTTCAGTAAAAAAAAAAAAAGAAAGAGGCAGCAACATGGCACAAGGCACTTTCCGAGACGGAGAGTTAAGTAATAGCAGGCAACTAGTACAGCCTATATTAAGGCCCTACAAAAAAATTTTGATACAATTAAGTATTCTTATATTCTCGGTTTGATTACAGTCTAATTCCATAGGAGAGACCAATTGTCCCAAAATTGCTCCAATCGAAAAAGGGAGACCAATTTCTCCAAAATTGGTCTCACTGGTATAAGTCGAGGAGGAGAGACCAATTTCACTGAAATTGGTCTCATGGACTAATTTTCCCAGAATTGGTCTTATGGTCTAAATTCCAAAACTGGTCTCAAAGACCAATTTCCCAAAATTCGTCCAAGACACAAATTCATCCAAGATAAAGAATACGGTTATTAGTGAAGACTAAATTATTCGAAGAAGCAATAAGTGGGACAACTAGTCTTGATTAGCCACTACAAGTTGAGGACCCACCAAAAGCGGTCGATCAAAAAAAGAGAGTGAAAACTAGAGAGCAGAGAAAGAGAGTGGAGACTAGAGTACTAAATTTGGCAAAGTACTGGACTTGACAGAGCACCAGAAAAGTGTAGAGTCAATATAATAGTGGAGGTAATAGAATAGTGGAGTAACCGCCTTGCAAAGGTGGCTCATATAAAGAAAGGAGCTCAAGAACTAGAGAGCATGTCATAGAAAATAGAGAAGGAGAGTACATAGAAGAGTAAGGATACTTGAGGAAGTGCGTCCATAGCAGCTCAAGAGAAAGCTTCAGAAGCTCCAAGATTTGGACTAGAGTCTCTGGTCTTGTCACATAGGGTGGAGAAGCGCACTGAGTTTAGTAAGGCCTAAGTGCTTTCGCAGGAGGCTTGTGTGCTTCAGCAATACATTGGAGGTTGGCTTGTGTGCTTCAGCAGTACATTGGAGGTTGGCTTGTGTGCCTCAGTAGTGCATTAGAGGTTGCTAGTTTGCATCAGGAGCTTCCCTTTGTAGCCATTGCTTCCTTTCATTGTCATTGTTCTGTACATGTCCTTGTATCTTGTATATTTCCATGCTTGATGATCATATACATACTAATGCTCTTGTGACTCTTATTTCGAAGATTCTAGTCTCATCTTATAATATCCTTGTTGTTTTTTGCAAAGCATACACAGTGCATACTCCACTGAGTAAAAGAACCCACCTCGAGCACAAGAAGAACAAGAATTTCGTTTACAGCCTTCTCTTGGATAGAAACTAGTCTTGCCAAAATATCAAAGGACTAGATTGTGCCCTCTGACTAGACTTGAACAAGATTTAAGAAATATGCTTCTGATTATAAGTTCATCCATGCAGGGAAATAATACAAGAATATAGAGCTCGTACAAGGAGTCCCACAACCTGAGACTGATAAATATGGATAATTGGACTAGAGAAGATACAAGAGATCCCACAACCGAGGACTGTAGATATGAAGCAAAGTATCTGGATTAGAAGAATTCCCTTGAGGGCGATAGACTAGGTACAAGAAAGAAGTGTACAGAATCTCGTACTACGAGATTATAAGAGGACAAGACAAGATGTCGCAGATACTAGACTAGACAAGACTAGAACAAGGATCAACACTAAAACTGAAACTCAAACTTGGAAAGTACTTACTTGGAGATCACGACTCCTTGAGCTCTCGAGATTGGTATTGGCAAGATTGAGGACGTATGTGGCCAAGCCCTCATATAGGTGTTCAAGAATGGTTAAGAATCGATGATGTCAATAATTCGAAACAAGACCTCTAGATATCAGAATCAAGAGAATAGACAATCGATCTTAGGGTTTTGGCTTGTTGGATGTGATGGAAGCATTGGTTTCTCCAAATTTTGAACCAATCATGAGATATAGAAACTCACACAGAATCTGAGATTCCATATGGTTTCCTTTGTGTCCATAACACATACCACTTCTATTTTCACCTTGTAATAGACAATGCTCTTCATTAGGTGTAAGTATTTGACATGAATCTTTCTTCTTTGGAACATGATGACCTCCTTTCTTGCAAATAATGACATATTTCCTTCTTAGGTGTAGATGTGAATGAAGTTGATTTCTCCTTAGGTATAGATGAAGTAGTTGAAGTAGAGATTGAAGAAGATGTGGTTAAAGATTTAGAAGAAGATGGCTTACTTTCTTTTTTTGATTGTTGAGTTTCCTTCTTCTTCTTCTTAATCTCCTTCTTCTTCCTCTTCTTCTTCTTCTTCTTCTTCTTGCCTTTGGATGATGACACCATAGCTTCATCATTCTCTTCCAAACTCTTCTATTGATCTTCATCTTGAAGTAATAGGAATTACAACTCTTCAAATGAAATTTCTCTCTCTTGTAGAGAGAGAGAGAAGTAATAAAAGAACGATATGTGGATGAAAGTGAATTGATAAGAGTGTTTACCATCTCTTCATTAAACATGTTGATTCCAATATTAAGAACTTAATACAAAATGTCTTTAAGCTTCAAAATAAGAGATTGTACTAGCTCACCAACTTTCATGTGTGTATTTACTAATTGCCTCTTTAGATGAGCTTTCCTCGGATGGTTTCCATATCGATAGAGATTCTCCAACTCCAACCAAGCTTGAGGAGAGGTTTTACATGACTTGATTTTGAGGAATAATATGATGCTTCATATTCATAGCTATAAAAGACAGCACTTGAGCATCTCTTGAATCCCATTTGGACTTCTCTTTAGAAGGTTGAATCTACTTTCCTTTGTCTGTGGATGATGAAATAACTTTTTCTTCTTCTTCCTCTATCTCTTGGGCAGATATTGGAGGAGCAAGCTTCTTGGAAGAAGCCAACTTCCTTCATCTTGGAAGTTTACCATTAACAATATTTCGCAAGTCGTTGAAAACTAGCGAATTCATCATCATGAAACTCCACATAAAATAGGTAGAAATTTAACTTCTTATGTATGTGCACAAAAGCTCTGATAACAAATGTTGAAAGTAAGGTAGGCCCAATAATAATTCCACAAGATCTTTCCAATATTTAAACCCTTGCTCATGTACAAACCTTGAACCAAATAAGATAGGTGAATGAACAAAAATAAACAAGAGACAAGAGAACGTAAATGAGTAGCTACAGTCGACTTTAAATAATAACTACTTGATGAAATAATAACCATACAATGTGTGTAATATACAAAATTTGGATAATAGGCTGAATATGAAATGGATCTAAGTACATATATTGAAGAGAAGTGTGTCTCACAGTTAGAGAAAGTGAAAGCGTTCTTGAATATGAAGAGAAAATAAGATTGTTTATGGAAAAATAGTCTATGTGCTGTAAATAAGGTAGAATTCTGCAACCCTAACAGAATTTGGCTTTTTCTCTCATATAAGCAGCCATAGAAGCTTTTGCTCTTTACGTAATAGGTGAAAAACTTGGTACAAACTGCAAGACTTGAAAAATAACCAGAATATAGGCGCCACTTACTAAAATCAACATGTACACTCTTGGGAGTGTGTAAAGAAAAAGAGGGCAGCAGCAAATCACCCAAAATCAGCTTCTTGACCACCTAGGGCAGCACCTCCAGGCTCCAGCTAGTAGACACTTGAGGAAGTGTGTATGTGATAGTGCATGCACACCCCTAGTAGCCTTTATATAGAATTATGTCCCCATGAGCAAGTTTTATGAATAAAGCACCAAAGCCATCTATTGCACTTGCATGAGCTGAATTCATTATTTTTGGCTTTTTCTTACGTGAAAATAACAATGGCTTAATTATGGGGCACAATGACCCTATCTTCTAACAAAAAGTTGCTTTCCTTGATCACCACAATGTCCTGTATCATTTGATGTGTTTAACTTTTGAAAAGCATAAAATCAGAAAATTAGGGTTTCATATTTTGATGATTTTCAGGTCTCAGATGGTCATGTATTAAATATTATTAGATATCTCTTTTGAAGAACTATAAGAATATGTAATAATAATTTTGACAATTTCTGAGAATTAAGGTTTGCTGGAAATTAAGATTAAACCCCTTGATAAGACATTGTTTTCCAACAATTACTATAAAACATGTGTATGGTGAGTGAGATATTCTTTAGTTATGAGGTAGCATTATAAGGTCAAGAGAAGAGTAGCACACACCATCAATACTATTATCCTAATTTTGTTCTAGCCATGCTCTTTTCTTAACTGCATTATGTATCCCAACATTGAAACCTTTTCTTAACAGGTTTACAACCTTGACATACCTTGATCTTGACAAGACTATCTTCAACATTCCTTTCAAATTTTTCAAATACCACTAGACTCAGACAAACTTATTAACCTATCAGAAGTTGACACATCTGAAAGAAGACTTACATGCATATACTGCTTCTCCAGTTCGTCCAAATTCATCAGTAGAATTATGTAATCACCTGCAATACGACACATGTTATGAGATAGAGAAAACAAGTCAAAAAAATAATAAGAAGAAACTGAACGAGTTGAACTAACATTGTATATGTACAGTTTTGAAACACCCTGTTTTTCAGCAGTGGTCCATGTATTCGAAGGGTCCCAGGCACTCCATGGGTCCTTGAACCCTCTGATAAGCTTCATGAAGGCACCTAGCAAATATCTTGTATTTTTACTGATTAAGCCCCTGAATAAGAGAAGCTGCACAATCTCCTAAGGATTTTCCAGAAGCAACCAGCAGTCCACCAATGCTTGCTAATCATAACTTCAACCACTGCATCAGACCTTTTCTGATATTTTCTTTGTTTCCATATTCTTCATTCCACTTCATGCCAGCACTGGCCAAGAGAGAGGAAAAACTGATGGCAAAGTAAACATATCATCGCATTTGAAATTCACAGCAGTTATTCTGGCTGCTGCCTCAACTCGGAATTCCCTGTTATTGCTCAATTATATCCACAAGTAAACAAGCATGACATAAGATTCAGAATCACTGTTATTCAATCATGTGTGATTTTTCAAAAGCCTCTGTGCCAAGCTCTACATGTCCCAAGCTTTTACAAACACCTAACATACTTTGCCACAACTCCAGGCCACAAGGCAATGGTATTTTCTTGATTACTGTTGTCGCTTTGTTGAATTGACCTCTTTTAAAAAATAGGTCCAGGACACAATAATGATGTTCAAGCATTGGGAGAAAACCAAAATTATTGGTCATGATTTCAAAGACTGTGCAACTTCCATCAAGAAGATCAGTTCGATTGCATGCATTTAGTATGATTAAAAAGGTGACAGGATCTGGATGTATACCTTCTCTTATCATTCTTTCATATAAAGGAAAAACGTTTTCACTTTTTCCCATCTGAACATAGCCTGAGATTAGAATATTCCATGATGTGACCACCCTAGCAGGAAGCTTATCAAAAACCTCCTGTGCTAAATGGAGTAAACCACACCTAGCATATAAATCAACTATAGCGCTGCCCACCATAGGATCACTTTCCAATAAACCCTTTCTTTCAACTTCAGCGTGCAAATATTGGCCTCTGTCTATTGCTCCTATGCTGCCACATGCTTTCAAGACACAAACTAATGTCACTTCATTTGGGATGGTACCTTCTGATTGCATTTTGTCAAAGCATAATAATGCTTCATCACCATCTCCAGAATCAGCATAACCAGAAATAACAGCAGTCCATGAGACCACGTCATGAGTTGGAAGATTGTCAAAAACTTTCTTTGCCATAGTAAAATACCCGCATTTGGTGTACATGTCCACCAATGCGTTGCCAACTGAAAGATTTTTATGAAGCATTCCATTTTTTGCAACTTCAGCATGTATTTGTCGACCAGTATCAATGGCTCTCAGACTGCCACAAACCTTCATAATGCAAACATATGTGACAGGATTTACAAGAATCTCTCTAAGTTGCAACTTTCTATAGATATCAAAAGCTTCCTCATAATACCCATGTTCAGTACACCCCATCATGAGAGCATTCCAAGCTGAAATCTCTTGAACAGGAAGATCGTCCAATATTTGCTGTGCCTTTGAAAGAAACCCACATTTAGCATACATATTGATCAAAGCACTACCAATTATAGGGTCAATGTCAAGTAAACGATGCTTTTCAACATATGAATGTATTGCTTGACCCTTCTCCAAAATATCTACGCTTGAACAAACTTTCAGCATCGCAATGAGTGTGCTAATATCTGGAAAAACACCTTCTGACTGCATTTTACTGAAACTTTCCAAAGCTTCATCAACATGATCACAGTCTGCATATCCTGCGATTAACACTCCCCATGAAACAGTGTCCCTAGATGGAAGTCTTTCAAACACTTCAAGTGATTTTCCAGAATACCCACACTCCATGTACATATTCACCAAGCCATCACCCACAAAAATGTCCCTCTCAACTAATTCTTTCCTCTCAATCTCTGTATGTAATTCAATGCCTTTTTCTACATTCTGTGCACTGCCACAAGCTTTTAGGAGGAGGGCATATGTTGAAGAATCTGGAGAAACTGACTTCGATATCATATTTTCAAAGAGTCGAAACACTTTGTTATTATGTCCATGCTCTACATGTCCTCCAATCAAAGCATTCCATGAAAGTACATCGAAAAAAGGCATCTTATCAAAGACTTCTTGTGCTTTGGTTAGACATCCACACCTTGCATACATATCCACCAAAGCACTTCCCACTGTTTTAACATTCTCCAGTAGCCCAAGTCTTTCAACTTCAGCATGTATTTCTTGACCTTGATCAATAGCTCCCAGACTGCCACATGTTCTCAAGCCAGAAATGCAAAGAGGAGCATCAAGAACAATACCATCATTTTTCATCTGGACAAGAAACTTCAATGCCTTTTCATAGAAACCAGTTTCAAGATATCCAGCAATTAGTGCATTCCATATGACTGCATCTCGTGCTGGAAGCATCTCAAAAATTTCCTGCGCTTTCATCTGAAACCCACATTTGGTATAAAAATCAATCAATGCAGTGCCAACAAAAGGGTTTCCTTCCAGACCTTTGGCCTTAATGTCAGCATGTATTTGTTGGCCCTCAACCATGGCCTTCATTATACTGCAAGCTCTCAGGCTGCAGACATATGTTGAAGCATCAGGACATATGCCCTCAGATAACATTTGCTCAAAGCAGTTAAATGCTCTCTCATAGTGCCCATATTCAACAAAACCTGCCATTAGAGCTGTCCATGAAATGACATCTCTTTCTGGCAGCTGTCTAAACACATAGGTTGCTTCTGCAAGGTGGCCACACTTAGCATACATATCTAGGAGAGTACTATTTAGCATAACGGTATCATCCATGAAACCCAACTTTGTGATTTCTGCATGAATCTCTAGGCCCAATTGTACAGCTCCTTCCAGAGAGCAGGCTTTCAGGATACAAAGGAATGTTACAGTTGTTGGTAGAACGCCCTCAAGTTGCATCTTTTCATAGTAAGCAAATGCCTCTTCAAGACGTCCATGATAGGTATGCCCTGAAATCAATGTATTCCATGAGATCACATCCCGGACCTGAAGTCTCTCAAATATTTCCATAGCCCTGGTGACTGTGCCACATTTGGCATATAAATCAAGCAGAGAGGTCCCAAGAAAGCCATTTTTCTCTATCAGACCTCTCCTTTCAATGTCAGAATGTATGATAACACCAATTTCTAGATTCTGAAGCTTTGTGGAAGCTTTTAGCAATGCCACAAAATTGTATCCCTCAAAAAATTCACAGACTTTATCTTGTACTGTATCATAGAGTTCAAGAGCTTCCTCCAGCATTCTAGATTTGAGGAAGCCTAAAATAAGTGCAGCCCCACACTTTGGACTTGGGTCGTCCAACCTATCAAAAACATGCTTGGCCTCCTGGATGCTATCAACTCTTACCAACAATAGTACAAGACGATTTCCAAGCTGTTGGTGATTTTCAAGACCCGTCTGTCGTATGTGTGCATGCAAGAGAAGTGCATACTCGCGATTCCTTTCAATTCTGCATCTATCTATAAGAGAAGCTAAGTCATGAATCAAAAGTCCATCCAGATTTCTCCCATAAACCGTGGATTTATCTTCATCATGCACCCTGGATGTAGATGATAGATGTCTAGACTTCGCTATAATTTGAAGCGTGATCTGGAGCCCAGCTTTGCGACAGAACATCCATGGAAGAAGCTTGTTGAGTGTAAACAGATAATGTGACCTTCTTGAATATATTCTCAGCATGCAATGAGATGATAGACTCGCAAGAGCTCGACAATAAAGACCCACGATCAAGAAAAATTTGTCGCTAATATGAAACAGGGAATCGTTGATATCCACTTTGGTTCAGAATTCATATGTAGAGAATATCATAACGGGCAGGTCTGTGTGGTTTTAAAGTCTTTCCTTTCTTCAAGATCGTAGCACAAGAATCAATACGTTCACAGTAGTGGATCCCTTAACCAGGCGACATTAATTCAAGATTGCAGCACAAGAATCGACAGGTCCACAGAAGGGGATCCCTCATCCAGGCGATCAGAGGTTTAAGCTCCTATTTAATGTCCCTAACTTTTCTTTTCCTTTTTTTAACAGAACTGCTTTAGATTAATTGACAAAACATGTACACGAGCTTTAAAGGAGGTTACAGTGAATTTCAAAGCAGTTTATCTGTCCCTAATATATTTGTAAATTTTTTTACAATTACTTTTTCATTTTTCACAACAGGAGGTCCCAGATGGACTCACAGTTGTCTTAGTGTCTTCAAGTCACGATGATAATTCATCAGTCCATCCTTCTCGCAGCACCACCTTGCACTGCCGACGCTAATCCATCTACTCTGAGCGCTTCATTAAAAGTAATGCTGTTCTTCACGGCGTCTGGGCAATGCTATTGTATCACAGACAAGGCAATAGCATGCAAAGCAGCCAAGCTCGCACAGCTGACGATCTTTGTTCACATGCTAGTCAAACGTTCGACTTGTTAGAGAGCTATCCCAGGATTTTCAATCAATGTCTTCCTCTTAGAGAGGGGAAGCTCATGTGCATTTTGACTGTAGTGAGCTGACATGGGTTGTGACTACGGCGAATGGGTGCCAAATTCCAATGATAGTATCATCTCTATAGGGTAGGACCACTTGCCATGTTTACATTGATGTCATAGGAATGTGCTTTAGCCCAGGAGAGGTGTCCATGACCCCTCAGGTAAAAATATTGGGCCAAAGGAGTGAAATCAACGGTTTAACTTGAAGGGAATTGATGATTTGACTATCATAATCTATCATCTCGTCAGCCGATTCAGGATCTTGGATAAGTCTGGTAGTGTAAATAACCCAAGCACATTCGGCATCTTGGACAAGCCGGCTCCCTTTGAGGTGGGGAGAGGGGGTTCCATCCCGCAACATGCACTTGGACATCTTCTTAACAGTTGGGTTGGATGGAAATGTAAGTTCCAAGCTTGTGGACTTTGGCTTTCGAGCACAATATTTTACATCCTCTGTGATCAGTGGACTTTGTTTTCAACCTTTCCGCTCATCTAATCGAGTTTCAATGTTGGGCCTTAGGGTCATCTCTTCAAAACATCTATGCTAGTGGTTCTTTAGGCTCAGTAATCCCTCGAGGCATCTAACCTACTTTGTGGGATACACCTTTGGGCCCATCTAATCCAGTTTCAATGTTAGGCCTTAGGGTAGTCCCTTCCCAACATCTACCCTAGTGGGTCTTTAGGCTCAGTAATCCCTTGAGGCATCTCACCTACTTTCTCCGATAGGCCTTTGGGCCCATCTAATCTAGTTTTAATGTTGGGTCTTAAGGCATTCCCTTCCGAATATCTATGTTGGACTTCATTTTCGACCTTCTTGTCTAATCCAGTTTCAATGTTGGGCCTTACTGTCATCTCTTCCCAACATCTACCCTAGTGGGTCTTTAGGCTCATTAATCCCTCAGGACATCGAATCTACTTTGTGGGATAGGCCTTTGGGCCCATCTAATCGATGTTTCAATGTTGGGCCTCATGGCAGTCCCTTCCCAACATCTACCCTAGTTGGTCTTTAAGCTCAATAATCCCTCGATGTGTTTAACCTAATTTGTGGAATATGGGGGTCCAATGGGTACTAAGTCAGCCCTCATTTGTACTTTCAAAATAATTCAAACTAATCCAAAAAGTTAGGCCTTATGTGTGTGTATATGTATATGTATATGTATATTTATATGTATATGTATATGTATATGTATATGTATATGTATATGTATATGCATATGTATATGTATATGTATATGTATATGTATATGTATATGTATATGTATATGTATATGTATATGTATATGTATATGTATATGTATATGTATATGTATATGTATATGTATATGCATATGTATATGTATATGTATATATACATGTAGATGTATATGTATATGCATATGTATATGTATATGTATATATACATGTAGATGTATATGTATATGTATATGTATATGTATATGTATATGTATATGTATATGTATATGTATATGTATATGTATATGTATATGTATATGTATATGTATATGTATATGTATATGTATATGTATATGTATATGTATATGTATATGTATATGTATATGTATATGTATATGTATATGTATATGTATATGTATATGTATATGTATATGTATATGTATATGTATATGTATATGTATATGTATATGTATATGTATATCCATATGTATATCTATCCACACACACACACACACACACACACATATATATATATATATATATATATATATATATATATATATATATATATATATATATATATATATATATATATATATATATATATATATATATATATATATATATATATAGTGTGTGTGTGTGTGTGTGTGTGTGTGTGTGTGTTGGGGGGGGGGGGGGGGGGGGGGATATATGTCTTCTGATTTTAATGCATTTCTGGCTTAACATGGGATAAAATATTAGTGTATAGTGTTGTATACACCTCAACAGAATGGAGTTGTTGAAAGGAAGAATAGGTGCCTCATGGAGATGGCGAGGTGTATGGTCAAGAGTCAGACTTTACCACATAGTTTTTGACTTGAGGTTGTTATGTGTGCAGCATATGACTTAACAGGTGTCCCACCAAAGCATTATAGTCTATCACTCCATATGAGGCTTGGCATGGTTGCACACCATTTGTTGCTCATCTGCGTGTCTTTGCTTGTCTCACATATGCATTAGTGCATGAACAACAACTCAAGAAATTGGATGATAAAGCAATGAAATGTATTTTTGTTGGGTACAATTTTAAAAGCAAAGGCTTTCATCTGTATCATCCACATAGTAAACGCATTTTGGTTAGCCGTGATGTTGTTCTTGTGGAAGATGCAATTCAACCATTACTTTCATGTACTAAGGAGATATCAATTAGCTCCAAAGATGTGTATGACACTTTGCTACCTCTTTTTATAGGTGGATAGTGCTGGTCCAAATGGGGCGATTTCTCAGCCTTTATAGATTCCACATGATGATGCAGATTTACATGATGCACTTGTTGATGAGAGGGCTCATATAGAGGAGCTTAAATGGATGACGCACACTTTGCGAGATAGAAAGTTAGAGACACCTCTGTTATATCGTACTCGTTTAGGCTCTCATAGTGCTTCTTTTGCATCATATTGCTATGCTATGGCTGCCTCTAGTCTTTGTGATGAGAATGAGCCTGTTTCGTTTGATGAAGCACAAAATTCTGAAAATTGGATGGCTGCTATGCAATTAGAATATGATGTTCTTATGAAAAATGTACCTGGCCTTTATGTGACTTGCCTCCTCGCAAGAAGGCCACTGGCACTGAGTGGGTATATAAGTTGAAGCATAAGCCTGATGGAACACTTGACATTTATAAGGCTAGGCTTTTTGCAAAAGGTTATGCTCAAGAAAGAGGCATTGATTTTGATGAGAACTTTGCACCGACATGTCGAATGACTACTGTTCATAGCATCTATGTGCTTGCAGCTTATCATGGTTGGGACATGCATCAGTTGGACATTAAAACTACATTTCTAAATGGTGACTTGCATGAAGAAGTGTATGTCTTTCAACCCCCTAGTTTTGTGCAGAAAGGGCATGAAAACAAAGTGTGCAGGTTGAAAAAGGTATTATATGGTTTGAAACAAGCACCACATGCTTGGTATGAAAAGATACATGCATGCTTGATTGCACATGGTTTTGAGAAGAGTCCAACTGAGAGCACCTTATACGTTAAGCATGCAAATGATGTGGTTCTGGTCATTGTTGTCTATATTGATGACATGGTGCTCACTCGCCCTAATGAGAAGCATATTGCTGATTTTAAGGTTGATTTACATGCCTCATTTGAGATGTCAAATTTGGGGCATTTTCATCATTATTTGGGTATTTAGTTTATGCAAGTTGATAATGGACTAGCTTTGTGTCAAACAAAATATGTTTACACATTATTGCAGCATTTTGGCCTTGAAGTTTGCAAACCTATTGCCACTCCTATGGAGACAGGTTTATGATTGAGTCTTCATGATGTTGGAGATGCATTTGATGTTGTTCTCTATCAACAGGCTGTTGGATGCTTGATTTACTTATGCATTACTCGATTAGATATTCAGTTTGTTATCTCAAAGAAGAGCAGGTTTATGCATTGCCTAGGTGTCAAGCATTGGCAAGCGGTTAAGTGGAGTGGTACTGGGCTCACCAAGGGGATCACTACCTCTAAATTTACATGCTTTTTTTGACTCTGAATAGGCTCGTTTCTATGACACTCGTGTGTCCACCAGTGGTTTTTGCTTCAGACCTGGTACCTCATGCATATCTTGGTTGAGCAAGATGCAACCTATTGTGGCCACTTCTAGTTGTGAGGTTGAGTATACAGAAGCTTTCACAGCAACTGTGTAGTCTATGTGGCTCATAGGTAGTATGGCTTATTTGAGTGTTGGTGAGTCTTCTACCACCACCATCTTCACTAATAGTAAGAGCACATATCATCTCGTCAGCCAATTCAGGATCTTGGATAAGTATAGTATTGTAAATAACCCAAGCACATTTGGCATCTTGGATAAGCCAGCTCCCTTTGAGGTGGGGAGAGGAGGTTCCATCCCTGCAACATGCACTTGGACATCTTTTTAGTAGTTGGGTTGGATGGAAATGTAAGTTTTCAAGCATGTGGAGTTTGGCTTTTGAGCACAATATGTTACATCCTCCGTGACCAGTGGACTTTGTTTTCAACCTTTCAACTCATCTAATGAAGTTTCAATGTTGGGCCTTAGGGTCATCTCTTCCCAACATCTACCCTAGTGGTTCTTTAGGCTCCATAATCCCTCGAGGCATCTAACCTACTTTGTGGGATAGGCCTTTGGGCCCATCTACTCCAGTTTTAATGTTAGGCCTTAGGGTAGTCCCCTCCCAACATCTACCCTAGTGGATCTTTAGGCTCAGTAATCCCTCAAGGCACCAGAATGGAGTTGCTAAAAGGAAGAATAGTTCACTCATGGAGATAACAAGGTGTATGGTCAAAAGTGAGGCTTTACCATAGTTTTTGGCTTGAAGTTGTTATGTGTGCAACATATGTACTTAACAGGTGTCCCATTAAAGCATTAGAATCTATCACTCCATATGGGGCTTGGCATGGTTGCAAGCCATCTATTTCTCATCTGCATGTCTTTGGTTGTCTGGCATATGCATTAGTGCATGAACAACAATGCAAGAAATTGGACGATAAAGTAGTGAAATGTATTTTTGTTGGGTACAATTTTGAAAGCAGAGGCTATCATCCGTATCATCCACATAATAAATGCATTTTGGTTAGCCATGATGTTGTTTTTGTGGAAGATGCAATTCAGCCATTACTTTCATGTACTAAGGAGACATCAGTTAGCTCCAAAGATGTGTATGACACTTTGCTGCCTCTTTTTATAGGTGGACAGTCTAGTGCTACTCCAAATGAGGCAATTTCTCAGTCTTTACAGGTTTCACAGGATGATGCAGATCATTCCATTTCCGATGCAGATTTACATGATGCACTTGTTGATGAGAGGGCTGATATAAAGGAGGCAAAAACTATGCTTAAATGGATGGTGCACACTTTGCGAGATAGCAAGTTAGGTGCACTTCTATCATATCGTACTCGTTCAAGCTCTCATAGTGCTTCTTTTAAATCAGACTATTGTGCTATGGCTGCCTCTAGTCTTTGTGATGAGAATGAGCTTATTTCATTTGATGAAGCACAAAAGTTTGCATCATTATTTGGGTATTCAGTTTATGCAAATTGATGGCGGACTAGCTTTGTGTCAAACAAGATATATTTACACATTATTGCAGCATTTTGGCCTTGAAGAGTGCAAACCTATTGCCACTCCTATGGAGACAGGTTTACGATTGAGTCTTCATGATGTTGGAGATGCATTTGATGTTGTTATTTATCAACGGGTTGTTGGATGCTTGATTTACTTATGCATTACTCGGCTAGATATTCAGTTTGCTATCTCAGAGAAGAGCAGGTTTATGCATTGCCCAGGTGTCAAGCATTGGCAGGCGATTAAGTGGAGTGGTACCCTACTACTTGGATTGTTTTATCCCAAGGGGGGATCACTACCTCTAGATTTACATGCTTTTTCTAACTCTGACTAGGCTGGTTGCTATGACACTCGTGTGTCTACCAGTGGTTTTTGCTTCATGCTTGGTAGCTCATGCATATCTTGGTTGAGCAAGAATCAACCTACTATGGCTACTTCTAGTTGTGAGGCTAAGTATACAAAAGCTTCCATAGTGATTGTTGAGTGTGTGTGGCTCAGAGACCTTAATATGGCTAATTTGGGTGTTGGTCAGTCTTCTGCCACCACCATCTTCACTTACAGTTAGAGCACATTGGTAGTTGTGAGGAACCCTATGTTCCATGCTCGCATCAAGCACATTGAGGTGCACTATTATTATGTCAGGGAGAGGTTCTTTGCTGGAGACATCATTTTGGCATATGTGCCTACACAAGAGAACATTGCATACCTTTTCACAAAGGCTTTGTCGAGGGAGAAGTTTGAAGCTTTCTGGAAAGATTTGGGCTTACTTCCTTTTGTGGATTTATTCCACATAGCTTGACACTTCCTTACACATGAGTGCCAGCTCCTTGTTCACTGCATCGCTCTGAGGGGGATTTGCTGATATATTTAGCTAGTGATGTGTGTGAACACACTAGGACTATCAGGGCACTTTTTTCCCTCTTTACGAGGTTTTTCCCCCCTAGCTTGTATATATGCCTATAATCCTAATGGGTCGCTTATCGTTGCACATTCTTTTGGTAATACATTCAGCATTGTGTGTTGTGCTCCAAGATTCTTCTTCTTCCTTGGGCTGTTTACATGCTTCCATGGACGTCAAAATCCAACATTTAAGTCTCTCGCAAAAGAAAGACTTATAAATATTAAGGAAGTTGTATCCTGAGGATTTGTGATCAAATCCTTAGTTTTATTTTTAAGTGATAAAATAATGAAGATGGGTAATGGAGCATATGGTCCTTTACTCATCGATGGGTTCCTTGGACGAATCAACAAGGATCCCATTTGAACGAGAAGGGGTTGTTTTGGGTAGCGCATATTTAATGTTTGCTTCATTTCCCCTTTCACTTCATTTATAGAAGTATGTAGGGTTGTCATCTCAGCTTGGTTTTTCTCAACTATGAGCAGATCCTCTTGGATATCGTTCATTTTTGCATCCAAAATGTTAAGCTCTTGGTATATATCAATTTCATGTTTTTCTTGTTTATCCATATCGTTAAGTCTTGGAGTATATTTTATTTTTCTAACCCCAACTTATTCTAGCATGTATTCTACTTCTTGTCTATGAATGACTAATAACATATTGCTACTATTAAATGAGTCCTCTTACATGAATACATTGGAAAAGAAGAGGAGTGAAGTAGACGTTCCTAATTCAAAAATGAAGGATAGATGTAACGCCAATGGAGTACCTCCTTGACTCTTTTTCCAAGCTTCTCTTCTTGTTGTAGGTTGGCTTGGGCTACCTTTGGATGAGACATTACTTCACAAACTCGTACATGATCTTTGTTGATGTGCCTCGAACAAGTCTTCGCTTGCCAATCTTTATTAACTCCCACTCTTTGTTGAAGAAAAAGTTGCAAAAAGTGATTTGAGGCCTTCTTTGGGACTCCTTTTGTGAGTGCTTATTTCCTTGGAAATGAAGGAAAAACCTCCTTACGAGGTGTTCCAGTGGATGAAATCTTAGTACCTAAGAGCTTGGGTAAATTTAACTCGAGCAAGTACTTCAAAATTCCTTCCCAAAATGACCTTGTAGCACTCAAGCTCAAGCAATGTGCAAAAATTTGATTATGAGAGAAGGAACATGGAGGTGAAAATTGAGGTTACCAAAATTCTCTAGTGAGGGGATGGCAGGATCCTTCAACTCCAAGAGAGAGGGCCTCTTGCTATGTGGGATGCTTCCTTGTGTCCACACATGCATGGCACTTGGGTGCTAGGGGTCTCTGTAAGGAATTGAACTCACAACCTCTTGGTTAGGAATGTGATGGGCTAACCACTTGCCCAAAAGCCATGGTTGAGGATTACTTCCTAATCCTCTCTCTTAGGGTGTAGTTCAACCATCTCCTATCTGTCAAGGGTGTGGTTCAATCACTTTATTGCCATGGTTGAGGATTACTTCCTAATCCTCTCTCTTAGGGTGTGGTTCAACCATCTCCTACCTATCACTTTGTTACATCTCCCTGCATAGTTGGCCTGGGAGGTAGCTCCTTCATCCTCAATCTTCTTGTTCTTCCCTTTCTCTTTGGACTTAATTTTATCAGTGTATAGGGCAGAAGAGCTATTACCTCTTGATGAATCTCCATTCTTGTTGCTTCATGGGTGAAGAGTTGCCCCATGAGTGTGGTAAGGTCTGGAATTTGCATGTCCATGTACAAGTCCATGGCAGTTGTGAAGCTCTCCCATTTGTCATTTGCTTCAATGCCATTGATTACCTGTCTTACAATCTGCTCCTCTTCAATTTCTTCTCCTATGCTTGCCAATTGATCAACTATATCCTTGAATTTGGTCACATACTCTGAGATGCTTTGCTTAGGTTGCTTTCTTTGAGTGATAAATTCAATCCACAATTGGTTCTTCCTAGCCCTTGTGTTGGAAGAGAAATAGGAAGACAATGTTTCCCAAGTCTCTTGGGATGTCTTACAATTCCTAATATGTGGAAGAATAAAACTAGAGATTGAGTTAAGTAAGTATCACCTTGCTAATGCATCCTTGGCACACCATGTATTGAATCTTTCATGCTCCTCTCTTGTAGGTTGTCCTTTGCTTCTGAAAATGGGCATCTCCTCATCTCCTTAGATGTATCCATAGAGGATACGTCCTTGCAAGTATGTCTTCATCCTCAAGGACCATGCTTGATAGTTGTTCCTGTCCAATTTATCAATGAAAGAAGGAAAACCATCTCCCATTTTACCTTAGCTTTGTTCTGATACCACTGTTGGGAAAGATGGATGGACACTCCAAGAAATGAGTAGATACTACCAATCCCTGCTTTGTACCAGCCCCTTCTTGCTTCAGAGTTGAGTTGTAGGCCCTCTTAGCTTTCCGATGACACTAAACAAGTGCCTATGTTATTTGGAAATGATGTGAGAAATGATTGAACCAAAAAAGACTACTTCCAAGTTGAAGGATCAATGAAAACCTTCTATTTTTGTTCACACACCTGCTGCTTGTTAAGCTTAGTGCTTCCAGTACAATAGGAATTAGAAACATTCCTTTTGGAGATATCAAATTAGCTTAATGAGCTAATAATTCCAAGTGGAATCACTTAAAATGATGCACTGTACACAGAGCAATCAACTTAGCAATCAAATCATTACCCTCGATTTTTTAGGACCTCTCCAGAGTGTGACCAGTAGGTACTTTGACATGCTTTTCTCCAAATCTGCTAAATGGATTACCTTCAAAATTTGTGAGCATGTAGAGGACTTGGAGGGAATTCCAACAAGCTATAGAACATTGAAAATGGAAAAGAAATGACTGAGATATGAGCAGTACACAATGACTGTTTTGAGTAACTATGACAGAGAGACCATAGATGAAAAGTATTGATCTATTGTATTAGAAGACAATGTTGTACAAGATAATTGGCATAATAATCAATGCCTAATGTCAATCAGTAGTGTAGGCTATGATGTGAGCCTCACTCTCTTACAATGTAGTCAAGAAGAACTCAGAATTGAAGTCATCTATCTACTGCGAGTTTTTTTAGTCATCTTTTATAGATGATACATTTGAATTTTGAATTTGAATTCTTCATTGGCTCTCACTAAAAGTGGTCCTCCAATCTAGGAGATATTCTCTCCAAATAAATTCATGGCTTTTCATATAACAAACTCCACGAGTTTAGTGGTGGTTACAATTATTCCTCCAACTCAAATAGACTTTTACAAGTGGTAAAAGGTAAAGGCTTTCATAGAAATGATTCCCATGGAACTTCAATTGTACATAAACTCTAGCCAAATGTGTAGGCTTGGTATTTGCACCAACAGCTCCCCCTCAAGCCAAAAATTTTGGCTTGGTCTTCTTCTTTAATCTTCTTGAATGTCTTGCAATCCAATCAAAGACTTAAACCTATAAAGTTTTGTACCATCTAATGCTTTAGTCAATAAGTCTGCACATTGCATATTAGTTGATACATATGCCAACTGAACCTCCTTGCTCAATAGCTTTTCTCTCACATAATGATAGTGAACCTCTATATGCTTGGTCCTAGCATGATAAATAGGATTCGCTGCAAGATGTAGTGAGCTTGTAGTATCTCCAAAAATCATTGGAGATGTAGTATGCAAACCTTAATCTATGTATAACAATCTGATCCATATGGCCTCTTGAGTAGCATTGGCTAATCCTCTGTACTCTACCTCTGTAGAAGATAAAGCAACAGTAGGTTGCTTCTTTGAAGACCATGATATAGGTTTGTCACCTGCAAAAGATAGGTAACCTGAGGTACTCATTCTATCATCTTTGCAACCTGCCCAATCTACATCTGAATATATCTTGATGTCCAAATATGAGGTATAAGGAAAGTATAATCCTTGATTTTGAGTGCCCTTAAGGTACTTAAAAATCCTCTTGGCAACTTCCAAATGAGGTGCCCTAGGTTTGTGCATAAATTGGCTTAAGACACTTACTCCATAAGCAATATCAATCCTTGTCAATGTAGCATAGTTCAAGCTTCCCACTATGCTTTGGTAACCTGCAATATTCCCAAGCACATCACCTTCATGAGCACTTAACTTTTGGTTAACCTCCATTGGAGTGCTTGCTATTTTGGCATCCTGCAAATGAAGCTTCTTTAACATGTCCTGTATATACTTTCTCTGAGTAATATAAATTCCAGAGTTAGTATAGGCTAACTCAAGTCCAAGAAAATACTTTAGTGATCCAAGGTCACTAATTTTGAGCTCGTGCATCATCTGATTCTTAATCTGCTTGATGCCATTAGCATCATTACCTATGAGAATGATATCATCAACATAAACACATAGGTATATTACCTCTAAAATACTTCTCTTAACAAATAGAGAAGTATCTACTTTACTCATGATGAATCCCTTGATCCTGAAGATATGTAGTCAACCTATGGTTCCATGCCCTAGGTGCCTGCTTCAATCCATAAAGAGGTTTGTTCAATTTATACACATATGTTACCTTACATGGGTCCTCATAGCCAGGAAGTTGAGACATGTACACTTCCTCTGAAATCTAGCCATTTAGAAATGCATTTTTTACATCCAATTGATACATGTTCCAATTCTTTGATGCAACCACACTTACCAATACCCTGATGGTTGGCATTTTGGTCACAGGTGAGAAGGTTTCTTCATAATCAGCTCCTTGGGTTTATGTAAAACCCTTAGCCACAAGTCTAGCTTTGTACCTGCTAATTGATCCATCAGAGTTCCTCTTGATCTTATAGATCCATCTAGAACCAATTACCTTCATAGTCTTCTTCTTTGGTACTAGCTCCCAAGTATCATTCTCCTTGAGTGCTTCAATTTCTTCATTCATAGCTTCCTTCCATTCTACCTTGGTCTTTGCCTCTTCATATGATGATGGCTCTTCAAACGATAAGTCTTTTGCAAGATAAACAGAGTGCTTAGTAAGTAACGAAGTGTCATACCCATATCTGATTGGCTTCTTGCTCTCCCTTTGTGATCTTCTGATTGTTTGGTTGGATGATTCAGGTATATCTTCCAATTTCTTCATCTTGACTTTGCCTTTGGACTTCCATGCCTTTAATTCTTCTAAGTTGCTGATGTCCTCATCATCTGAGTTGATGTTCTTCAACCTGATTAGGATCCTCCTTAGTGAGGCTTGGAAATTCCTCTTCCAAGTCATAAAGTAGTTTTACTTTACTGCATTCACTTTCAAACCAAGAGTCATTCTCATCAAACACAACATCTCTACTGACCATAAATCCCTTGTTTGAAGGATAGTAGAACTTGTACCCTTTCTGATTCAAGTCATACCCTATGAAGATGCACTTCTCTGCCTTAGGGTCTAGCTTACCTCTTATCTGAGAAGGGATATGTACATAAGCAACACATCCAAAGATCCTACAATGATCAAGTGAAGGTCTTCTACCATGCCATGCTTCATATGGGGTCATCCCATCAAGAGATTTGGATGGCAACCTGTTTACAAGATAAGTGGCAGTAGATACACTCTCTGCCCATAGGTAATTAGGTAATTTTTTCTCATTTAACATTGACCTAACTGTTTCAACAATTAGTCTATTTCTCCTCTCTACCACCCTATTTTGCTCAAGAGTATCCTTGTTGTGATTTGTCTCTTAATTCCTCTATCTTGCAAGACTGCATCAAACTTATTTGAGAAGTACTCACCTCCTCCATCTGAGCTTAGTCTCTTAAGGCTTCTTCCTGTTTGGTTCTCAACAAGTGCAAGATATTTTTTGAAGCAACTAAATACTTCATCTTTGTGTTTCATAAAATATAACACAGTCCACCTACTGAAATCATCAATGAAAGATACATAATACCTTGATCCAAAAATTGAGGGATCCTTACTTGGTCCCCATACATCGGTATGGAGAAGCTCTAGGTAGTCCTCATGCATGTAGCCTTTCCTTGAGAAGGGTAACCTGTGAGATTTTCCAAACTGACAAGCACCACATTTATAGATCATGTGTTGCTTGGATACATCAGGTATCCCAAGCACACATTGATCTCTACATATTTGCTTTAAAGTTCTCTCACCAATATGACCTAATCTCTTATGCCAAATTTCAAGTTCTGATAGTGTTTGGTCTTTGTAACTATAAAGTGCAATGCTCCTTGTATCTTCAAGTTCAAAGGTGAATAATCTACCTGTCTTTTCTCCTTTGGCAATTCTCTTGAATCCATGTTGGGGATCCTCCAAAAATGCTCCATATTGGTTGAACCTGACCTGCAAACCCTTTTCCACAATCTGTCCAACATTCATAAAATTCTTGGTAATTGTAGGTACATATAGAACCCTGCTCAACAGATTTCTATTTCCATCAGAGGTCTTCACATTTCCTACTTTAATCACTGAGTGCTTGGTGTCATAACCTGTTTGTACCTAATGCTTACCCTTTGGTTCCTCAAGGTCAGAGAGAAGTGCTACATTGCCAGCCACATGGTTTGAGCATCCTGAGTCAATGTAGAAGAGATGGTCATCATTTATACCTAGTTTTGAAGTCATATTCATGATCAGAAGAGAATCCTCTTGCTCCTCTGTATAGTTGTTGTATTCTTTCCTTGATTTGTAGCCTCCTTGGTAGTTGGTATTGTAACCTTGATGGTGATTGAATCTTCCTCTTGATTGTGTATATCCACCTCTTTGAAATCCTCTACCTCTCTCACTCTTGAAGTTCTTGTAACACTCATCTGTAGCATGATTTGACAATCCACAAATATTACATGGTGAGGAGTTATAAGGTCTCCCCCTACCTTGCTTACCTCCTCTGCCCCTTCCTCTTGAGGTTCTACCTCTCCCTGCATAGTTGGCTTGGGAGGTAGCTCCTTCATCCTCAATCTTCTTGTTCTTCCCTTTCTCTTTGGACTTACTTTTATCAGTGTATAGGGCAAAAGAGCTATTACCTCTTGATGAATCTCCATTCTTGTTGAGCTTGGCTTCATGGGTGAAGAGCCACAAAGAATTCAATGACCGCTATCCAAGAGATCTCTTGATGAAAGGCCCTTGTTTGCCTCTTCAACTTGCTTTACCCACTGTGCCATTCGGTCCAATTGTATCCCTAGAAGGAGGCCCAATTCATGACAAAGTAGTTGCCATTATGCTATAGGATTCCCCACCATACTCACCTCCTCTCACCTTCGACCAATCCACTGTTGAGGAATTAACTTTCTATCCACCAGCTACACAACCCACTCCCATTGGCCCTTTCTCCAATTGGGAGTTCGTCCCAATTTTTCATTACCTGATCTTGCCCAAATCCGGCACTATTTGATACAGACTACAAGTCGAATTCAAACAAGCATGGAAACAGAGAACCACCACAACCCACTCTGTAGCACTTTTCATAAAAGTTAATTCCACTGCGAAATATCCATCGATGGGGTCGGAATGAGTGGAGGCAAGAATCACTGGTACTTCGTGGAGGGGAACACAACAAAGCCAAGCACCAGAGAGATCATAATAATAAAGTTGATCTAAAATAATGGTAAATCACTTACTTTAGGTTGCTAACTTACAACACTTTGATAAGGATAATGAATATGGGGGTAGACCAGTCTCCAAAAAAGAGAAAATTGTATCATAGTAAGTAGTAGCGAGATCCCATGGAGTTGTGGCACTAGCAGGTTGGGCCGTATAAATAGTTGGAGAGTTCATATCAGTTACGTCTGGTGCCTCACTGGAATCCAATTGGGAGAGAAAATCAGCTAAAGCATGGTGTGTGCCTAGTTGATGTACAATGTCAAAATCAAATTCCTATAACTATAATACCCCTTGGGCCAGTCAACTTGTACTAGCTTGATTTTGAACTAAATAAACGAGAGCAGCATAATCCACATGGAAAGTGAATTTTTGGCCTAATAATTAATGGTGATAGTTCTTAATGGAAGAGATCAGTCCAAGACACTCCCGTTCAGACATTGAATAGTTCTTCTCCACATTTGCAAGTCATCGACTAGTGTAATAAATTGGTGTATACCATTTATCAATAACTTGAGTGAGAACACTATCGATAGCTATGTGTGAAGCATCAATGAAAATGTGAAAATGTAGCTCCCAATGGGGCGCTTGCAAAATAAGGGCCTGTCAATAAATTCTTCAAATGGTCAAAAGCAAGCTAGCACTCCAATGGCCAATGGAAGTCTTTTGAAGGGAGATTAATTAATTTGTTCAAGGGAACAATGAGATGCGCTAGCCACTATGGGTGATGACCATGCCACCAAATTTGTCCTAGAAAATGCTTAGCATTCCATGGGGCGGGAGCTTCTAATACAACTTTGACCTTGTCAGGATCAACTTAGATACCCTGGGCCGAGACGATATGACCCAACAACTTCCCACACTCTAACAAAGAATACATACTTTGTTGGATTCAAGCACAATCTATACTCTCGGCACTTAAGAAAGCATAACCATAATTCAGTTAAATGATCCACTTGTCGACCAAAGACCGAAAAATCATCTAAGAAAGCTCTCATGAATGTAGTGAGATAGGGAGAGAAAATATGTTGCATGCAACACCAAAACGTACTCGAGGCATTATGGAGTCCAAACCACATTACCGTACATGCAAAGACTCCCCATGAAGTAATGAAAGTGGTCTTCAATATGTCTACAATAGCCATGTGCACGTGGTTGTAACCACTATATCCATCCAAAACTGAATAGATCTCATGTGCGGCAACATCATCGAGCATACTATCAAGGAAAGGGAGGGGAAAAACATCGGGTGTGGTAGGTTTATTAGGTCTCTGATAATTAATGCAAATACAAAGCTTCTTGTTCTTTTTAGGAACAATAGCTATGGGTGATATCCACTTGACATGTTCTATTGGGATAATAAAGCCAAATTTCAGGAGACAATCAATTTCCTCTTTCACTAATTGTGCATAATGTGGCTTCGAAGTTCGGATGGTAACTTGCTTTCCCAATTGATTTAGCATCCAATTGCAAAAGTATCCAGTGTTGGTAAATATGAGGGTCGATACCCTTCATATCGTGGTAATCCCAGTGTGAAGACATCATCGAATTTTGTGAGTCGTTGAAGCACTTTATTTTGCTCCTCTTCATTAAGTTTGGCACTAATTTTAATTGGTTTTGGCTTATCTTCGGTACCCAAATTATAGGTTACTAGTCGGTCTTCAACAATATATTATTGAGATTGCTTATCCTCTAATTCTAGCCAATTTGGAATAGCCTCATCATAGAACAGACATCTCTTTCGATAGGGCAACACCGTTTACAACACAAGGCATGATATATGCAAAAGGAGACCATCAGTCCAAAAGTGGTTGTAAATCCACTACTCCTAAGGAGAATAAGTCAAAATTTGCTTGCAAGAATTCACTCTCTGCATCATCAATCAAACCATCCATCATATGCATAGGTTCTACGATATGTGGAAGTGCATGCACTTCGGTTAATTTCATTGTATCTAGAGGTACTCTCATGATGTTTATATTTAATTACTAGCTCCTTCTTAGAACAATCTTGAAGGACTTTGGCTTGTTTAAGCCATGGTCTTTGTAATAATAGATTATAGTCGTAGGTGTTATCAGGTATGTCTAAGACTACGAAGGTCATAAAGAAAACTACTCCGTATAACATAATAGGGATATCCCCTACTAATCCAATCGGGTGGACACAAGACTGGTCTACCATGCATATGAAAAACTAAACTGGTTCAAAATTAAGCCAACCAAACCTCTTATAGAGCTCCAAGGACACTAAATTAACACCAAATCCTCCATCAATCAGCACTCGATCAATGCGGTGGTTCTTGTACCACACAGTTCTAAGAGGTACAACATGATCCACAATCTCTTTGGTTTCCTACATGGTGGCCATACATGGATCTTTCGGTTTAGATAACATACCTAAATGTTGCTTGAATTGTTCTTGAACCTTTGGAACCAAGGCTAGCAATTGCCCAACTTGCAATGTGATGGGGGAGGACTTCAGTATAGACCATAAATCATCTCATTTCATGTTTTGGGTAGCCTCTGAAGCCTATCTTGATACTTTAGGATTTTCTCCATTCTGCGACATTGATTGCTTCTTGTATTTGGGTAATTGGCTATGGTGAGGGAAATACAATTGGCTCTTTTGTTGCCCATTTTTGTGTTGCTATGTCATTCGTGCTTGTTCTTTAAAACTTGGTTCTGTAGACTATGGCCATAGGCTGCAACATTCAACCTGTACGGGTTTGTACGATAGCTACCTGAGTATCTTTTTTTACAATTATGACCAAATTCTTCATGGGTGCTGCTCTCTCCTTCTTGTGTTTATCATATTCTTGGGCCTCTTTACAGTTTTTGTGGATGTTTCCCAATTCTGCACAGAAGTAACATCTTACCGATCCCTGCAGTACAAAGTTCGATGGTCTTGTCTATGGCCAGGATGGCTATTATATTAATCCTTGTTGCAGATTTGTTTGATATCGGGTGTTCCTCAAATGTGGTGGGATATAATTATTGTGCAATACAAATTCAATTACGGTAGCATTCATTATGACCCAATTCTAGGCCTTAGTATTATACACACAATAGTATGTATCCTAGTTATCTGTATTACAAATGGTGCAATGTAGTTGATTCAATCCATAGTTCGCTGCAATGTGTCCTAAGTTTTTACTTTTCGCACAAAAAATTTGCTTGGTTGCATTCATACCTTTGTCTTTTGCCATCGTAATCCATTCTAGATCTTCAATGAATCCACTGACCTTGTTCTCCAACTACGGAGCTTGATCTATGATGGTGTCCAAGGATAATTTACTAGTGCTCCAAATTATCATGACTTGCTTCGATTGTGGATTAATACCATTAATGAACCATTGTGTAATTACATCTTTAGGTAGCTTACTTTCAGTCGACAATTGTCGTAAATACATTTTGAAAATGATAGCATAGTCTTGAACACTTTGAGTAAGTTTTTGTGAGTTGTTTTGTAGAAATTTAAGCAGGATTTTCTTGGATCGGAATCTCTATAGGAAAGCTTCCTTGGTTGCTTCATAAGTAGTAAAATGATTAATATTGTATTCAACGAGCCACTTTGCTGCTTCATTCACCAGGGTTGTCTGGAATATCTTGACCTTATCTTCACTGTGTACTATAAGGTTAGCCATACTTTCAATTACTTCCAAATTCACTTCAAATGCTCACACATGAGCATATGGGTCATCTCTAGGGAATCCCCCAATCTTGGTGTACAAAATTCCCATTGGGTAATATCCCCTCTATGCATCATCCATCATTTGTTTATTACTATATCTGGTTACCATAAGGACGGGCTCTTTGGTATCGGTTTTGATTCATACTAGAAATTCAACTCGATCGTATGATTCCTCTTGATTCTCTCCTTCATATACTAGAAAATCCTTAGTATGCAATGCATGCTGTAAGCCTATATAACTTTCTACTTCAAATGTCAACTCATCTTTTATTCTCGTCCATCTTTGGGTAGTCTCTCACTCCTTTCTTCCACTTTTCAATCGTTTCTTCTTTTTAGAACTTTCACCAAAATCTGCTCCCAATGCAAGCACTCGTACAGGTACTTTGTCTTGCCAGTATTATGGATATTCAACATCAGAACATAGTATTGGTATACAATATCCTTGTTTTGTCTACACTTAATGGTTGCCACTCCCGAGCAGGATCACCAATTTTAGCCCTTCTGGTATATGGAATGACTAAACAGGAGGGTTGTAGCTCAGTGATGAGTAGCACCTCCTTTAATGTCAATCCGGGAAGACGTGAGGATGGTATGAAGACCTCGAGCAAGTGGCGGCACAAGTGCGTGAGTGAGAAGCACACAAACATGCACACACATACACACACACACGCACACACGGCAAGACAAAGAGTGAGAATCAATGGAGTTCTTAGATTACTTTTCAAGAAGCTCTTACAAGTTCGTTCCAATTACAATCTAACCTCAAAAATGAGCTCTCTAGCTCTTTTTATAGTTTTTGACTAGCTTTGGCCCTGTTCAGACCTAGTGTCCGGCCTAGTTAAAAATTAGGTTCCAGGGCTTATTTGAGGGCTCAAACGAGATCTAAAAAATACAAAAATTGGCAGGTAGATACTTCTAAAGCTCCTCAAGCTCAAGGACTCCTTGGCTTGCACAAAATGGAGCTACAAAAATATGAAATGGTATTTACAATGGTGTTTAGTGATGAGAATCACTTTTAATTGGTGTGAGGGTTTTGAAAAACTAAAGAGTTGCCTTAGTGCTAGATCTGCGTGAATGCTCATACGTGCTTCTTCCTGAAGAAAATTATTGGCCTATTTGGCAGATCTTCGTTGACTCCCTTGTCTGCTTGTGCCTTCTCTCCCTTCTGACTCTCTTCTCTGACTGCCATGCCTCGTTAGTCCTTCAGTTCCTTGTCTGCTGCTAACACCCCCCCTCTCTCGCGTCTGTCGTCCCTGACAGACCCTTGTTGTGTGGGTTTTTGGATGTAGTACTCAACGACATCCTGCGCTAAGTGATGTTCGGCAATCCTCAATCCTTTGGCCGAATCTGTGAGTAGAGCATCCCAATCTACCGGCTCGGGAACCTCTGGATGTGGTATACGTAGCTTTTCAGAATGGAGAGCTTGTTCCACTGCAAACAACTGCAAGAGATGGGATGGTCTGGGAATGAATATCTCGGAGTGATATTCCCAGAATCCCGTGACAAACATCTCTTCAAACGTTTGTTTGAAGCAGGCCGGTAGATATTTGATGCGAGCGTGCCATGCATACACAACATTAATCGATGGGGTTGTGCTCATGTCGTATACAAGGTCCTGATTACCTTCATTAAATCCTAGTGCTGAGAGATGCGGTTCCTTGACATTTTTGAAGGTCCTGAAGGTGACCAACATAAGTTCGAAAATCTTCAGGCACATCTGAGTCATGACGTCAGGTACATTCTTGAACCGGACCCCCCAATGTCGAATCGTCGAAATCATATATCCAATAGTAGGTGGGCCCTTAGGGGGTGCGAAGTACACATAATTGAGCCACTTCTAACATCCTTTAATCGTCAGCACTGTTTGTGTGTACTCCGGCCATGATCTCCTTCGAAATACAGGGCAATAACATGGGTTATATTTGATGTACAATGGCATGTTGTTCCATGTTCTTACCATTTCCGGGTAGGTTTCAAGCAGCCAAATTCTCCACGTCGGTTGGCGAATATGTCCCTGCTTGGCACTTTCTGGGATGTCGTCAGGTGCAAACTGGGTGGCAGAGGTTGGTTCCTTTGAGGTGTGGTGCTTGATCTCCGCATTATAATCCGCCATTAGAACGCAAAAAGGAACATACAGGTCGTCCGATGGGCCGATCCACCTATGGTGTGAGAGATTCTTAAAATAATCGGATTTTATTACAACCTCTTCCAATTTTGACATCAATGCGATTTGGACTGCCACCCTGTCATCATGTGTCGCGGCTACTTTCTCTAACTTTTGCATCCATTCCGGTGCCTCAATTTCAATTGTGTCCATGCCTTGTTCTGTTCGCTTACCCCCGGGTGTTGGCATCGGGACATAGGGATCCTCGAATGTTTCTTCTACTTCGATTGGCACAAGATCGTCAGGCTCGGGCTCTACCAGAGGGGAGGGCTGACGCTCGTATTGCATGACCTTGCTACGTAATTCCTCAAGTTCTGCCTGGAGTTTAGTGACCTCTTCAGATGTATCTTCTGCGGTGGTGATCTTGCTTGGTGATGTCTGTTGGGTGGCCAACTGCCTTAGTAAATCATCTCTCTCTTTTTCTAAAGTGGCATGGGCCTCCATGAGATCTGCATGAGTTTCTAACACCACTTTCATATTTTCAGAGGGAATTGCCTTGAATCGCTCTGGGTCAATCTCCTGTGGGGAACCCTCCATGGCCGCCTCTAGATTTTCTTCGTTCTGTTTCTGTAATCGTTTATTCTCCTCTAGCGTTGTAGACATATGCTTGCGTAGGAGGCCCAGGTTCCGTCGAAGCTTAAGGTTTTCCGTGATCTGAGAATGTAGCAGCTCGTCCATGTGTCGTCGTTCTTCGTCATCTGCTTGGGGTGGGTTGGCTACTAATTGTGCATATTGTTCCTGTAATGTCACGTGCTGCTGTTGTAGTAGCTGCTTCTGCTCTTCAAGATCCCTACATCGTGCTTGGAGATCTTCGTGGCTTCGGAAAAGCCTTGTATGTTGGTTGTCAAGGTGTTGGTAGTGTTGCTGAAGTTGGGACATGCATTGATACATATTATTAAATACATTATTAAGAGGAATGGTGGGAGAAATGGTGTTGAATGCAGAGGGGAAGGGGAAGGGAAAGGGAAGTGTGGATGCAGTGCTGGAGAAGGGTGGGAGGGGAGGTGGGGGAATGGGAGATTGTGGGTAAATGGGGGGTGGGAGAGGTGCAGAGGTGGGTGACACCTCCATGGATTCAAAAGTGGAGGCCGTGATGGGAGTGTCTGTGAACATGGGGATTGTGGTTGCGGTGAGAGTTGTGAACGTGTATAGGGGTGTGTGTAATTGTGAACTCCCAGGAAGTGTGATCGGAGTAGTGGTGTTTACCGTGGCTGTGGTCAGACTTATGTTTTCAGTGGAAATAGAGTATGTGGGTTGACTGATGGTTTGTGCGTCGGTGTGTGTAGTGGGTTCGGAGGTGGTGACAGTAGAGGTTACAATGGTAGAGGGAGGTGAATGGGGCAGATGTGGGGGAGAAGGTGGCAAGGGAGGTGATGGAGGTGCACTCGATGTGTGGGCTTCCTCAGTGTCGTGACCAGTGTGTGCTGCGCCAGTGGTTGTGGGGGTGCCTTGTGGTCCTGATCCTAATACATTCATTCGTTTTCCCGTTCGTGGGGGGCGCCTGCCATATCTTTTCTCTGTCCTTCGTGATTGCACTAGTGCAGTATGCACCGTTTCGGGTACTCCCAAAGCGTCCGATATCATTTCCAAGGTGGCACGGTATTGCTCGTCCACACCTTCCTCCTCCAGAATCTGGTTCATGAGGGCTTTACCTGCAGCTAATGATAGCCTGTGTTGCTCTTGAACTCGGTTCATCGTATCGTAGAGCTTCTTTAATGCGTTAGTATAGGCTGGGGCACCTTCCAGTACTTGTAGGGCTTCCTGATCATACTCTTGTTCTTCTGCTTCTGATTGTCCACCCTGTGCCTCCTCATGTGCTTCTTCTTCATCGTCCACATTGACTACGTCCGGTTGGCTGGGCTGGGCTTGGTTTGGGGCAGTTTGCTGTCCACCAGCTTGCTCTGCTTCAACTTCCGCATTTACAGCTTTGATGATTCTAGCAACTTCTTCATCCGTTAGATCCTCCAAAGTGAATCCATGCGGGAATTCCAGATCAGTAGGTACTGGTGGAAACACAAGGTTAGGGCCATCTGTGCTGTGCCTGGGTAACCTGATAGTAAATGGTTGTACTCGTCGGGGAAGTCTTAGGGTTGTTTCAGGCGTTAGGGTTGCACCGCGAGCTTGTGCACAAGGCATTTGGACAGCGCCTCTCATCTTCTTTGAGGGAGGCCCTACAGCTGACAATCTGCGTTGAAACTCCTGTGCTCGGGTCCAAATGAGAGCCCTCTGCACCGGTACATCATATGCGAGACATCTGTACACAATTCTTGTAAGTGCACAGCAACCATACAATACAGACTTTTGCTTCTTATACCATCTCTGATGAGCCATGTGAATCTGGTCGATAATCCAGTGAGGCATATTGATTGTCAAATCAAACGCATCCGCCAGGTAGAGGCTAAACCAGATCTTTTTGGGAGGCATTGTGAACCTTTCCTGCGCGGGGAATGTGAAATGTTGCATGACCATGCGTAAGTGAATGGCGATCGTAGGTGTCATCGCAACCATGTCCTTCAACTTCGTCAGATTCCTGTTCTTCATATTGTCTGGGACCATAGTCTCTTTCTCTGTTGGAATGTGCATACCTTTCATGTCGAGTGCTTCTCTTACCAAGTTGATAGTCAAGCGGAAACACTTCAGCTCGTTGCCCCTTGTGAGTGATGGGAGCACAAAGGAGCTGTATCCTTTCTTGTCTTTGCTGGGAGTGAGGGTACTAATTAAGTATGAGCACCTTAGAAAATCTGGCTTGGGTAGTTGGAACTTGAAGTTATCATAAAGCCCAGCCTTCTTCCATATCGACTTCAGTCCTTCATTATTTTGTAGCTTTTCAAACTCCCTGGTAAAGAAATGGTATCTGCCCCAACGTCCATTGAATTCTACCTCGGACTCCCACATATATGTGCCTTCACCCAGAGGTCCAACAACGTCACTGAACCAGTGTGAGGTTTTGCCCACCGGCATTGTGTGACCCTGTGGAGGATTCTGAATTGGTATGGCATGTAATGCCCGTAATGCCACTGGTCTTTCCTTTAATTCCTCCTCGACCGGAAGGCTTTCGATGTCCACCACTTGGGGGCTGGTGCCTGCCTGGGAGCTAGTTCCTACCGTATCTGCCATTTTACTTCTTGCTGCCTGTCTCTGTGAGAATATACAAACATGTGTTAACATTGTACAGGACAAGGGAGGACCGTTGTTGTTCCCATCACAATATTAACATGAGGGTCGGGAGCGAATAATGGGTTAGTAAGTGCTCGGTGCGAGTGTGTGTGCGGTTAGTCGTTCGGTAGACCTAAGAGTTAAGTGGAATGATGCAATGTGATAGTGATGTGGTTAGTAAGTTATCATGGATTTACAAATGGGGTCTGGGGGTTTGTTACAAGTCTGAGGCTGCCAATTGCAGTGGATGGGTTTTGCTCTTGGGTTCGTAGAGACTCTAGAGAGCTTTATCGGTGTCTCGGTTTGAAAATGAGGCCTTTTAGGGACCCATTTACAAGTGATTATGTTCGTGCTCATGGGCCTTGGTGTGTTCCTGAGTGTTGAAAATGACTGGATGCCGGCTGTGCGAGTGAATGGGTCACGCGGTATAGGTTGTGGCCTTGGCGTAGCTACTTGCGCCCGCAAGCAAGACTTAGGCACCCAAATTTTTCTTGATTGTGGGCTAGCCTTCATCGACTTCTTGGGCACCCAAATAGATTTCACGTTAGCAGAAGAATTTCTGACAGACTTCTTATTAGCGTCGTGTTGTTGGTTGCTGATAAGAGGCTTTGCTCGTGTGGTTGGCTCGAGTGCAACCGGGTGTTCGCCTTTCCTCACCCACACTTGGTTTACTTGCTGAGACATTTTGCTGCGCAGGTACTTTTGATTTCCGGCATAGGTAGTACCCTGCTTCTTCTGCCTTTGATCCACCTTTGGTTGCTGCCTCCTTCTGGCCTTTGGAAAAGAAGGGAGTTCCGTTTCATCCCTGACTCCTTTTTTGAGAATATCATTCCTCTGCAACACATAGTTTTGGACAAGAACAGCATGGTCATCTTCATGTGCACCCCTGGAGGGACCAGGAGTCTGTGCCTTTCCTAGTTCTTTGAGTGCTCCATTATCTAACTCTACTGTGATTCGACTATGATTGACCCATACCTGAAGAAGTCCACTTCTTAGGTTTAAGTTGACTGCTTGGTCATAGATCCAGTCTTGACCCAAGACAAGGGGTTCAGTGAGATCCTCGTCTTGACACACTAGTACTTTAACTGTCATTGCCTCATCATAAATGTAGAGGGGAAGTTCCACCTCGCCCATGCAAGGGGTTTCCACGCCTCCCAATCCTATGAGATATGCTTCCACAGGATTGACAGTTAACTGCAACTCTTGACAGTAAGACAATTTAACAGCACTAGTGGCTGCACCTGAGTCAATCAAGGCTCTTACGGTCCTTGCACTCTTTCCTTGTCCTATATCTAGGGTTATGAAAGGACGTCGATCAATTATCCTATGCGAGCTTGTTCCTGCGACTTCACACATGGCCATAGGATATCCTTGATCTGCATAGTCATTCGTTCTAGGTTGATCTCTACCTTGCCTTCGTAACTTCATCCTTCTGATGCGTTCTAAAGCTTCTGCTTGAGCTTCTTCTCGAACTCGCTTTTCTTCCTCTTTGCGTTTTTTAGCAGTGCTGAGTCGGCTAAGCATTTCCTCCGTGAGGGGTTCTTGATACAACTTGACTCTGCAACCGCTAATATAGTTTGGGAGAACATCACCCTCTAATGTGGCCAGTTGTACTACTCCACTCGTGGAGATCCTATTGATGATTATAGGTCCGTAGCCTCTCTTTTCTAGCTTCCTTGCTTGTTGTTTCAGTGTATAGACTAAAACTAGATCTCCTGCTTTCAAGCCCTTATCCTTCACATGGGCATCAAAGTATGCCTTCTGTCTCTTCTTAGCTGCATATATTCCTGCGGCTGCTCTCAGTCTTGTTTCTCCTAATCGTTCAAGGTCAAAAAGTCTAGAGGAGAGTTCATGACCTGTCCATTTGTGCTCTTGTGCTACTTTCAACGTAGGAATTAAGAAATCCAAGGGTAGCACTGCGTTTTGGCCGAATACCATCTGAAAGGGGGTGGCTTGGAGTACCGTTTTGTAGGCGACTCGGTAAGCCCAAACAGCATGGTGCAGCTGTTTGTCCCAATCAGAGCGTTTAGTGTTCACTAATTTTGTCAGTACATTGCATAAGATCTTATTAGTGCTCTCAGCCTGTCCATTAGCTTGAGGGTGATAGGGGGCAGACTTCTTGTGTATTACCAAGAATTCTTGGAGTAGATTTTCAATCACTTCGTTCAAGAAATGAGTGCCTCTATCACTTACAAGCTCTATAGGTAGCCCATATCTTGTGAATACATTCTCAAACAAGAATTTAGCCGTTGTCTGAGCGTCATTCTTTGTCGTAGCTTTTACTTCTACCCACTTGGTGAGATAATCTGTTGCAACAATGATGTATTCTGCATGGGAACCCTTAGCTGGGGGATTAATAGGACCTACAAAGTCTATTCCCCACTTAGAGAACGCACGTCCACCCATCATAGGTTTTAGTGGCATCTCATCTTTACGTATAGGATACTGAGTTCTCTGACAGACATCACATCGCTTCACATAGGTATGTGCATCCATGTGAAGGGTAGGCCACCAGAAGCCCGCAAATAGTATTGCCTTGATCACCCGATCCGGTCCAAAGTGTCCTCCTGCTACACCTTGGTGAGCAGTTTCCAAGATCTTAAGATATTCACTTTCATGGACACATAGCCTAAGGTAACCATCTTTACCACGCTTATATAGATTATCACCAATGAGTGAGTAATCCTGGGCTTCTTGTTCTAAACTTCTTTTCCTAGCCAGAGTCATGTCTGGAGGGAATGTTTTTGTCCTCAGGAAGGATACTAGAGGTTCACTCCAATCTGGCACAATGGATACTTGATAAAGAGTGGCGTGTTCCACAGGTGGTTTAGTGCAACAGATTGGGCATTCCTTGCACAACTTTTGGACATCAGCTTCCATAGTTGGCCAATGTACTCCGAGTCTCTTTAGGGTCTGTAAAGTTTGTTGCTTTGAGTAGTGTTGCTCTAACGCACCTACATGTGCTAATTGCAACCATTTATTGTACTCGTCCTCTTCTACGCAACACGCCAAGATCCCTTGATCTGTGTGCTTGTACATGCTTCCTGCCATGATGTGGTACTTTTGGGCTCTCACAACCTCCCTATTCCGTGTGTTTACCACTGGATGATTAGGCCCGTATGTCAATACTGGTACCAATGGCTTAGCCCACTGTGGTACAACTTCCAAATTAAACAAGTAAGCATCAGGAAGGTCATCTGATACTCCTTGTGGGGCTTCTCTCGATGTGAGCCTAGAGAGATGGTCTGCTCTTAAATGAGTCCTCCATTTCCTTACCACAACCTCAAAATCATATTCCATTAGCAAGAGAAACAGTCTCACTAATCTTCCTGTATTGCATGGCTTGTTTACGAGGTATAGCAATGCCTGATGGTCCGTAAAAAATTTAAACTTATTTGCAAGCAAATAGTGTCTAAATTTTTTGACTGCATATACCATGCCTAAACCTTCTCTCTCTGTAGTGGTGTAATTCCGTTCAGCTGCATTCAATTGTCTACTGGCATAGGCAATTGGAAGATCCATATTACCTTCACCAGTAGGTTGAGCAAGTACACACCCAATGGCATAATTGGATGCATCCACGTGAACATGGAATGGCTTATTCCAATCTGGTGTGGTCAAGATTGGTGCTGAACATAATCTTCGTTTAAGCTCTTGGAAGGAATTCTCACATTCATCCGTCCACTCAAAGTTAGTCAGAAGTCCGTACATGGGCTTTGCAATGACAGCATACATGTGTATAAATCGTCGGTAATAACCACAATGCCCCATGAAAGCTTGTACTTCCTTGACATTCTTTGGCCTAGGTAGCTCTGCTATGGCTCTCACTTTCTCCTCGTCAGTAGATATGCCATTCTTTGACACTATGTGTCCTAGAATCCTACCTTGCCTGACCATGAAAACACATTTTTCTGGGTTCAGGCAGACTTGATATTCTCTACACTTGTCAAAGATTTGTCTGAGTTCAGGAATATGGGTTTGTCTAATGTTGGAATGAGCACAAAGATCATCAACATAGACTTCTAAATTCTTCCTCAGGAACTCTTTAAATACATGGCACATCAGGCTTTGGAAGGTAGCTGGTGCATTGGTAAGCCCAAATGGCATTACTCTAAAAGCAAAAATGCCCCATTCTGTGGCAAAGGCCGTCTTATGCTGATCCTCTGGAGCTATGGCTACTTGATTGTAACCTGAAAATCCATCAAGGAAGCTGTAGACTTCCTTGCCTGCCACTCTTTCTAAGAGATGTTCTGTGATGGGAAGCGGATAGTTATCCTGAATAGTGGCTGCATTAACCTTCTTCAAGTTAATGCATACGCGTAGCTTTCCATTTTTCTTGGGCACCACAACGATGGGGGATACCCACTCGGTGTGCTCAATTTCATAGATAAATCCAGCTTCAACCAGTCTATCTATCTCCTCTTTGATCTTGGCAGCATAATTATCGTTATATGTATAGGGCTTTTGCTTAGAAGGTTTAGCATCTGAGGTCATGGGAATGGTGTGTGAGCATATGTCCGGGTCTACACCCTTCAAATCCTTGTAACTCCAAGCGAATACATCTCTGTATTCTCTTAGCAAGGCAATTAACGCATGCTCTTCTTCCTCTGTTAGGTCATGGCCTATGTATGTGCATCTCTCCTCTCCTTCTTCTAGGGCCACTACTATTTTCTTGGTGGTTTCTTTGTTATCATAAGCCTCTCCTGATTGTGCCTCTCGTTTAGGCATTCTTATCATGACTCTTCTGTCATCTATCTCATATTTCTTAAAATTTTCTGGGACCTCAAACAAAGATTCTTCCTCTTCTGGTGAGACTTCTCTCTTCTTCCGTTTCTTTCCTTCTTCCTTTGGGGTCACATGTGTTGCTAACCTTACATCGTTTGTGAGCTCTCCATGCCTCTCGGGTTGAAATTCTACTTCATGGAAGTATTCTTCATCTGATGCAAATGGTGGGTCCATAATGATTGACTCTAGATCGGAGTCACTTGCATCCTCAAATGCATCAGGGCTAGGTTCACACTCTTCTAAAACTGCCTCTCCCATGATTGGCTCTATGGAGAAGACTGAAATGTCATAGCCATCCTCATCACAGTGAGGTGTCCATTGTTCTTCATTGATGGCTACGTCCATTGTTGCTAAGATTTCTGCCCAACCGTGAGGTTCAAATTCTTCGTCTGGAAAAACTATAGGTGCATAGGCTGGGTCTTGGATTGATCTATGGGTTTCTTTCGCACCTACTTCTCTGGCTTTCTCTCTCTTCTCTTCCTCTACTGCTACTTTGCACATCCATAAGTGGGTGTCTTCATGCATCCAAGAGGATCCTGACCCTATGGAATGCACCGATTCTGTATCATCTTTGGCTCTATGGATGGGATTCCATTGGATAGGAGGGACATCTCTATGAGAGTAATCCTTGAGATTGACCTTGGTCGTAACACCTAAGTGTTGCAGGTACAAAGAATTGGTTCCCCAGTCCTGTACCACTTGCAACTGTCGCATGAATGGTCTTCCCAAAATCATCTCATAGGCATGATTCTTGCTAAAATCACATATAGCAAAGCTATGCTCAAACTCAACACCACAGGTGGTGAGAGTTATTCCTTCTAGCAATCCTAAGGGTCTCTCAATATGACCATCGGCCATCTGCAATTTCATTCTCGTTGGCTTGAGTGCTGGCTTGCCCCAACGCTTCCATAGGGAAGTAGTAGCGATAGCAACTCCTGCACCTGAGTCTAGAATGGCCTTGGTGGTATGTACTTGATAGGTGATGGGCAGGTAGGTGTTTCCTTCTTCCCCTTCACACATTTCTCCTATCTTGTCCAATGGTATTTTTGGCACTGTCTTCTGGGATCCTACCCGGGAACGTGGTTCTACAACTTCAGTTACTTGACTGGCTACATATTTCCGCTCTTTTGGTCTATCCTTGAGTAGCTCTTCTAACTTGAGATTGCACTGCACGTTAGTGTTTTTCACTACCTCTGTGTTCCTAGGTATGACTGAATCTTCGTTTCTTACCATGACTGTAGGTGTTCTCATACAGGTGGACTTAGCTTCCCATGGGCCTGTGAAGTGGGGTAGCTCTTGTATGGAATTAGACTCAAAGTCCAATCTTTCCTGAGACTGAGTACTCTCATGTTCCCCGTAAATAGATGGGATGTCTTGTGGGAATTGGTCGTGTGCATCATCCACAAGTTCAAAGGGAGGGGCGACTTCACTTTCGTTATCCCATTTGTCTTCTTGGATCTCTCGTAGGAAGTCTGGTGCAAACCGATTCATGGAAGAAGAAGTGTCTGGCTCCGTAGAATTAGGCACATAAGCAACCTGGGAAGGGGGGCTTATTCTATCGTTGGCTCTCTCCTCGTTTTCATAGATGGCTGGAGCACAAGCTTCCTGGGGAGGATTACTTATTCTATTACTCTTCCGAACAGGCTCATACGCTCCCTGAGAAGGAATGTAGGCAACCTGTGGAGGTACGTAAGCTTTCGAGGGAGGCTCATCTGCCTTTTGGGGGGAAAGATAAGCTTCTTGAGGAGGCCCATGGGCTTCCTGAAGAGGCTGGCTTATCCGTTCTCTTGCCCTTTCCTTTCTTTGAGGGGCAGGTTCCTTTTCTGATTGTGCAATTAGCCTCTCTATTCTTTCTAGCAGTCCATCAAAGTGTAACTGCGTCTTAGCTGAGCTAGAGATGTTAAAGAGGCGGCTAGCTTCGAACATGGCTTGAGCCAATTCCACCATTTTAGCACAAATTTTAGTTCGTTCAAGCTCTAGCTCGGCTCTAGGGTAGCATTTTTCATGATCAGTTACATTTGGCCCTTCTTGGATTCTGGCCTGATATGCTTTAAGCATCATGTTTAGGCCCTCGGGAGTGGGATCTGCTAGGACTGATCCTACTTTGGGGGGTGGTGGAGTCGTATGAGGCGGGTTGGAAGGTGGTGGGTCGGATGGAGATGGGAATGGTGGTGGTGGAGTCGTGTGAGAGGGAGTTTGAGTTGTGAGTTCGGTTATTATGGCTCTTGTTTCTCTTACGCTTTCCTCGAGTTCACTCATCTTCTTTGCCCATTGCCTTTTCATTCTTTCCCGACTATCTTTCCAAGCTCTAGTCCTTTTCTTGGTCATGCTCTCAGTTTCACTAGCCTCTGGGCCCTTTTCCTGACCTACACCCTGTTTTTGCTGCAGTGCTTGGGCTCTAGTGACTACCTGTACTGGTGCAGTGGAAGTGACACTTCCTGAGGAATCTGCAACCAACCCAATCACATTAATGGGAGTGATTTTTGGCATATTATTAGGATTCTTAGGGCAATCTCGTAAGAGATGCTCTTTTCCACAATCTTGGCAAAAGCCTTGGATCGTCACTGACTGAGTTTGTGTAGGTGGAGGTAAGGGACAATCACGAATGAGGTGATCTCCTTGGCATCTGTAGCACGGTCCTCTTGGGAATGGAGGTCTTACTTGCCTAGGTTGAGGCCTAGGGTTGGGGTTTGCATACACGACATTTGTGTAATCTGACTCCCAACTAGGTTCATTTGTCTCTTCACTATAGTAGGACTCACCATGTTCTGGAGACTGCATGTAGTACGCCTGGGGACTATCCACATGTGTAGAATCAAAGCTATGGTCACTCGGGTCACTTTCAGAAATCAAGGGTGTCACAGGGACTATAGCTCTATTCAGGTTTTCTTCTGCAACAACATACTTTACCGGAATCACATTAGCTGGGGCAGGTGGTTGTTGAGCTAACACTGGCTGAGGCCTTTGTTGGCTTTGATAGGGTTGCTGATACGGTTGTTGTGGCCTGCCATATGGTTGTGGAGGGTACGGGTTCTGGTATCTTCCTTGCTGCGGGTATGGCTGAGGGTAGGGTTGCCTAACTGCCTGCTTGTTGTATGGGCAATCTTGTGCGGTGTGATTGGTGTATCTCCGTTCTATGGTGCAGTACTGGCTACTAGGATTTACTTGGGGCTGAGCCATAATAGGGCAGACATTCGCCATGTGGTCACCACCACAAGTATAGCACCTTTTCACAGGGGCAAACCTTGGGATTTGTTTGCTAGTTACACCTAATTTCTGAGCTACTTTCTCTGCCAGTTCCTCAATTGATGTGGATTGCGTGGATGAGAGGTTAGAAGCACTATCCGAATCTTTGTATATCTTGGAAAGCTCTAACTCCTCCCCCAGGTTATCCTCAATATCAATGCACATGCGTACACAATCTTCTATGGTCCTAGGGTCCTTCAAGTACACATAAGATCTCAATTTGGTACTTAGCAATCCATCCAAGAATAAGGCTACTTGCTTGGCTGATGTGGGTAACTCCGAAACAGGGCATCTTTCTAAGTATTGCCTAAATCTTCTTCCTGCCAATCTTACAGTCTCTTGGGGAGTCTGTTTGAAGTTGTGAATCAATGAGGAGGTATTATGCCTTATGCCACTCTTAGAGAATTCAATAATGAAAGCCTCTAGGAGTTGGTCTATGCTCCTGAACTGCCTCTCATTTAGTGGCTGAAACCATGTCAGGGCAGTGTTCCTAAGGGTCAGACCAAAGGCATTGTACTGCGTGAATAGATCCTCCACTTGTTCAGCTCTCAGGACTTGCCTAAACTCAGCCACATGATTGTATGGATCTCCAGTGCCATCGAAGTAGTTCTTCATGGACTTAACTAGCTGAGTCGGTCTCAAAGTCCTTGTGTGCTCTCTAGGTCGTGGTAGAGGGAACTCATCCGCGTTTCTTTGATTCCTGTGAGCTCTAAGTATCTCAGGTTCTACTCTATTTGTTTCCGTCCTCGTTCTCTCTCTTCCCACTGGGTTGGCAAAGCTTACTTCTGGTCTATCTCTACTTCTGTCTCTTTGAGTTCCATGCGCTTGGGATGTTCCAGCTCCAGGGTGACCATAGGATACATTCGATCTCGGTTGGGGGAAAATGAATTCACCCTTCCAAGTGTAAGCATGCCTATCATTTTTCGTAACCACAAAGATCCGTTCTGAAGCGTGATCTAAGTAGGTCACTCTGCCTGGGCTATCAGGATCCTTAAACTCATAGATCATGATAGTTCCTATATCAGTTGGCTGATTATATTTATACCTCCAAAAGGCTTCGTCAGTTTCTCGATTGAGGAGCAACTCTATGCTCTTGTTGTCTTGGGGAACCCACTCAGGTGTGATAATCCTAGTGAGAACAGATTTGCCTCGGGGGGTTCTAGGTTCCACACCCATGTTTCCTTGCTCCAGGTCACCTAAGTCCGCTTCTGAGATTACATTCCCAAATTCATATGTCCTGTCTGGGTGACTGGTGACTACGTATATGGTTCCTTCTTTGTCCAGGTATGCACCATTTTCAAACTTGACTGCTGGGTGCTCTAGTCCAATGGATTGGTCAGGATTCTTAATCTGTACCACGGATCTTCCTAGGCCGTCCTCATAGATGCTAGCACCTAATCGGTTGGTCCTAAGGTATTCCAACTGTGTTTTGTAAGGGCCTTCTACCCTGTACAAGTAAGGCACTCCTGAACTTCCCGTAGGTCTGTCCATGCCTTGAGACATCTCTGACTCACTGGTCTCAGAGCTAGGGTAGTACGAGTGGTGGCTCAACTGCTGGGCCCAAGACCTAGCAGTGTGGTTAACACTAGCCTCTGAAGACCTAAGGCTTTGTCTCTCCCTTACTAGATGTCGTCCCGATCTAAGGTTCATATGCCTATCTAAGTAGCCCAATTCTTTGCCCAGAGTACAACCTCGTTGCTGGTTAGTTTATATTAGTCGCTTGGTCCTTTTTAGTTATTTCTCGTGTTTAAGGTCTTGTCTGATATTACGTCGTCAGGAATACTTGAATGTTCTTCGTGCTTTCAGGTTGATCGTTCCACGTTAGGTTTTTTTTTTTCTTTATGTTATTGACAGTACAGAGATTAGGTTTTTAGCTTGAACTTGAGTTTTTAGGTAGTCTTCAACTTGATACCTGCCTATCGTCGCCCTGACTTACTCCTACCTCTAGTCGTTCTTAGCCTAAACTATGAATTGACAGAGGGGGTTAAAAGTTTCCAACCTTTTGTTTCCTGCTTGGTTGCCCTTGAGTGCCCAGGAAGTGTGTTCCCAAGCTTGCACTTACTCTTGCTTAGAACGCCTTTCGATGCTCTCAATAGATCTGTAAGAGTTCCAAAGTTAGCTTAAAGATTTAAATTCTAAAGACAGAACCGATGATTTTCAGTCCTGTAGCACAAACACTAACTTGCATAGTGATTTTTAAGAAAACAATTCTAAAGACCCCTGACTTTGATCCCCCTGGGTATGGTCAACTTCAAAATACCCTATCTGAAAATCAACGCATTATCTTTATAAAAAACAGTTGAGGGCGTGTAGTATATGCCACGAGCTTTCCAACAAGCCCTAGAGCTCAAAAAATTGATTTCGTATGAAGAAGTTATGACTGTTCAGGGTTTAGGGGGTTAAGACAGGATTCAATCTGGCTGACAGATCCTAGGAATTTCTCCCAAAGCACAAGTGTAGGAACCTCAATAATGCTAATGGATTGACTATTTTGCCCCAAAATTATCCCAAAGTTTGAACAAAAGCAAGCCCTAATTTTTGGCCGAAAAGCTTGTCAATCGCGATCGACAGGTCTGTCAATCGCGATTGACAGAGGTGTCCGTCGGGCCTGTCAGTCGCGATCGACAGTGTCAATCGCGATCGACAGAGTCGATCGTGGCTGTCAATCGCGATCGACGGTATCAATCGCGATCGACACGTTTTCCGGATTTTTCGCCGAGATTTCAGTCAATCGGGGGCCTATCAGTCGCGATGGACACGTGGCTACGCGTAAAAGTCAATCCGTCGTTGAATTTCAGTCGGTCGCGATCGACGGTGTCAATCGCGACTGACAGAGGTGTCGGTCGTGGCTGTCGATCGCGATCGACGGTATCAATCGCGATTGACAGGGTCCTACCTGGCAGTCTGTCGGTCGTGAGGTCTGTCGATTGCGATTGACAGGGTCTGTCGGTCGCGATTGACAGGGTCTGTCGGTCGCGATTGACAGGGTCTGTCGGTCGCGATTGACAGAGGCTGTCGGTCGCGATTGACAGGTCTGTCGGTCGCGATTGACAGAAAACCTCGGAATTTTTCTACTGTTTTTAGTGTTTTAGGATGTGCTCCTTGTGCTTGTTCTAGTGGTGCACTCAATTTTGTGAAAAACCAAAAATTTCTGTCAGTTACGATCGACAGAAGCCTGCGACCGCGAGACAGTTTCTGAGTTTTTCATACCTGCGCAGAGTGCTGAGGATGATGATACAGCAAGAACCTGCAATGAAACTCAAGAAACATGCAAAATCCGCACACACAAACAGCTCTCTTGCTCTCTCTCACAAGTGAAATGAGGAAAATGAGGTGGAGATGGTGATATTATCAAAAACTGAAAATTTTCGCGATGATGGAGATGGAGGTGGGAGATGGTGATGATGATGATGGTGATGAAGATGGTGAAGAAGGTAAAAGAAAATCGATGAGAGTGAAGAAAATACCTACAACTCCAACGCGTCAACTCTATGTCTTACCATCACACGCTCGTCCTCAAAGCTCGATCCCCGGCAACGGCGCCAAAATTTGGTGTAGCTCAGTGATGAGTAGCACCTCCTTTAATGTCAATCCGGGAAGACGTGAGGATGGTATGAAGACCTCGAGCAAGTGGCGGCACAAGTGCGTGAGTGAGAAGCACACAAACATGCACACACATACACACACGCGCACACACGAGAAGACAAAGAGTGAGAATCAATGGAGTTCTTAGATTACTTTTCAAGAAGCTCTTACAAGTTCGTTCCAATTACAATCTAACCTCAAAAATGAGCTCTCTAGCTCTTTTTATAGTTTTTGACTAGCTTTGGCCCTGTTCAGACCTAGTGTCCGGCCTAGTTAAAAATTAGGTTCCAGGGCTTATTTGAGGGCTCAAACGAGATCTAAAAAATACGAAAATTGGCAGGTAGATACTTCTAAAGCTCCTCAAGCTCAAGGACTCCTTGGCTTGCACAAAATGGAGCTACAAAAATATGAAATGGTATTTACAATGGTGTTTAGTGATGAGAATCACTTTTAATTGGTGTGAGGGTTTTGAAAAACTAAAGAGTTGCCTTAGTGCTAGATCTGCGTGAATGCTCATACGTGCTTCTTCCTGAAGAAAATTATTGGCCTATTTGCCAGATCTTCGTTGACTCCCTTGTCTGCTTGTGCCTTCTCTCCCTTCTGACTCTCTTCTCTGACTGCCATGCCTCGTTAGTCCTTCAGTTCCTTGTCTGCTGCTAACAAGGGTTCTTGGATGGTAGCTTACAGAATCATTCTATAAACTATTTGTTTTCCCTTTGTCACTTCGTACACAATATTCAACAATGCACTCTGCGATAATTCTCCGAGCATAATCCTATGTATAACTTGTAGTAATACTTCAAGAACTTATCACACTAAAAAATTACTTTTGCAAATTCCATCAGTGATTGCCATGTAACTATTTACACCACTTACTTTCTTTTAACATGTACAATAATAATAACTATAATTCACTATGCACTTCTACACTTGGTTACAATTGTCAAAACAACACTTATACAATATCGAACTTTGAAATAACTTCTTAACCTTCATCGAACTAATGTAGTACTTAATCAAATTAATAGTAATAAACTTAACAACAAAGATTATTCAAATTGTAATGATAATTTGACACAACAATGACACCGAACAAGAATTGTTGTAAATTTGCAAACAAATCAATCCTCCTGCAATGATCGAATACCTGCAAACTCGTTGTGTTGGACTCTCAACCGTGTGAATTCTCTTTGTATTATACACTTTCTGAAAGATTACAATGCTTCACCGAAATGGTTCAATGTCAATATCTATATTTTACATTTAATTGCACAACCGGCCTCACACTATACACTCCCTAACACATTCATCCAAGGTTTCTAGGCATTTCGCATGCAATAGAGGTCTCAAATTTCCATTTGTTAAGCCATCCAAAAATAATGATATCATTTTTTGTTGGGTTGGCCTCTCAACAACTGGACATCGATCCACATATTGACTAAATCTTTAGGTGGCAAGTCTTACTAACTCATTTCTTGCTTGTTTAAAGTTGTGAATCAGGGAAGAGGTATTATGTTTAATTCATCTCTTTGTAAATTCATCAATGAAATCTTCTAAAACTTGTTCCATATTGGCAAGTATTGGGATCTAGGCATTCGAACCATGTCAAATTTGTTCTTATCAATGTGATTCCAAAAGATTGACATTGAATAAAAAAATCATCTATTTGTTTGGCTTGCAACACTTGTTTAAATTCAGCCACATGATCATAAGGATCTATTGATCCATCATAGTGATTTCTTAGCATTTTGCTATCTGGTAAGGTCTCAACCTTCTACCCACATTGGGTCATTAAGGAATAACTTAAACAAGTGGCCACACATCTTGTCCTCTTCCTTGTGGAAGTCTTAAAGGAAAAGGTGGTCTATTCATGGTCTTGCCTCCGAGTGGAGTATTTGGTATTGTATTGTTATTTGGTTTAGAAAAGTGAACCTAACCCGAGAAGAGTTGCCTGGCTCATGCAACTCATAAATAGTAGTAGGATTAACACTGCTTCCTATTATAGGTAGAGTTGCTTGCAACACCTTATCGGTTCTAGCAATCATATAGAAATTCATTAAATCATAGATTTTCCTCTCGGGGATAGTCACCGACTCTCTATTGTCTATAATCATTGGGTTCTTAGGTTCCTCAATTTCTCCTCTTTCAGTGGAACTGTGCATATCTTTAGATGTTGACATGAAATCATTTTTTGACCCACTAGAAGTTTTTGAGTAGGTGGAGTGTATGCTTCTTTCAATCACACTCCCTGTTGATGATATTACACTTCTTCTTCTCCCTAAGACACATCTTAATCTCAAGTTCATTCAAGGTACACTAATCGTCACAAGTTCCCTAACCCTAGGTTCTCTATCTTCCCCTTGGAATGTTTTTGGATGTTTGGATGAGGGATTAACTGGTGTTTTGATCAAGGAATTTCCTAAATTTCAACTCTAGATAAACTTGGGTTTGGTCTTGAAATTTCACGATACACGATACCCAATGCTCTGAGATGATACATGATACCTGAACTCATGATATGATACTTAGTTTTCTAAGTGATACACAATACATGGGTTGACGATACCCGATACTTCGGAATAGGACACACCACACAAGATACTTAGTGACACGATATGAGATACTTGAGAACTCATGATACAAAACACTTTCCTATGGTGATGCTATACTTTTCCATGATACGTGATACATGATACTAGTCCAAGATCGGTGACACACAATACTTGTAGGTATTAGCAATACATGATACTTGGAATCGCGTGATGATACTTGAATAATCACAATAGACAATACCTAGGTATCGTGAGGAATAATGTATTGACAATTCATGATGCCTCCTAGGTATGAGTGACACACACAAATTTGGTATCACAATACCAAACCCGATTGATTAGGATATGTGGACTTGTTTAACTCAAATATAAAATCGGAGGTGACTAGTGGATTCCTTGTGCTCTCCTCCCCTCCCTTATGTGTTTGTACTTGAAAAATACCTTTTCTTTTTCCAAAGATGTGCCTCATAGTACTCAGGTGGTGTCATTTCTCCCAATTTGTGTGGGTATGCATGAAAATGACATGACCAAGGTGTAGAGCTCACCTCAAAGAATCTCTCTCTCAATTTTTAGCACTACAATTCCATTGTATACCAAGTTCTACATGATAAAAACTCAAAAAATATTGATCGTTGTTTATGATCTCCATGATACTTGTGCTCTTGCAAATGAACTGTGATGTGGTATTTTGGGTTTTGTTATAGATCAAGACCAATGAGCTCTAGCAAAAAATGAAAATGTTTTGATTTTTTTGAGATGTTGGGTATCCCAACCTACTCCAAAGCTCTTTTACGTAACTCCTAATCCTAGCTTCTCCATTGCTAATCTAACCCTAGAAAACTTGTTACACATACAATAAGTTTATGAGAAAACAAGTACATGTGATTGATGAATTTCCAAAGTACTTGTTGGAGTTAGACGTCTGCAGAAGCACGTGAACAACACAAGGAAGAAGAAGAAGCTTGGAGCACAACACACAATACTTCTAAAGAGGGAAAAAAATGCCTCGACAGTCCTAGTGTGTTCACACACATCACTACCTAAATATATCAACAAATCCCCCCTGGGAGTGATGTAGTGAGCAAGGAGCTTGCACTCATAAAGAAGTGCCAAGCTATGTGGAATCCATCCACAAGAGGAAGTAAGCCCAAAGCTTTGCGAAAAGCTTCAAACTTCTCCCTAGGTAGAGCCTTTGTGAAAAGGTTTGCAATGTTCTCTTGTGTGGGCACATATGCCAAGCTAATCTCTCTAGTAGAGAACCTCTCCCTGACATAATGATAATGCACCTCAATGTGCTTAGTGCAAGCATGGAACACATGGTTTCTCTCAATTGCCAATGCACTCTGACTATGAGTGAAGATGGTGGTGGCAGAAGATTGACCAACACCCAAATCAGTCATAAGGCATATGAGCCACACACACTTAAAATTTGCTGTGAAAGTTGCCCTATACTCAGCCTCACAACTGGAAGTGGCCACAGTAGGATGCTTCTTGCTCAACCAAGATATGCATGAGCTACCAAGCATGAAGCAAAAACCACTAGTGGACACATGAGTGTCATAGCAGCCAGCCCATTTAGAGTCACAAAAAGCATGCAAATCTGGCAATAGTGATCCCCGCTTGGGATAAAACAACTCAAGTGGCCGGGTACCACTCAACTAGCGAAAGATGCGCTTAACAGCCTCGCAATGCTTGACATCTGGGCAATGCATAAACCTGCTCATCTGCGAGACATCAAACTGAATATCTGGCCAAATAATGCATAAGTAAATCAAGCATCCAAGAGCCTGCTAATAGAGAACATCATCAAATGCATCTCTAGCATCATGAAGACTCAATCATAAACCTGTCTCCATAGGAGTGGCTATAGGTTTAAAGTCTTCAAGGCCAAAACACTGCAATAATGTGTCAATATATTTCGTTTGACACAAAACTATTCCACCATCAACTTGCATAAACTGAATGTCCAAATAATGATATAAGGTGCTTTTAGTTGCACTGTTCTCAAAACCATGTGCAATCAGATAGGCATGTATCTTTTCATACCAATCATGTGGTGCTTGCTTTAAACCATATAATGCCTTCTCTAACTTGCACACCTAGTTTTCATGTCCTTTCTGCACAAATCCACGAGGCTAAAAAACATACAGTTCTTCATGCAAGTCACCATTTAGAAATGTTGTTTTAATATCCAACTAATGTACATTCCAACCATGATGAGTTGCAAATGCACAGATGCTATTAACAGTAGTTTCAGCCTATAAGTGCAAAGGTTCATCAAAATCAATGCCTCTTTCCTGTGCATAACCCTTTGTAACAAGCTGTCACTCTAGCACAATGGTGAGTACCAACGTGAGGAGATACACCTCATAAATGCCAATCCGTGGAGACGTGAGGACTGGTATGAAGACCGCGAGCAAGTGATGGCACAAATGCGTGAGTGAAAGCACACAAGCATGCACACACATACACACACAGGTGCACAAGGTAAGAGCAAAGAGTGGAACAATGGAAGATCTTCAATTGCAAAAGAGTTCTCTTACAAAGCTGAAATCTACAACAAGCTAACCTCAAAAATGAGCTCTCTAGCCCTTTTTATAGTTTTTTGAGTGGCTTTGGTCCTATCCAGACCTAGTGTCCGGCCTAGTTAAAAAATAGGTTCCAGGGCTTATTTGAGGGCTCAAACGGAGTCTAAAAATTATGAAAATTGGTAGGATGATATTTCTAATACTCCTCAAGCTCGAAGACTCCTCAGCTTGAACAAAATGGAGTTACAAAAATGGAAAATGGTATTTACAATGGTTTTTAGTGATAAAAATCACTATTTTTATAGGGATTTCTTCTGAAAATTTGATAGGTGCTCCTTGGAGCTCCCTACTTGCTCCTTCTTCTTGTGTGTCCACTTCCTTGATGCACTTCCATGCTTTGTCCTTGACCTTGAGCTTCAACACTCCCCCCCCCCTCTTGAGTCTGCCGTCCCTGACAGACCTTGTTGTAGTGGTTTTTCCATGTAGTACGTTGAGAGCTAGTGTCCTCCATGTATCAATAGTAGTGGTCCATCTTCCCAATGTAGCCTGGTCGATTGTCGGGTTCTTCAGTTTGCCACTGCTAGCTCTTGTAGGCTGTAGTCCCTTTGTATGTATGTCTTCCTCGTATTCCAGCTTGATGGTGCATTTGTGAGCTTCCCAAAACTGCTAGCTTCTCAAAGGAGGTGGTCAATGTTGATTATGAGCAACTCTCAGTGGTGGATTGCTTCCTTGCTCTTGTTGTTGTCACCTTGATGTCGTCTGGTTCTTCCAAAGATGGCTTTCATAGTTTTCATGCCAAGTACTTGTAACCCATAATGGATGGTGGGTAAGTGCATTAGTGCATGGGTTGAACAAAATATGTGCCTTGTGCATGGCCTTGTAATGTGGCCCTATGTATGCATACTTGGAAAATGCATGGGAAGAAGTATGGTGCAAGAGATTGGATCTTGAGCTAATTGCTCAAGGGTATGCTGACGAAGAGGCTTCCTAATCTATCATGGTGAGCATGTTGCCAAAGTAGGTTGTGCTTACCATGGTGAAAGGTCAGTCGATTTTTGTCTCTTCGTGTTGTATGCCCATCACATTGATTGACGATTGGCTTGTCTTTCTAGTTGATGAACATCCTTGCTGATGGTTCACCGATGAGTGTTGTCGAGCGCATGGACCTGTTCTCTCTCTCTCTCTCTCTCTCTCTCTCTCTCTTTTTGGAACAATTACAAAACCAGAAGAAGGTGGTTAGGATCAATAAAATATATTACATATGTCAAGTGTGTCTCATGTGCCTAGAATTTCTCAATAAACCATGTAATGTGGCCCTATATTGATGCATACTTTGGAAGTGCATGATCTGGATGGTGCAAAAGACAAGGTTATGCCAAAGGCACATGGTTGTTGCTCGTCGAGGCTTCTGATGTTACTTGCAAACTTGATGCAATATTTGTTTGAAGGTGGCCAGTGGACCTTGAAATGATGTGATCAGTAGATTAGGAGATGACAACTGACCATTCCTCCCTTTAGGGGTCCATTTTAGAATAGTAGTTGGCCTTATAGAGATCACTTCTGGCCTTTTTCTCTTTGCATGGTTGCCGAAACTTGGTGTCCAGTGAGGGTGGGTCTTCGGTTCTGTGGAAGTTACTTGTACTTTGGGCTTCCGAAACCATATCCTTGATGATTGGGGTTCTCCTTCACCATCGTATACTTAACTGGGATCACATTGGCAGGAGCTGGTGGTTGGTTTCCTAAGACTGGTTGTGGCTTGTATGGTGCCTGATATTGCTGCTGTGGCCTATAATATGGCTGTTGGTATTGGTTCTGATACCTATCCTGCTGGTAAGGTTGCTGATAATTTTGTCTGATGGTCTGCCTATTGTATGGACAATCTTGAGCCATATGATTTGTGTATTTTCTCTCAATGGTGCAATACAGAGCATTAGGGTTCCCTTGGGGCTGAGCCATCATTGGACAAACGTTAGCCATGTGGTCTCCTCCACAGTTGTAACATCGCTTCAATGAGGTGGCCCTTGGTGTTTGTCTATTTTGAACTCCTAGCTTCTTTGCAACCTGCTCAGCTATCTCATCTATCTCAGTGGAGGTTCTTGAGGTATGACCAGTAGAACTGTCAAAATCCTTATAGAGTTTGGACAATTCTAACTCCTCACCCAAGTTGTCTTCTATGTCTATATGCACATCGTCACACACTCTTCTATGGATCTAGGCTCTTTCAAGTACACATGTGACCTTAACTTTGTGCTTAGTAGGCCATCTAAAAACAAGGCCACTTGTTTGGTTGGTGTGGGCAACTCTAGAACAGGGCATCTTTCTAAGTACTGTCTAAACCTTCTTCCTGCAAGTCGCACGATTTCTTGGGGTGTCTGCTTGAAGCTGTGGATCAAGGATGATGTGTTATGCCTGATACCACTCTTGGAAAACTCTACAATGAATGCTTCTAGTAGTTGACCTATCTCTCGATAATTACGACTATTCAGGGGCTGAAACCAAGCTAAGGCAGTACCCTTAAGAGTCAAACCAAATGCCTCGAACTGGGTGAACAAGTCCTCAACCTGTTCAACTCTTAACACTTGTTTGAACTCGGCCACATGATCATAAGGATCTCCTGACCCATCAAAATAGTTCTTCATTGTCTTAACCACTTGAGAGCTTCTAAGGGTTCTTGAGTGCTCTCGTGGTCTAGGCAATGAGAAATCATGTTCATCTCTTTGATGCCTATGTACACGATGTCTCTCTCTTTCACGTCGTTCATTTTCAATTCCTGATCAGTCTCTACCCACTGTGTATGCAAAGCTTACCTCAAGTCTCTCTCTGGTTCTTTCCCTCTGGGTTTCATGAGCCTTGGATGATCCTGCTCCTTGGAGGCCTTGGGAAACATTAGATCTTGATGGAGGAAAAATTGATTCACCCTGCCAAGTGGATGCATGCCTATCCTACTCTGTCACCAAGAACATTTTCTCAGATGTGTGATCTAGATAGACAACTTTCCCTGGTGTCTCCGGATCCTTGAACTCATAGATGGTGACTACGGGGCTAGGTTGATCTGGCTTGAATCTCCAAAAGGCTTCCTTTGTTTCTCTATTCAAGAATAGTTCTATGCTTTTGTTGTCTTGAGGGATCCAATATGGAGTGATTACTCTAGTCAAGACTGACTTACCTCTAGGAGTCTTGGGTTCTCCTCCTAGGTCCCCTTGCTCTAGGTCTCCTATCTCATTCTCAGGAATGATATTTCCAAACTCATCTGTCCTATCTGGGAGGTTGGTTACCACATACATGGTTCCTTCCTTATCAATGTATGAACCATGTTCGAACTTGACCACTGGGTGTTCAAGTCCAAAGGGTTGATCAGGATTTTTGAGTTGGACCACTGATCGTCTCAAGCCATCCTCATAGATGCGAGCACCTAATTGGTTGGTCCTGATATATTCCAATTGTGTCTTATAGGGACCTTCTGGTGTCTGTAAATAGGAAGTACCTTAGCTATGCATGGGTCTTTCCATGTTGAAGGACATTTCTGAGTCACTTGTGTTGGAACTTAGCACGTAGGGATAACCACTTAGTTGTTGTGCCCAAGACTTAGCTGTATGGTTGACACTAGCCTTAGATGATCTAATGCTTTGCCTATCCTTGGCTAAGTGTCTGCCAGATCTTAGGTTCATAAGCTTTGTCTACAAGTCCAAAATTTCCCCTTGTATTGCTCCAAATCCTTTGGAACTCCTTGGTTTCCTAGTCCACCTGAGGGTCAACTTCAAAATACTATATCTAATAATCAGCATATTAATTTTACCGTAAGCAGTGGAAGTTTTTATTGTACTCCCCACGAGCTTTCCAACAAACCCAAAATCACTGCAAACGGATTTCGTATGAGAAAGTTATGCCAGTTCAGGGTTCTGGGGGTTAAAACAGGGAAACATGACCTCTCTGGGATTACTGCAGAACAGGCGATACACGATACTTATCAAGTATCGTGACACTTGGAAGCAGACCATACACGATACTTGCCTTGCCACGATACAAGATATCTCAACTAAATGATAGACAACACTTGAAATAGGAGTAGGTCCACGATACTCGATATCCGACAGATGTTGCGAGAAGAATCTCACGATACACGATATGCGCTAGGTGTCGCGAGTAAAATCCAATGATACACGATATTGCACAAGTATCGCCAGAGCCAAATCAATGATACTCGATATCTGTGAGGTATCATGAAAAGTTCAACGATACACGATATGGAACAAGTATTGAGAAAAGAAATTCACGATACACGATATTCAACAAATGTCGCAGAAGACTTTGACGATACTCGATATTCAACCAAGAAAAATCCCACGATATTCGATACTCGCCAAATATCGCTTTTCGAGCTCCACAATACACGATATTCCCCAAGTATCGCGAGAAATACTCAGCGATACACGATATCTCCCAAGTATCGCGGAAGAAGCTTTCACGATATACGATATGTGACAAGTATCGCAAGCACTTCCTCAACGATACTCGATATCTCACGAGCCTAAGTATCGTGATACTCGACCACAGGAGTTCACGATATCCAGATATCGCGATACTCAATCGCGGGAGAACACGATGCTTGGATTTTTTGGAGTCCAAATTCAAATTCTTTTGCAAATATGAGTACCTTGGGTCCTCCTTGTCACTCTTATGTGTCTGTAGATGCCAAATCTCCCTTCAAACCCGTGATATTGCACTCACGATACTTGGCATAGGTTATGTCACGTCCGGGGCTGTTCACTCTGATTTTCGGCTATTTTGGTACTATTTCTTCAGCGTTTCAGTTCTGCACCCTCTCTAAGGCTCTTTCTCACAACCACAAGTAAAAAGCGAGGTGAATGGACTCTAAAAAATGGAAAAAATTGAGAATATGAAGGTGGGTGGAGATGGTGATGATGATGGAGATGAAGGAGAAGAAAAACTCAAAAACTGAACTGAAAATGGTTATTTTTTTACCTTCCAACGTCGCTACTCTACGTCTTACCATCACACACTCGTCCTCCAAGCTCTCTCCCTGGCAACAGCGCCAAATTTGGTGTCACTCTAGCACAATGGTGAGTACCAACATGAGGAGATACACCTCATAAATGTCAATCCGTGGAGACGTGAGGATTGGTATGAAGACCGCGAGCAAGTGATGGCACAAGTGCGTGAGTGAAAGCACACAAGCATGCATACACATACACACACACGTGCACAAGGTAAGAGCAAAGAGTGGAACAATGGAAGATCTTCAATTGCAAAAGAGTTCTCTTACAAAGCTGAAATCTACAACAAGCTAACCTCAAAAATGAGCTCTCCAGCCCTTTTTATAGTTTTTTGAGTGGTTTTGGCCCTGTCCAGACCTAGTGTCTGGCCTAGTTAAAAAAAATAGGTTCCAGGGCTTATTTGGGGGCTCAAGCGGAGTCTAAAAATTATGAAAATTGGTAGGATGATAGTTCTAATACTCCTCAAGCTTGAGGACACCTCGGCTTGAACAAAATGGAGTTACAAAAATGGAAAATGGTATTTACAATGGTTTTTAGTGATAAAAATCACTATTTTTATAGGGATTTCTTCTGAAAATTTGATAGGTGCTTCTTGGAGCTCCCTAATTGCTCCTTCTTCTTGTGTGTCCACTTCCTTGATGCACTTCCATGCTTTGTCCTTGACCTTGAGCTTCAACACAAGCCTAGCCTTATACCTGTCAATTGTTCTATCAGGTTCATGCTTCAGCTTGTATACCCACTTAGTGCCAATGGCCTTCTTACCAGGAGGAAAGTCACATAAAGACAAGGTACCATTTCTCATGATAGCATCATATTTAGACTGCATTACAACCATCCAATGTTTAGAATTTTGTGCTTCATCAAACAAAACAGGCTGAATCTAGTTACAAACACTAGAGGTAGCCATAGCATAGCAATATGATGCAAAAGAGGCACTATGAGAGCCCAAACAAGTACGGTATGATAGAGGTGCATCTAATTTGCTATCATGCAAAGTCTGCACTAGCCATTTTGGCATAGTTTTTGCCTCCTCAATATCATCTCTCTTATCAGCAAGTGCATCATGTAAATCTGCATCAATAATGGAATGATTTGCATCATCACATGAAACCTGTAAAGGCTGAGAAGTTGCCTCAATAAGACCAACACTAGACTGTCCACATATAAAAAGAGGCAGCAAAGTATCGTACATGTCTTTGGAGCTAACAGATGTCTCCTTCATACATGAAAGTAAAGGCTGAATAACATCTTCCACAAAAACAACATCATGGCTAACCGAAATGCATTTAGTATGTGGATGATACAGATGATAGCCTTTGCCTTCAGAACTGTATCCAACAAAAACACATTTTACTGCTTTATCATCCAATTTCCTCCGATGTTGTTCAAGCACTAATGCATATGCCAAACAATAAATTACATGCAAATGAGCAACAGATGGCTTGCAACCATGCCAAGCCTCATATGGAGTGATAGACTACAGTGCCTTAGGGGGACACCTGTTAAGTATATATGCTACACACATAACAGCCTCAAGCTAGAAACTATGTGGTAAAGCCTGAATCTTGACCGTACACCTTAGCATCTCCATGAGTGACCTGTTCTTTTGTTCGACAACTCCATTCTATTGAGGTGTATATGGCACTGTACACTAATGTTTTATCCCACGTTCAGCCAGAAATGCATTAAAGTCAGAAGACATATATTCCCCCCCGATCAGAATAGAGGGTTCCCATTTTACATGCTATTGTAGAGCTAAGAAGAGCAAAAGGTAGAGAAAAAGATGGGTCCTAAAATTTTTCCGATTTGGACACTTTATTTTTGTATCATAGCCATTATGTAACATATTTTCCGATGTAAGTGCACTAGAGGAGTCCTCTAGATGCATACCCATGGAGATTAGTAGCTTACCCTTGTAAATTAGTAGGAAATTAGCCTTTTTAGTGAATAAAGTGCCGGTCTCTTGTGTGAAAGGACCATTTTTAGGGCACATGTATATAAGTCAATTTGTGACTCTTTGTAAGGACTTTTTGATATTGTGAGAATCAAGAGCACATAATTTCGAATTTGTGTCTTCTCCTCTCTGTATCATCTTTTTTGTGAGCTGGTATGCATGTGTGATGCTTGAAAAGAGTGTTTGGAAGTGTCTTCTATCCATGAAAATGCTTGTTTGTTGTTGTTAAGGTGTGTGTGAAGTGTAGGAAGTGCTGAAGTGTAGGAAGGTCATTCCCCCGACTCAGTATTTTTCTCATAACTTGAAGTAGAAGCATCAAAATTGAGTGAAAAGATAGAATTGGATGCGTCTTCTTGAGAGCTTCGAAACGAACCTGCTATTCGCTATATTTGGAGTTTGGAGCTAAGAGAAAAGCTCAATTTACTGTTGACTGCTACCCCAAGTATCGTGACACCATAACTGATAGTTGAAACTTGTTTGGATTTGACTTCTATGTACTTGCACTTTTTGAGAGTTCATTTGCATTGACCATCATTTGAATGCATGTCTTCATACACTCGGCTAGGTTTTGATACTCCTCGGATTGATAAATAAAGCGTTAATACCCACTATATGCATTTGAGGGGGATCGAGGTATAGTCTCTTTCTCCACAAGTCCCTAAGTTGGTACTTAGGTACACACGTTTTTGGCGCTGTTGCCGGAAAATGTCGAATCAAACCGAGGCATTCATGTGATGTTAAGTAGCTCTTAGCATTGAAGCGAGTAGGGGAGTTGTGAATTTCTCTTCTTTGGTAGGTCACCCTCATTTGCACTTACTACTTCTCACTCTTGTAGTGTGTGTAGTGAGTTGGTAGTTTAGGAAAGAGATTAGGGAGAGGAGTGGATTAGGCAGGGGGAAGAAGAGAGTAGGTTAGACAGAGTAGCTTTAAGACTTTGTTCTTGTTAGCCTTTTTAGTTAGGAAAAAAATTTCAAAAGTATAAAAACCAAAAAACTTGTCTTGTACAATTCACTTGTCTCCAAGCAAGTATCGAGAGAGAGATTGCAAGCTAGATATTGCGTGAGCACGAAACCAGGCGTGTGGGGTGAGGAGTGTGAGCGGAGGTGGAAGAAGGAACTGGATGATCTTAGTAGGTATGAGAGCGCTATAATTGAATATGGACAATCTTACGAGCCATATGCCTATGGTATGGAAGGACCGAATATTTCTTACGGATATAAATAGGATTATGTGTCATTAATGTACACAACTCCCAGAGCACCCCTACCCTCCCGACCAATGAATAGACTACCTGCACCTAGAGGACCCTGCTATAGATGCGAAGGTGATCATTTTATCAGAGAATGTACATTGCCAAACCCACCACCACCACAACGAGTTTGGGAAGGATACTGTAGTGATTGTGGTAAGGAACATCTTTTTAGAGATTGCCCCAAGAACCCCAACAAAGTTAACTCAAACGTGCAGATCAATGTGATAGAAGTGATCGAGTCGTCAGGGAGTGATAAGGAATATATCGTGCCATTGAAAGCAATAACAAGAGCTAAAGCAAGAGAGACTCCAAAAAAAATCGGAGAGAATGATCAAGGTGATAGAGAATTGAATATACCCACACCTCAAATAGTTGAAGACTCAGAAGAGCCTGGGAAAAGTACTACAAGTAAACGAACACAAAGATGGAAGAATCGTAGAGACAAAAAAAAGGAAAAGAAACTAAAACAAAAGAAGAAGAATGAAAATAATGAACAAGATCAAGAAGAAAAACAAGAACTTGAAGGAGAAAATAAGAAAGGAAAGTGTCAAATACAGGAGGCAAGATCAGTTCTAGCAGACCCCATGCCAGAAGAGTTAGCCATGTGGATCCAGGCGTACCAGGCACGAATAAGAGTAGGACCAACCATTGAACAACATGAAAAGGAATATCCTAGAGGTGACCTAGAAAAAGAAGGGTTGGAGATATGTAAGAAATTAATTGAAGTGGCTCAAAAGACCCTAGAAAAACCTATTCAGCTACTACCCAACTCACGAATTCCCGAAAAAGAATTCCAAGAGTGTGTCATCCCTAATGATTCCGAGAAAGGAAAAGAAGGCGAGACCTGCAATGGAAATTACTGCGAGGATAAAAAAGAAGGATCTGTTGTCCCCAAAGTTGATGGGGAGTGGCCTAGAGATTTGTGGGCAAGAGTCCAAGAAGATAGATGGAAGAAAGCGGAAGGAATGGAACCACCCTTTGAGGAGTTAGAAGCAGAAGGTGAATTGGAAGCCTCAATACCTGAGCTAAATTCAGAAGGATTATTACAACTTGACAAGAGCAACAAGGATGATGATAGTGTGAAGGCTTTGCCAAATTATAGAGGGGAATACGAACATAATTCTGAATTATACTGCATTCCCTCAATAAGAAGAAAAGAGCAGAACCCATCAATCCAAACATCGGACATTATACAACATCTTAGAAAGGTAAAAATCCCTTGTACTCTGACATTGGAAGAACTTTTGAAGATAAGACCACATTTGAGGGAGAAGCTAACCAGTCAATTGGAGGCCAAGTCAGATGAGAAGGAGATGCCTGATGAAGTGACCACAGTCAAAATCTCAGTCGATAAGGTTGGAGATTTCAGTGAGGGAGATGAGGGGAACACATGCCTTCCAATCACTTATAGGGGTTACACCACTAAAGCTATCTTAGATTTTGGAGCTGGAGTAGGAATTGCGACAAAGGAAATATGGGAGAAATGGGGAAAACGAGCTTTAAGACCAACACGCATGAAGATACAAATGGCAGACGGACACATTGAACGACCCCTGGGATTATTGGAAAAAGTAACCTTTACTACCTGCAGAGTGGAATTTGAGCACACCTTAGCAATCTGTCAATTTGAAAAGGCAAGCAATTATGAAATGATACTTGGAAGACCTTTCATGAGATAGCTTAAGGTAGTGCAAGATTGGGGAAAGGACGCTCGAGGAAGGATATGACGTAAGCCTATACGTGGTGGTTCTTCAAGAGGCTGAAGAAGGAGAAGTAATTGAAAAAGAATGGAAGGAGGATTATGAGAGCATTGAAATGGAGCAGGAACAAATTGAGTCAGGAAGTGAAAATCAAAGAGTAAGTGTCATAACTAATGAGTTGAAGCAAGGAATGACACAGGAAGAAGAACTTGGACTAGATAAAGAAAAAGAAGATGGAGAACGCAAGCCTCAAGATCAATTCAAAGTGCCTGCCCACTTCAAAAAATACGAAGTAGAAGAGAGGAAAATTGCTATCCAAATGCCAAAATGAGAAGCACAACTAGGAATAGCATATGACAACAAAGAACAGACCAAGAAAATAGTAGTAACTTTGGAGGAAGGAGAAGAGCGATGTACCTTTATAGGATAGGATGTCTCAATGGAGGAAGTAAGAGAATATAGGGATGTCTTTGCTTGGACATATAAGGATTTAAAAGGAGTAGATCCCTCTATTTGTGCCCATAGAATCCATATGACATCAGAAGCCAAACTTCCAAACAAAGACCATACACTTATAACAACATTTACTCAGCAAAAATTAAGGAAGAGATAGATAAGTTGCTAGATGCTGGTTTCTTTATGAGATCGAACACATAGAATGGGTATCACCTTTGGTGGTCGTGTCGAAAAAGAATGGCAAGTTAAGGGTATGCATTAATTTGAAAAAAGTAAATGTTGCCACCATAAGAGATAGTTACCCATTACCTATCACCGATCATCTCTTGGAAAGGGTTGTAGGAAGTCTATAGTTTTTTGGATGGCTTTTCAGGGTATAATCAGGTAGCAATTGCTCCTGAGGACCAACATAAGACAGCCTTTGCAACTGAATGGGGAGTGTATGTTAAAAATAAAGAAGTAAGCTCGTATATATTTTTGCAAAAAGGATTTTCTTCAAGTAGAAGGAAAATACAAAAATGAAAAATAGAAGCATTTACTTCAGCAAGTAGTGGAGGCCAAAAGAGAATCATTCAAAAGAGAATCAAATCCAAAATCTGAATTGTAAGAGGAGTGGCTATCCAAAGTAGTGGAGAAATGATGGAGAAGAGCTCTCAAACTCATCATGAGAGTTTTTGGTCACTTGGCTATAAAAGAAGCAAGGGAGGACACTCAATGGGAGAGCAAGAAGGCGTGGAAGCCCCCTTGTATCTACTTCATTTGGTTTGAGTCATTTCGTTCAGTTCACTCTCATAGAGTGTGTCCAGCCGCACACCCATTTTTGGGTAGTCTACTTGTGAGAGTCATATCTCTCAACATATGTATCCAAATTTAGTGTTTAAACATTCGTTGGAAAGCTTATCTTGAGTACTTCCTCTGTCTAAAACAGTTTTATGAAATTCTTTATGCTCTCTGAGTTATTCAGGTTTTAGTGAAGTCCAGTTTTCAGCTATGTCCAGCCGCACACCCATTTTTGGGTAGTCTACTTGTGAGAGTCATATCTCTCAACATATGTATCCAAATTTAGTGTTTAAATATTCGTTGGAAAGCTTATCTTGAGTACTTCCTCTACCTAGAACAGTTTTATGGAATTCTTTATGCTCTCTGAGTTATTCAGGTTTTAGTGAAGTCCAGTTTTCAGCCTAATTGAGTGGACAGGTAGTCTGTTTTGAATCAAATAGTTGACAACTCAAATCTACTCCAAATTGAGTGTTTGATATCTCATTTGAAAGCTCTAGGTGTCTAGTTTGAGTGACCAAAGTTTCAAGTTCATTGGATATTTCAGTTGGTACCAGTTTTCATTTGAAGGTTCTGCTATTGGCAAGAGTCTTCATCCTGAGAAGGTCTTCTACACTTTCCGCTGCGATTAGGAGAGGAATTCTCCACATTTGGTATCAGAGCCTTGGAGTTTGAAGAGGCAAAGCATTGGAACTAAACTGAAGCAAAGGGAAAGCTACAAATCAAGGGGGAGCTTCGTGAATTCAAGAGAGAGCGCCACAACATACTTGAGGTAAACTTCAATCTTGGAAGTTTTCAATGGCTGATTTAGGACAACAAGTTGAGAAGTTAGACAAAGACAATTTTCAGTCTTGGAGGTATAGAATGATAAATTACCTTAAAGGTAAAGGTTTATGGGGTTTAGTTAGTGGAGATGATCCACAACCGGTAGACCTTGAAGATCCCAACATTACTCCGGCACAAAGGAGACAATTTGCTGATTGGGAAGAGAGGAATCGAAGGGTGATGTTCCTCATCTCACAAGTTATTTCTAACACTATGATTGGTCATGTGCAAAGCTTAGAAACAGCCAAAGAAGTTTGGGAAGCATTGGAGAAGGTGTATGCTACCTCAACAAGGTCTCGGAGGATGCAACTCAAGAACGAGCTCAACAACATGAAGAAAAGCTCAAACCAAAGCATTAGTGAGTATACATTGAGGATTAAGGAGCTTCGAGATCAACTAGCATCAGTTGGATGCAAGATAGAAGAGGAAGACATCGTCCAAACAGCCCTCAATGGCTTGAGGAGTGAAGAAAAGTGGAAGCCCCTCATCACAAACATCCTTTATAGAGATCCTCTACCAACATTCGATGAGATTATACCAAATCTTGTGGCCGAAGAGGTTGCTCAACAAGGAGAAGGCAACAAAGGTAAGGACAGCCATAGTCAAATGTTATATGCAGGAAGAGGTAGAGGAAGGAACTCAAGAGGAGGCTTGAGAGGAAGAGGAAGAAGCTACAACAATACAAATTTCAGCCAACACAACTTGGACGACAATAAGGACAACTCAAATGACAACACACATGGAAGAGGTCGAGGAAGAAATAGAGGAAGAGGTCGAGGTTCACAATCCTCATAAAGGTATAACATGTTATCATTGTGGTAAACTAGGACATTATGCAAATGATTGTTGGCAAAAGAATGGAAGGCTGAATGGAGGCAACCAAAGGAGCCAAAATAACTATGCGAGTACATCAAGTGAAGGAGACAAGAAAACCATGCTTGCCATGAAGCATGACTACAACAACTCGAGAAGTGATGACCAAAAATGGTTCATAGATTCAGGTTGCAGCAACCATATGACATGCCAAGGAGATTTGTTCACAAAGCTACAAGCTCCAAGTGGAAAAGGATGTGTAGAGACCGGCGATGAAACTCAACACGCAATTGAGCATGTTGGAGATATCAAGCTTGGAGACAAGAAGGTATTGGCTGATGTTCTTCATGTTCCTACTATTGCAAAGAATTTGATTTCAGTAGGACAAATGGTAGAGAAAGGATATCATGTTATCTTCAATGAAAAAGGCTACTTTATAAAGAATCCAAAAGAAGGATTCAAGGTCATTGCTCAAGGAAGGAAAGAAGGAAGGATGTTCACTTTGGACATTCAACAACCGCATGGAAAGGTGATGTATATTCAGTTTGGAAACAAGAGGATAGCTGAAATCGATTTGTGGCACAAAAGGTTTGGACATATCAATATTCCCAAGCTCAAGGACATGAGCAACCATGAAGTGGTAAGAGGTCTTCCAAGATTCAATGATGCCGGACTACATGAGCTTTGTGAAGCATGCCAACTAGGAAAGCAAACTCGACAACCATTCAAGAAAAGCAACTATGTGGCAAGGAATGTCCTCGACTTGATACACACGGATGTATGGGGACCATCACAACAACCATTAGTGGCTGGTAATAGATATTTTGTCACTTTTATTGATGATCATTCAAGGAAAGTATGGATGTTTTGCATAAAACAAAAATCAGATGTGTTCTCCATGTTCAAGAGATTTAAAGCACAGGTAGAAAAGGAAACAGGACGCTACATAAAGACCTTGAGGTCCGATGGAGGAGGAGAATATTTCTCCAAAGAATTTTCAGACTTTCTTTATGAAAATGGAATCAAGAGACAATTTACATGTAGGTACACACCTCAACAAAATGGAATAGCTGAAAGGAAAAATCGACATATTACAGAAGTTGCAAGATGCATGCTCAACGAGATGAAGATGCCACTAAACTATTGGGCTGAAGCAACTAGTACGGCCGTTTATTTGATGAACAAGTGCACAACGGCTAGAGTGCATAATCTAACTCCCGAGGAGGTTTATTCCGGTAAGAAGCCTGACCTTACACATCTCAAAGTTTTTGGATGTGTGTGTTATGTTCACATCCCTCAAGAACTAAGGACAAAGATGGAGGCAAAGTCCAAAAAATGTATTTTTATTGGATATTTATCGGAGCAAAAGGGATATAGGTGCTACAATCCGGTGACAAAGGAGCTACGAGTCTCACGAGATGTGGTATTTGATGAGCTAAGACCATGGTTTGGAGACAAAGGGAAAGAGAAGACTCTTGAAGAAGATTGCGAAGATGATGAAGGTGCTGTCCAAGAAGAATTTCAGCAAACAAGCACTCAAATGTCAGGTCCAGAAGCTTCTACATCACTTGGAGAAAGCTCAACATGGAAGGGGAGGCTAAGGAGTCATTCCTCATCACCAACATCAGCTTATGAAAGATCTAAAGCCAAAAATGCTGCCCAAAATAGTGATTCAAATACAAGTGAAGAAGAGTATGAAGAGGTGATCACACCGAAGGTAAAGTTGAACCGGTTGAAGAAGCAATGTTCAAAAGGAAATGAAAGGAGGTCTTCAAGAGCAAGGTATCCAATTGAAAGGCTGAGCTATGATAGTTTTATTGCAAAACATTTTGCATATATGACACAGGTGGTCAAAGATAAAGAACCGGATGCATATGAGGAAGCATGTACACAAAAAGAATGGCAAGAAGCTATGCAAGAAGAGATGAAAGCTCTCAAGGACAATCACACATGGGAGCTAGTTCCAAAGGCTGAAGGTATGAAGATTGTTCCAAATAAATGGGTGTTTAAAATAAAGAGAAATGCTGACGGCTCTCTAGCAAGGCATAAAGCTAGACTAGTAGCAAAAGGATTCAAGCAAACTCACGGCATCGATTATGAAGAGACTTTCAGCCCGGTTGCAAAGATGGGAACAATTAGAACCTTGATTGGAGTGAGTGCAGCAAGGAGATGGCCATTGTACCAACTCGACATAAAAAATGCTTTTCTCAATGGTGACCTTCAAGAAGAGGTATACATGAGTCAACCGATTGGATTTGAAGACAAAAAGCATCCAAATTTTGTTTGTAGATTGAAGAAAGCTTTGTGTGGGCTGAAGCAAGCACCACGTGCTTGGAATCAAAGATTGTTCGAGTACCTCACAAGGTGTGGGTATAGTCCAAGTAATGCAGATCCCTCTCTCTACATGAAGAAAGAAGAAGGCAAGCAGGTATATATTTGCATATACGTTGATGATCTCATCATAACAGGAAGTAATGTTACAGGAATACAAGAGATCAAAAGGAAACTCGGTAAGGAGTTTAAAATTTCAGATCTTGGTGAGCTGAAATACTTTTTAGGCATTGAGATAGTCTATGGGAAAGATGGCATTTACTTAATGCAAAGAAAGTACCTATTGGATGTTCTTTTCAGATTTGGAATGAGTGAATGCAAACCACTCACTCAACCTATGGACACAAATGTGAAGCTATGCTCAAATGATGGAGAGAAGTTACATGATGTAACTACATACAGGAGTATTATAGGTTCATTGATCTATGCTACGATCACAAGACTAGATTTGTGTTATATTGTTGGAGTTCTTTCTCAATTTATGCAAGCTCCAACAAGTGAACATTTAAATTCAGCCAAACGAGTGCTAAGATATGTGAAGCACACTGTCAATCATGCATTGTTTTATAGATATGATGAAGAATTGCAGGTAAAGGGCTTCAGTGATGCTGATTGGGCTGGTTCCAAGGAGGATAGAAGATCCACTTCAGGTTATGTGTTCATGATAGGTAGCAAACCTATCACATGGAGCTCAAAGAAGCAACCTACTGTTGCACTATCATCTACAGAAGCTGAATATAGAGGTTTAGCCTTTGCAACTTGTGAAGCTATGTGGATTAAGAAGCTCTTGGCTGATCTTGATGTGCAGGTGGAGACCATTCCAATTTATGGTGACAACATGTCAAGCATTCACTTGACAAACAATCCAATGTTTCATGCACGAAGCAAGCACATAGAAGTGCATTATCATTATGTTCGAGAAAAAGTTTTGAGCAAGGATGTGGATATAAAGTTCATTGGAACTAATGACCAGGTTGCAGACATGCTTACAAAGTCCCTCGATGCTTCTAAGCTCAAGAGGTTCAAGGACGACATCAACTTACAAGATATGGTTGAAGGTGCAAGCTCACATGTGAGCTTGAGGGGGAGTGTTAAAAATAAAGAAGTAAGCTCGTATATATTTTTGCAAAAAGGATTTTCTTCAATTAGAAGGAAAATACAAAAATGAAAAATAGAAGCATTTACTTCAGCAAGTAGTGGAGGCCAAAAGAGAATCATTCAAAAGAGAATCAAATCCAAAATCTGAATTGTAAGAGGAGCGGCTGTCCAAAGTAGTGGAGAAATGATGGAGAAGAGCTCTCAAACTCATCATGAGAGTTTTTGGTCACTTGGCTATAAAAGAAGCAAGGGAGGACACTCAATGGGAGAGCAAGAAGGCGTGGAAGCCCCCTTGTATCTACTTCATTTTGTTTGAGTCATTTCGTTCAGTTCACTCTCATAGAGTGTGTCCAGCCGCACACCCATTTTTGGGTAGTCTACTTGTGAGAGTCATATCTCTCAACATATGTATCCAAATTTAGTGTTTAAACATTTGTTGGAAAGCTTATCTTGAGTACTTCCTCTGTCTAGAACAGTTTTATGAAATTCTTTATGCTCTCTGAGTTATTCAGGTTTTAGTGAAGTCCAGTTTTCAGCTATGTCCAGCCGCACACCCATTTTTGGGTAGTCTACTTGTGAGAGTCATATCTCTCAACATATGTATCCAAATTTAGTGTTTAAACATTCGTTGGAAAGCTTATCTTGAGTACTTCCTCTGCCTAGAACAGTTTTATGAAATTCTTTATGCTCTCTGAGTTATTCAGGTTTTAGTGAAGTCCAGTTTTCAGCCTAACTGAGTGGACAGGTAGTCTGCTTTGAATCAAATAGTTGACAACTCAAATCTACTCCAAATTGAGTGTTTGATATCTCAAGCTCTAGGTGTCTAGTTTGAGTGACCAAAGTTTCAAGTTCATTGGATATTTCAGTTGGTACCAGTTTTCATTTGAAGGTTCTACTGTTGGCAAGAGTCTTCATCCTGAGAAGGTCTTCTACACTTTCCGTTGCGATTAGGAGAGGAATTCTCCACAGTGTATGCCTTTAGAGTCATGCCTTTTGGTCTAACCAATGCCCCAACCACTTTCCAAAGATTGATGTGCCATGTATTCAAGGAGTTCTTGAGGAAGAGCATGGAGGTATATGTGGATGATTTATGTACATATTCAACTATACTATCAGAACATATCCCAAAACTAGGAAAGATTTTTGCCAAATGTCGACAATATAGAGTATGGCTCAATCCATAAAAGTGCGTCTTCATGGTTCGACAAGGAAAGATATTAGGACACATTGTCTCTAAAAATGGGATTTCCACAGATGAAGACAAAATCAAAGTGATTCTAGATTTGCCGAGACCAAAGACTGCTAAAGAAGTGCAAGCATTTATGGGACATTGCGGATACTACCGTAGATTTATACGCATGTATGCCATAATTGCTAAACCCCTTTATGCATTACTATCTCAGTTTATTTGGACTGAAGAATGTGAAAAGGCATTTAATGAATTGAAAAGTTGTTTGTGTTCAGCACCAATCCTTAGAGTTCTTGATTGGAACAAACCATTTCATATTCATGTAGATGCTTCCAAGTTTGCCATTGGATGTATCTTAGCTCAGCCAACGGATACAGGGAAGTTAGACCACCCTATAGCCTATGCCAGTAGACAAATGAATCAAGCGGAGTGCAATTATACCATGATGGAGCGAGAGGGTTTAGGAATGGTGTATGCAGTGAAGAAGTTTAAACACTACCTATTGGCAAACAAATTCAAATTCTTCATCGATCATCAAGCTCTACCGTACTTAGTCAACAAGCCTTGTAATACAGGACGACTAGTATGATGGTTTCTCTTGCTAATGGAATTTGATTTTGAAGTAGTAGTCAAGAAAGGGAATACACACATTAGAGCAGATCACTTATCAAGAATGATACATGGAGAACCTCCCACAGGAGTACTGGATGATCTGCCAGACACTTATCTTTTTAATCTCGAAGTATGTCCCCAATGGGCAGAAAAGTTGATCCCTATCCTCACATATGGACCTAAACATGGGATCACTACAAACAGAAGTCAAGAATTATGGAAGGGCAAAAATCTCCACATCATCGCTGGAAGCTTATACCACCAAGATCCAAGTGGATTACTCATGAGATGTGTAGAGGAAGAGGAACAAGAGATGTGGCTTCAGAAAGCACACGTGAATCAATGGAAAACTCATTTAAATGCGAATGGAACATGGAAAACACTGAAGAGGTTAGGCATATACTGGCCAACCATGCAGAGGGATACACATAACTATGTATCAACCTGCATTGTCAAGAACAAAGGCGAGAAGAGAACTCTACTCTATATTACTCCACTGTAGCACCAAGATGGAGTATGCCTCTGGTAAAATTCTTAAAAACCCAGGAGTACCCGGAAGGAGCTACTCTAGCAAGAAAACGTGCACTCACAGAGCAGAGCAAAGACTATGTTCTTATAAGAAAACAACTCTTCAAGAGAGGAAGGGACAATCATCTACGAATGTGCATTCATGAAGACGAGTATCTTTCTGTATTAGAAATGGCGCATACAGGAGCTGTAGGAGGACATTTTTCTGCAGATAAAACTGCAAAAATGATTCTCTTCGCAGGAATGTGGTGGCCAACTCTACATCAAGATGCAGCCACATATGTTCAAAGATGCGACACCTGTCAACGAACAAAGTATCCTATAAGAAGAGATGAAATGCCACTAAAACCTATGATGAGTGCCAGAGCATTTATCAAATGGGGAATAGATTTTGTAGGACCTATTTGTCCACCAGCTAAAGGTTCTCATGCCGAGTACAGAATTGTAGCAACAGATTATTTGACCAAATGGGTAGAAGCCAAAGCAACCAAGAAAAACGATGCGACGACTACGGCTAAGTTTCTCTTCGAAAACATATTCACTAGATTTGGATTGCCTATTGAAATTGTGAGTGATAGGGGCACACATTTCGTCAATGAAGTAATAGAAGCCCTGATGAATGAATTCTTAGTGATTCATAAGAAATCAACCCCTTATCACCCGCAAGCTAATGAACAGGCCGAAAGTTCAAACAAAATCTTATGCACAGTCCTCACTAAAATTGTTAACAATGGTAGATCTGATTGGGATCAGCAATTACATCACGCTTTATGGCATTTCGAGTAGCCTATAAAACATCCATAAGAACTACTCCCTTTAACCTAGTGTACAGACAGAATGCCATCTTGCCAATTGATTTCTTAGTACCTACTCTCAGAGTAGCAACAACTTACGAGTGGACTCAACATGAATTATCAGCTCAATTGGATCAAATAGAAAAGTTACATGAAACACGATTACAAGCTGTAGCAGGTATTTACGCTGCAAAAAGACGAGACGGCATATTTTGATGCTCATATTAAAGATAAAAACTTGAAGGAAGGAGATTTAGTTTTGGTATGTACTTTGAAGCAACATGCAAAGAAACTACAAAAAAGAGGATATGGCCCATTGATCATCAATCGTATATCTACCAGCAGAGCCATCAACTTAGTGACCTTAGATGGAGAAGTATTGCCAAACTATATAAGTGGTTGTCGAGTAAAAAAATGAGGTCATTGGTTCCTTGACGATCAACCAGTGGTAGAGCTCCTTTTCATGGCCACCATTAAGATTATGGATATGGACCACTACTTTCCAATCATGTCACAAGATTTCCAGACTATAATACAAGGGCTACCACACATTACCGATGTCTGGACAAGAGCTGGAATTGATGCATTCCTGCAGCTTCCAATATACCTGCTAGATTTTCAAAGATGCACCCAAGTTATGAATACACTCGAGTCTCCATTAGATAAGCCGTCAATCCCGGAAGCAAGAGTACTCGATAAAGTTGGTACATGGAAAACAATTCGGTTCACTCATGAAGTAATCAACAAAGCTTTTGGTTGGTGCCAGGATGGTCTCACTAATGTTAAAGATGAATGTTATGATCCAAAAAAGGGAACCTTTCTAGAAATCAACAGAACAGATATCGAAGACTCGGTTCGATTGGTGCACCAACATTTTTGTTTTCCCAGTATGCATAGATATACAACACCTCAGAAAATTGTAGTGCAATTACTTTCTGATGCAATGAGGCAAGTTGGAAATCAAGTAAATATGACTCCATATATTCAAGACCGCCTGTTTGAAGCTAAGAAGAAGTGGAGCAAGCGGAAGTTTTTGATTGGAAGCTCAACATTGACTGTGTTAATCTATGAGGCTCTCGAAATGAAGGAGTGCTTACGCTTGATGCCAACCTCAACCGAGATGGCAAAATATGTAAAGTCAGCTACTGTTCCAAAGAAAAAGAAAACAGTCATTTCCATTGAAGAAGTGGGAACTAGTTCTAAGAAACCCATGCGAGGGACTAAGCGCACTAGAGAGGAAGCAGCACAAGAAACACCACAGTCCAAGAGGACACACATATTACCTAAGATTCCTCTGACACAACAACCAATCACAAAAAGGGAAATCTCAGCAGCTCTAGAAGAAACGCATACGTATATGCAGGGCCAAGTGAACCAAAATGTTCAAGGACATCAATATAGACAAGCAAGATTAGGGCAACAACAAAGAACAAAGAACATACCCCATAACAAACCGCCAGATATAAAGAACTGGGATTAGAAGATTCGAGCTCTAATGAGGAATCTAGCCCTGAGAAAGACACCTTAGACACTGACATGAAACGAACAATGAAGAATGGACAGAGATAAACCACGTCGAGGTCACACCCAACAATCAACAATCACAGGTACAAAACCAAGAAGTATCCACTGAACAGGCCCACCTCATTCAATTGAACGATAAGTCAAAAATCAGCATAAAAGAAGCTCCAATCACACATAAAGATGCTGTGCCACCCGTGAAAGAAGAAATACCAAAACACATGCAAAAAGAAAGGGGTTTACCACAAAATATGGAGCAAATTGTGATTGAAGTACTTAATGATACACCACAAGGCAAGACTGACCACAGGGAGGCTGAGCCATAGATACAACTTCATATTCGGCAGCCCCATGACACTATGCTACATGTGGCACAAGGGAAAGATGTTACCACGGGTGAAGAACCTAACATACCTACCACATGGTTAAATGTAGATGTTACTCAATTAAAACCCGTAGTCAAGCAGATGATCCAAACAACTATGGATACCCAACAACATATGATGGAAACAGATGCAGATTATGACAAGGCCATGCGGGAAAAAAACCAATTCCAAGTAATGAGTGAGCAACTGTCCGCACAACTGATTCAGGCCCAACAAAATGTTTTAGCAAAGGAAACGGAAATAACCACAGTCAAAGAACAATGCAATACATTAATGGAGCAGAATCACAAACTCTCTGAACAACTGATGGACTTACAAAGACAACATGAAGCAAGTGAAGTTGACAAATAAAGAATGAAAGCTAGAAGCAGTCTGCTAGAAACACAACTAAAATCATACATGGAGGACAATGATAACTTACGTTGTAGAAACAAGGAATTGATGAAAGCATTGATGTATGACCAACCTATAGAAAGACAAATGACAACAACAATTGACCAGAAGGAGTTGAACGACCAAATAACCAAATATGATAATTTGCTGAAACAGGAGCAGGCTCTCAAACAAGAATGGGAACGCAGGTATAACAACGAAACCAATGAGCTCAAGAAACAAAAATACACTGCCAATGCAAAACTCGTCGTGAGCTACAGTGAAAATGTAGATCAGGTAGCAGAGATCCGTAATGAGCTAGTTGCAGCCAAAGATGCACTCCGGGCAGCACTTCAAGAAGTTAAAGAGAAGACTGAACGTCTTGCATAACTAGAAACTCAATTAGAACAAAAATTAACCATCGGGACACCAGTAGAGCCACGACAAGAAAGTCCTACTGACGAGGTAGAGGTACGTTGTAGCTCAGTGATGAGTAGCACCTCCTTTAATGTCAATCCGGGAAGACGTGAGGATGGTATGATGACCTCGAGCAAGTGAAGGCACAAGTGCGTGAGTGAGGAGCACACAAACATGCACACACATACACACACACACGCGCACACAAGGTAAGACAAAGAGAGAGAAGCAATGGAGTTCTTTTAGATTACTTCAAGAGTGCTCATACAAGTTCAATTCTATTACAAGCTAACCTCAAAAATGAGCTCTCTAGCTCTATTTATAGTTTTTGACTAGTTTTTGGTCTTGTCCAGACCTAGTGTCCGGCCTAGTTAAAAATTAGGTTCTCTGGCCTATTTGGAGGTTCAAACGCAGTCTAAAAAATGTGAAAACTGATAGGTAGGTACTTCTAAAGCTCCTCAAGCTCAAGGACTCCTTGGCTTGCACAAAATGGAGCTATAAAAATATGAAATGGTATTTACAATGGTTTTTAGTGATGAAAATCACTATTTTTGTAGGGATTTCTTCTAACATTTTGACATACATTTCCTGGAGCTCCCTACTTGCTTCTTCTTCTTGTGGGTCCACCTCTTGGATATGCTTTAGCTTCATGAAAAAAATAAATGGCCTACTTGCCAGATCTTCATTGACTACTCTGTCTGCTTGTGCCTTCTTTGCGCTTCGACTCCCTTCGTTGACTTCCTTGTCTTGTGAGTCCTTCAATTCCTTGGCTGCCAACACCCCCCCCTCTCTCGCATCTATCGTCTCTAACAGACCCTTGTTGAGTGGGTCGTTGGATGTAGTACTCCACAACGTCGGTGGCTAAGTGATGTTCTGCTATTCGCAACCCTTTGGCCAAATCAGTGAGTAGGGCATCCCAGTCTACTGGCCCTGGAACTTTTGGATGTGGCATACGTAGCTTTTCGGAATGTAGGGCTTGTTCCACCGCAAATAACTGTAATAGATGAGATGGTCTGGGAATGAATACCTTGGAATGATATTCCCAGAACCCTGTGATGGAAATTTCTTCAAACGTCTGTTTGAAGCAGGCAGGTAGATACTTTATACGAGCATGCCATGCATATATGACGTTAATGGATGGTGTGTTGCTCATATTGTAGACAAGGTCCTGATTCCCTTCATTAAATCCAATAGCTGAAAGATGACGTTCTTTGATATTCTTAACTGTCCTGAATGTAACCAACATGAGCTCAAAACATCTTAGGCACATCTGTGCCATGACATCTAGGACATTCTTGAACCTGACTGCCCAGTGTCGGATGGTTGAAATCATGTAGTGGACTGTGGGTTGGCCATGAGGAGGTGCTAGGTACACATAATTTAACCACTTTTCACATCCTTTAACCGTCAAAACTGTTTTGGTGTACTCTGGCCAAGACCTTCTTCGGAAGATAGGGCAGTAACAAGGATTATATTTGATATATAGAGGCATGTTATTCCACGTGCGTACCATCTCAAGGTAGGTTTCAAGCAGGCGGATCCTCCAAGTAGGTTGATGTATATTCCCCTGCTTGGCACTTGCCGGGATGTCATCCGGTGCAAACTGTGTCGTCGAGGTTGGTTCTTTTGTTGTGCGTTGCTTGATTTCAGCATTGTAATCCGCCATTAATACACAGAATGGAACATACAGATCATTGGACGTGCCAATCCACCTATGATGGGAGAGGTTTCTAAAGTAATCCGATTTTATGACGACTTCTTCCAATTGTGACATAGATGCTATCTGAACTGCAACTCTCTCATCATGGGTTGTAGCAACCTTCTCCAACTTTGCATCCATTCAGGCGCTTCGATCTCAATCGTGTCCATTCCTTCTTCTGTTTGCTTAACTCCGGGTGTTGGCATGGGAACATATGGGTCTTCAAAGATCTCCTCCACTTGAATTGGCACTAAGTCTTCAGGTTCCGGTTCCGCCAAGGGAGAGGGTTGATGCTCATATTGAAGAACTTTACTTCGTAGTTCTTCTAGTTCTGCTCTGAGTTCTGTGACTTCTTCTGAAGTGTCGACTGCTGTTGTGACCTTGCTTGGTGACTCCTGCAGAGTTGCCAGTTGCTTTAGTAGATAATCTCTTTCTCTTTCTAATGTTGCGTGGGCTTCCAGGAGGTCGGCATGGGTTTCCAAGATGATTTTCATATTTCCAGATATGATAGCCTTGAAATTCTCTGGGTCAATTTCCTGTGGTGAACCCTCCATTGCTGCTTCCAAGTTTTCTTCGTTCTGTTTCTGCAGTCTCTTATTCTCTTCGAGTGCTGCGGACATGTGCTTCTGTAATAGGGTGAGATTGCATCGAAGCTTGAGATTTTCTGTGATCTGAGCATGTAACATGTTGTCGAGTTGTTGTTTTTCTTCACTATCTGACTGGGGTGGATTGGCAACTAATTGATCATGTTGTGCTTGCAATGTAGTATACTGCTGTTGTAATAGCCGCTTCTCCTTCTCTAATTCAATGAATCTTGCTTGGAGCTGTTCATGGCTTCTGAAGAGAATCGTATGCTGTGTGTCTAGGTGCTGGTAATGCTGTTGCAGTTGAAACATACATTGGTACATATTATTAAATACATTATTAATGGGAGTGGATGCGGGAAAGGTATTGAATGCAAAAGGGAAGGGAAAAGGGAATGGGAGCGTGTATGTTGTGCTTGAAAAGGGTGAAGTTGGTGGTGGGGGAATGGGAGGTTGTGGACTTATGGGGGGGAGGGAGGGGTGTAGAGGTGGGTGATATGTCCATGAGATCAAAGGTGGATGCGGTCGTGGCAGTGATTGTGAACATGGGAATTGTGGGTGCAGTGATGGTGGTGAAGGTGTAAAGTGGTGTGTGTAGTTGTGAATATGAACCGCCAGAAAGTGTGATCGGGGGAACGGGGTTTTTCGTGGCTACAGTTAGAATTACAGAGTCAGTAGTAGTGTAAACAAGAGAGGTGGAGATTGGTTGTGTAGGTTGTGTGGGTTGACTAACGGTTTGTGCTTCAGTATGGGAAGTGGATCCTGGGGCTGTGACAGTAGTGGTTACACTGGTAGTGGGAGGTGAAGGTGGTGGAGTTGGAGGGAGAGGGGGTAAGGGGGGTGACGGGGGTGCACTGGTTGCATGGGCTTCCTCAGTGTCATGAATAGTATGAGCTGTGCCCGTAGTTGTGGATGTGGTGCCCTGTGGTTCTGATACTAATACATTCATTTGTTTTCCTGATCGAGGGGGGCGTCTGCCGTATCGTCGTTCCGATCGTCATGAATATGCAAGAGCAGTATGCATCGTCTCCGGTACCCCCAATGCATCAGAGATCATGTCAAGGGTTGCTCGATATTGCTCATCCACACCTTCCTCCTCAAGGATTTGATTCATGAGGGCTTTTTTTGCTGCCAAGGACAGTTTGTGCTATTCTTGAACTCGGTTGATAGTATCATACAACTTTTTCAATTGCTTCGTATAAGCCAGGGCACCCTCAAGTTCCTGTAGAACTTCCTGCTCATATTCCTGCTCTTCTTCGTCGGACAGTCCCTCTTGTTCGTCCTCTTGTTTGTCTTCTTCATCATCCTGCACTTTGACTACGTCTGGTTGGACTGGGTGGGGTTGGTCTGTGATTGTCTGCTGCCCGCTTGCCTGCTCTGCCTCCACTTCTAAATTTGTAGCATTGATTATGCTAGCTACCTCTTCATCAGTTAGATCTTCCAATGTAAAGCCGTGACGAAACTCTAAGTCGGTTGGTATAGGAGGAAAGACCAGATTCGGTCCATCTGTGCTATGTCTTGGTAATCTGATAGTGAAGGGTTGCATGCACCTTGGAAGCCGTGGAGTTGTCTCTGGTGTCAGTGTCGCACCGCGGGCTTGTGCACAGGGCATCTGAACTCCACCTCTCATTTTCTTGGATGGAGGCCCTGCGGTGGATAGTCTACGTTGGAATTCTTGCACCCTGGTCCAAATAAGTGCCCTTTGAACTGGCACATCATATGCCAAACATCTGTAAACAATCCTTGTGAGAGCACAACATCCATATAGTACTGACTTTTGCTTCTTATACCACCGTTGATGAGCCAAGTGGATTTGGTCAATAATCCAGTGAGGCATGTTGATTGTCAAATCGAAGGCATCTGCTAAATATAGACTGAACCATATCTTCTTGGGTGGCATTGTGAACCTCTCTTGAGCGGCGAATGCAAAATGTTGCATGAACATTCGCAAGTGAATGGAAATAGTCGGTGTCATTGCCACCATGTCTTTTAGTTTCGTCAGATTCCTGTTCTTCATGTTATCTGGGACAATTGTCTCTTTTTCGGTGGGGATATGCATACCTTTCATGTCGAGGGCTTCTCTTACCAAACTATTCGTCAATTTGAACCGCTTCAGCTCATTGCCCCTTGTGAGAGATGGGAGGACAAAGGTGCTGTATCCCTTTTTCTCTTTGCTCGGAGTGAGGGTGCTAATCAAATACGAGCATCTAAGAAAGTCGGGCTTTGGTAACTGGGCTTTGAAGTAATCGTATAGTCCCACTTTCTTCCATATCGGTTTCAACCCTTCATTATTTTGAAGTCTTTCGAATTCCCTGGTGAAGAAATGATACCTGCCCCAGCGCCCGTTGAACTCTATCTCTGCCTCCCATAGGTAAGTGCCTTCCCCCAGAGGTCCTGCCATGTCACTGAACCAATGTGAGTTTTTGCTGATTGGCATTGTGTGCCCCTGTGGAGGATTCTGCACTGGTATGGCATGTAACGCTCTCAATGCCACTGAACGCTCCTTCAATTCCTCCTCAATAGGAAGACTTTCAATATCCACAATCTGAGGGCTGGTGCCTGCCTGGGAGCTAGTTCCTGCCTCGGCCATATCGAGGAAACTGGTCACCAGTTCTGTGAGAATATACAAAGGAATGTTAACGTTGCAAACAGACACCAAGCATTCATGTGTCCCCGTTACAACATTAACATGATTTTAGTGAGAGGTTAGTAGGTCAACAAGTGCTCGGTAATCGTGTGTGTAGTTAGGGAATGGATAATCCTAAGGGCTAAATGGAAAGGTGTGGTGTATGATTGATGTAGTTAGTAAGTGGGTATGAATTTACAAATGAGGGTCGGGGGGTTTATTACACGTTTTGGGCTGCCAAACAAATAGAATGGCTGTTGGTCTTGATTTTGTGGAGACTCTGGAGGGCTTTATAAGAGTGTCTGCTTGGAAATGAGGCTTTTTAGGGACCCATTTACAAGTGATTCTACTTGTGCCCATGGAAGAATATGTGTTCGTGCGTGATGTGTCAGAATGGCTATCAGATGTTCGAGTGGGTGAACCATGTTGTACAGGGTGTGGCCTCTGTGTAGCTATTTGAGCCCGCAAGCAAGCCTTAGGCACCCAAATTTGTCTTGATTGTGGGCTAGCTTTCATCGACTTCTTGGGTACCCAGATAGACTTCATTTTTCGCAAAAGAATTTTTGAAAGACTTCTTATTAGTGTCGTGTTGTTGATTACTAATAAGAATCTTTGCCTGTGTGGTTGGCTTGATCACAACAGGCTGTTTTCCTTTCCGCACCCACACTTGTTTCAATGGCTGAGACATCCTACTTCTCACGTTCATTTGGCCTCCGGCATAGGTAGTCTTCTATATTTGATCTACCGTTGGTTGCTGCATCCCTCTGACCTTTGGAAAAGAAGGGAGTTCCGTTGTGTCCTTGACTTCTTTATTGAAATCATCATTCCTCTGCATCACATAGTTTTGGACAAGAACAACATGGTCATCTTCATGTGTACTCTTGGAAGGACCAGGAGTGTGTGCCTTGCCTAATTCGTTGAGTGCTTCACTTTCTAACTCAATTGTAATGTGTTTCTCATTGACCCAAACCTGAAGAAGTCCACTTCTTAGGTTTAAATTGACTTCATGGTCATAGATCCAGTCTTGACCCAAGACCAGAGGCTCAGTGAGGTCCTCATCTTGACACACTAGTACTTTCACTGTCATTAAAACATCTTGAATGTGGAGGGGAAGTTCCACCTCACCCATGCAAGGGGTTTCCACACCTCCCAATCCTATGAGATAGGCTTCTATAGGATTGACATTTAATTTCAACTTTTGACAGTAAGAAAATTTAACAGCACTAGTGGTTGCACCTGAGTCAATTAAGGCTCGCAGAGTTTTTGCACTTATTCCTTGTCCTATCTCTAAGGTCACAAATGGGCGTCGATCGATTATTCTATGGGCACTTATTCCGGAGACTTCACACATTGCCATATGATATCCTGGGTCCGCATAGTCATCTGCCCTAGGCTGATCCCTACCCTGTCGTCTCAACTTCATCCTTCTGATGCGTTCTAAAGCTTCTGCTTGAGCTTCTTCTCGAATTCGCTTTTCTTCCTCTTTGCGTTTTTTGGCAATGTTGAGTCGATTTAGCATCTCTTCAGTCAGAGGTTCCTGATATAACTTGACTCTGCACCTGCTTATGTAGCTAGGTAGAATATCACCTTCTAATGTGGCTAGTTATACTGCTCCACTCGTTGAGATCCTATTTATGATCATAGGTCCATAGCCACACCTCTAATTTTTCTCGCATGTTGCTTCAAGGTGTAGACTAAAACTAAATCTCCGGCCTTCAATCCTTTATCCTTAACATGGGCATCAAAGTAAGCCTTCTGTTGTTTTTTAGCTGCATATATTCCTACGACAACCCTCAGTCTTGTTTCTCCTAATCGCTCAAGGTCAAAGATCCTAGAGGAGAGCTCATGGCCCATCCACTCATGCTCCTGTGCTACCTTTAGTGTAGGTATCAAGAAGTCCAATGGTAGCACTCCATTTTGGCCAAATACCATCTGAAAGGGTGTGGCTTGGAGTACCGTTTTATAGGCAACTCTGTATGCCCAAACAACATGGTGTAGCTGTTTGTCCCAATCAGAGCGTTTATTATTTACTAACTTGGTAAGCACGTTGCATAGAATCTTATTTGTGCTTTCGGCTTGCCCATTAGCTTGTGGATGGTAGGGGGCCGACTTTTTGTGTATAACCAAGAACTCTTGGAGAAGATTTTCGATAACTTCATTCAAGAAGTGAGTCCCTCTATCGCTGACTAGCTCTATAGGTAGCCCGTATCGTGTGAATACATTCTCAAATAAGAACTTGGCGGTTGTCTGGGCATCATTCTTAGTCGTGGCTTTCACTTCTACCCACTTGATTAGATAGTCTGTGGCCACAATAATATATTCTGCATGCAAACCCTTAGCTGGGTGATTAATAGGACCTACAAAGTCTATTCCCCACTTAGAGAATGCACGTCCACCCATCATAGGTTTCAAAGGCATCTCATCTTTGCGTATAGGATATTGAGTTCGCTGACAAACATCACACCTCTTCACATAGGTATGTGCATCCATGTGAAGGGTCGGCCACCATAAGCCTGCAAATAGGATTGCCTTGATCACCCGACCTGGTTCAAAGTGTCCTCCTGCTACACCTTGGTATAGATTATCACCAATGAGAGAGTAATCTAGGGCTTCTTGTTCTAGACTTCTTTGTCTGGCCAGTGTCATATCTTGAGGGAATGTTCTCGTCCTTAGGAAGGCTACTAATGGTTCACTCCAATCTGGCACTATGGACACTTGATAAAGAGTGGGATGCTCCACCGGTGGTTTAGTGCAACAGATTGGGCATTCCTTGCACAACTTATGGACATCTGCTTCCATAGTAGGCCAATGCACTCCGAATCTCCTTAGTGTCTGTAGGGTTCGTTGCCTTGAGTAGTGTTGCTCTAATGCACCTACATGTGTTGCAACCATTTAGCGTACTCATCCTCTTCCACACAACAAGCTAGGATTCCTTGATCTGTGTGCTTGTACATAGTTCCTGCCATGATCTGGTATTTTTGGGCTTTTATTATCTCCCTATCTTGAGTGTTTATGACTGGGTGGTTGGGCCCGTATGTCAATACTGGCACTAATGGCTTAGCCCACTGAGGTACAACTTCCAAATTAAACAGGTAAGCATCAGGAAGGTCATCCGACACTCCTTATGGGGCTTCCCCAGATGTGAGCCTAGAGAGATGGTCTGCTCTCAAGTGAGTCTTCCCTTTCCTCACCACTACTTCAAAGTCATATTCCATTAGTAAGAGAAACCATCTTACTAATCGGCCTGTATTGCATGGTTTGTTTACCAAGTACAATAATGCCTGATGATCGGTAAAAAATTTAAACTTATTTGCAAGCAAATAGTGTCTAAACTTTTTAACTGCATATACCATGCCTAATCCTTCTCGTTCGGTGGTGGTATAGTTCCGTTCAGCTGCATTCAACTGTCTACTAGCATAGGAAATTGGAAGATCCATATTACCTTCGCCCATAGGCTGTGCGAGTACACATCCAATAGCATAATTGGATGCATCCACGTGAACATGAAATGGCTTATTCCAATCTGGTGTGGTCAAGATTGGTGCTGAACACAATCTTCCTTTGAGCTCATTGAAGGAGTCCTCACATTCATTAGTCCACTCAAAGTTAGTCAAAAGCCCATACAGAGGCTTTGCTATGATGGCATACATGTGTATAAACCGTCGGTAATAACCACAATGCCCCATGAAAGCTTGTACTTCCTTGACATTCTTTGGCCTAGGTAGCTCAGCTATGGCTCTTACTTTCTCTTCATCGGTGGATATGCCATTCTTTGACACTATGTGTCCTAGAATCTTGCCTTGCCTGACCATGAAAACACACTTTTCTGGGTTCAGGCAGACTTGATACTCTCTACACTTGTCAAAGATTTGCCTGAGTTCTGGTATATGTGTCTGTCTAATGTTGGAATGAGCACAGAGATCATCAACATAGACCTCTAAATTCTTCCTCAAGAACTCTTTAAACACGTGACACATCAATCTTTGGAAAGTTGCAAGAGCATTGGTAAGCCCAAATGGCATTACTCTAAAGGCAAATATGCCCCACTCTGTGGCAAAAGTTGTCTTATGCTGATCTTCTGGAGCTATGGCTACTTGATTGTAGCCCGAAAATCCATCAAGGAAGCTGTACACTTCCTTGCCTGCTACTCTTTCTAGCAGATGCTCAGTGATAGGAAGCGGATAGTTGTCTCAAATAGTGGCTGCATTAACCTTCTTCAAGTTAATGCACACACTTAGCTTTCCATTCTTCTTGGGCACCACTACAATGGGGGACACCCACTCGGTGTGCTCAATTTCATAGATGAATCCAGCTTCTACCAATCTATCTATCTCCTCTTTGATCTTAGCAGCATAATTATCGTTATATGTATATGGCTTCTATTTAGAGGGTTTCACGTCTGAGGTCATGGGAATTGTGTGTGAGCATATGTCTGGGTCAATACCTTTCAAATCCTTGTAACTCCAAGCGAATACATCTCTATATTCTCTTAGCAAGGCTATTAACGCATGCTCTTCTTCCTTTGTTAGGTCATGGCCTATGTACATGCATCTCTCCTCTCCTTCTTCGAGGGCTACCACTATTCTCTTGGTGGTTTCTTTGTTATCATAGGCCTCTCCTGATTGAGCCTCACGTTTTGGCATCCTTACCATGACTCTTCTATCATCTACCTCATACTTTTTAAAGTTTTCAGGGACCTCAAACAAAGATTCTTCCTTGTCTGGTGTGACTTCTCTCTTCTTTCTTTTCTTTCCTTCATCCTTAGGGGTCACTTGTGTGGCTAACCTTACATCATTTGTAAGCTCTCCGTGTCTCTGGGGTTGAAATTCGACTCCATAGAAGTATTCTTCATCTGATGCAAAAGGTGGATCCATAATGATTGACTCTAGATCGGAGTCACTTGCATCCTCAAATGCATTAGGGCTAGGTTCGCATTCTTCTAGAACTGCCTCTCCCATGATGGGCTCTATGGAGAAGACTGAAATGTCATATCCATCCTCGTGACAGTGAGGTGTCCATTGTTCTTCATTGATGGCTACATCCATTGTTGCTAAAATTTCTGCCCAGCCGTGAGGTTCAAATTCTTCATCAGGGAATACAACAGGTGCATAGGCTGGGTCTTGAATTGATCTATGTGTCTCTTTCGCACCTACTTCTCTTGCTTTTTCTCTCTTCTCTTCTTCTACTGCTACTTTGCACATCCATAAGTGGGTGTCTTCATGCATCCATGAGGATCCTGATCCTATGGAATGCACCGACTCGGTATCATCTTGAGCTCTATGGATGGGATTCCATTGGATAGGAGGGACATCTCTATGAGAGTAGTCTTTGAGATTAACCTTGGTCGTGACACTTAGGTGTTGCAAATACAAGGAATTGGTTCCCCAATCCTATACCAATTGCAACTGTCACATAAATGGTCTACCCAAAATCATCTCATATGCATGGTTCTTGCTAAAATCACAGATAGCAAATGTATGCTCAAACTCTACGCCACATGTAGTGAGAGTTATTCCTTCTAGCAAGCCTAAGGGTCTTTCTATGTGACCATCAGCCATCTGCAGTTTCATTCTCGTTGGCCTGAGTGCTGGTTTGCCCCATCGCTTCCATAGGGAAGTGGTAGCAATGGCAACTCCTGCACCGGAGTCTAGAATGGCCTTGGTTGTGTATCCTTGGTGGGTGATGGGAAGATAGGTGTTTCCTTCTTCACCTTCACTCATATCTCCTATCTTGTCTAGAGGAATTTCTGGCACTATCCTATGAGAACCTATCTGGGAACGCGGTTTGGCTATCTCTGGTACTTGTTTGGCTACATGTTTCCATAGTTCCGGCCTTACTTTGAGTAGCTCTTCTAAAGTGAGGTTACACTGCACTTTAGTGTTTTTCACTACCTCTGTGTTCCTAGGTATGACCGAGTCTTCGTTTCTTACGATGATTGTGGGTGCTCTCATACACGTGGACTTTGCTTCCCATGGGCCTGTGAAATGGGGTAGTTCTTGTATGGAATTAGATTCGAAGTCTAATCTCTCCTGAGATTGAGTGCTCTCCTGCTCTTCATAAATGGATGGGATGTCTTGTGGGAATTGGTCGTGTGCATCATCCACAAGTTCAATGGGAGGAGGGACTTCACTTTCTTTAGCCCATTTGTCTTCTTGAATCTCTCGTAGGAATTTTGGGGTGAACCGATTCATAGAAGAAGATGTGTCTGGCTCCGTAGAGTTAGGCACATAGGTTTCCTGGACAGGTAGGCTTTCTCTTTCACTTGCCTTGCCCTCATTTTGAGAGACAGGTTCCTTTTCTGATTGTGCTATTAGCCTCTCCAACCTTTCTAGCAGTCCATCAAAGTGCAACTGCGGCTTAGCTGAACTAGAGATGTTAAAGAGGCGACTGGCTTCAAACATGGTTTGAGCCAATTCCACCATCTTAGCACAAATTTTGGTTCGTTCAAGCTCTAGTTTTGCTCTAGGGTAACACTTTTCATGATCGGTTACGTTTGGCCCTTCTTGGATTCTGGCCTGATATGCTTTGAGCATCATATTTAGGTCCTCAGGAGTGGGATTTGCTAGGACTGATCCTACTCTAGGGGGTGGTGGAGTAGTGTGAGAGGGAGTTTGAGATGTGAGTTCAATTATCTTGGCTCTTGTTTCTCTGAGACTTTCCTCGAGCTCACTCATTTTCTTAGCCCATTGCCTTTTCATCCTTTCTCGACTATCTCTCCAAGCTCTAGTCCGTTTCTTGGTCATGCTCTGTGTTTCACTAACATCTGAGCTTTTTTCCTGGCTTACCCCTTGGTTTTGCTGCAATGCTTGAGCTCTAGTGACCACTTGCACTGGTGCGGTGGAAGTCACACTCCCTGTGGAGTCGACAACTAACCCAATAACGTTTATAGGTGTGATTTTTGGCATATTATTGGGGTTCTTTGGGCAATCTTGTAAGAGATGCTCCTTGCCGCAATCTTGACAAAATCCTTGAATCGTCACTGATTGGGTTTGTGTGGGTGGAGGTAAGGGGCAATCACGAATGAGGTGATCTCCTTGACATCTGTAGCATGGTCCTCTAGGGAATGGGGGTCTTACCTGCCTAGGTTGAGGTCTAGAGTTGGGGTTTGCGTACATGACGTTTGTGTAATCTGGCTCCCAACTAGGTTCACTTGGTTCTTCACTATAGTAGGACTCACCATGTTCAGGAGACTGCATGTAGTAAGCCTGTGGACTATCTATGTGAGTGGAATCAAAACTATGATCACTCAGGTCACTTTCTGACAGTAATGGTGTTACTGGCACTATGGCTCTATTCAGGTTCTCTTATGCAGCTGCGTACTTTACAGGGATCACATTGGTTGGAGCAAGAGGTTGTTGGGCTAGCACTATTTGAGGTCTTTGTTGGGGTTGATATTGTGGTTGGTAGGTTTGTTGAGGCTTAGCATACTGTTGTGGTGGATATTGGTTTTGATATCTTCCCTGTTGTGGATATGGCTGAGGGTAATTTTGCCTGACAGTTTGTTTGTTATAAGGGCAGTCTTGTGCGGTGTGGTTAGTGTACCTCTGTTCTATGGTGCAGTATTGGCTACTGGGATTCACTTGGGGTTGGGCCATAATAGGGCATACGTTCGCCATGTGGTCACCGCCGCAAGTATAGAACCTCTTTACTGGGGCAAATCTAGGAATTGTTTACTAGAGACACCTAGTTTTTGAGCTACTTTCTCAGCGAGTTCCTCAATTGATGTAGATTTTTGAAAGCTCTAGTTCCTCCCCTAGGTTATCCTCAATGTCAATGCACATGCGTACACACTCTTCTATGGTCCTAGGGTCCTTCAAGTACACATAGGATCGCAACTTTGTACTTAGCAATCCATCCAAGAATAAGGCCACTTGTTTGGCTGGTGTGGGTAACTTAGGAACAGTGCATCTCTCAAGATATTGCCTAAACCTTCTTCTTGCAAGTCTCATGGTCTCCTGAGGGGTCTGCTTGAAGCTATGTATCAATGAGGAAGTATTATGCCTTATGCCACTTTTAGAGAATTCAGTGATGAAAGCCTCTAAGAGTTGGTCTATGCTCCTAAACTCCCTCTCATTCAATGGTTGAAACCACGTTAGGGCTGTGTTCCTAAGGGTTAGACCAAAGGCATTATACTGCATGAATAGGTCCTCAACTTGCTCAACTCTCAAGACTTGCCTGAACTCGGCCACATGATCATATGGGTCTCTTGTGCCGTCGAAGTAGTTCTTCATGGACTTAACTAGCTGAGTCGGTCTCAAAGTCCTCGTGTGCTCTCTGGGTCTTGGTAGAGGGAATTCATCCGCATTCCTTTGGTTCCTTGGGGCTCTAAGTCCCTCAGGTTCCACTCTATTTGCTTCCGTTCTCATTCTTTCTCTTCCCACTGGGTTGGCAAAGCTTACCTCCGGTCTATCTCTATGTCTGTCTCTTTGAGCTCCGTGAGCTTGGGATGTTCCAGCTCCTGGGTGACCAAAGGACATATTCGATCTTGGTTGGGGGAAAATAAATTCACCTTTCCAAGTGTAAGCATGCCTATCATTTTCTGTAACCACAAATATCCTCTCTGAAGCGTGATCTAAGTAGGTCACTCTGCCTGGGCTATCAGGATCTTTGAACTCATATATCATGATTGTTCCTACCTCATTTGGCTGATCAGATCTATACCTCCAAAAGGCCTCATCAGTCTCTCGGTTCAGGAGTAGATCTATGCTCTTATTGTCTTGGGAAATCCACTCTGGTGTGATAATCCTAGTGAGAACAGATTTACCTCGGGGGGTTCTAGGTTCTACACCCATGTTTCCTTGCTCCAAGTCACCTAAATCCGTTTCCGGGATCACGTTTCCAAATTCCTCTGTCCTATCTGGATGACTAGTGACTACATATATGGTTCCTTCTTTGTCCAAGTATGCTCCATTTTCAAACTTGACAGCTGGGTGTTCTAGTCCAATGGATTGGTCAGGGTTTTTAATCTGGACCACTGATCTTCCTAGGCCGTCCTCATAGATGCTAGCACCTAGTCGGTTGGTCCTAAGGTATTCCAGCTGCGTCTTGTAGGGGCCTTCTACCCTATGTAAGTATGGCACACCTGAACTTCCTGTAGGTCTCTCCATACCGTGGGACATCTCTGACTCACTAGTTTTAGAGCTAGGGTAGTGCGAATAATGGCTCAACTGCTGGGCCCAAGACCTAGCAGTATGATTAACACTAGCCTCTGAAGAGCTAAGACTTTGTCTATCTCTTCCTAGGTATCGTCCTGATCTAAGGTTCATATGCCTATTTGAGCAATCCCATTTTTTACCCAAGGTACAACCTCGTTGCTGAGTTCTTTTGTATCAATCACTTGATTCTTTTTAGTTGATTATTGTGGTTATGATCTTGTCTGATATCACGTCGTCTAGAACACTTGAGTTAATTTTTGCACTTGAATGTTGATCGTCTCACGTTAGGTTCTTTTCCTTTAAAGTTGTCGGTCACACACAGATTATCTCTTGACTTGAACTTGATTTCTTAGATAGTCTTGACTTGTCTTGTGCCTATCATTGCCCTGACTTACTTCTAGCACTACTCGCACTTAGCCTAAGCTAGAAATGGACAGAGGGCGTTGAGAATATTCCAACCTCTCTTGCAGATCCCATGCTCTTTTGGTGCTCAAGAACCCAGTTCTCAAGCTTGCAGATTACCCTTGCTTTGGATGCCTTCTAGTGCTCTCAGTGGACCTGTAAAAGTCCCAAAGTTAGCTCACGACTTAGATTAAAAGGACACACAAGAAATCACTTTCATTCATATAATTCGTGTGTCAATTTGCACCATGTCTCTCTGGAACACAATTCTAGAGATCCCTGAGTTTCCCTCCCCCTGGATATGGATCACTTAAAAATACTATGTCTAATAATCCTGGTATTAATTTTACCGTAACCAGTCGAAGTTTTGGTTGTACTCCCCGCGAGCTTTCCAACAAAACAAGAATCACAACAATCAGATTTCGTATGAGGAAGATATGACAGTTCAGGGATCTAGGGTTAAAACAGGGTAAAACAGGTCATCAGGGAAACAAGATTTTCTCTCAAGTTACGAGTGTCGGAACCTCACAAATCACTATTTGCTTGATAAGTATGCCTAGAATTTTCCCCAAAATCAAGGAATATAAACCCTAGAAAATTGGCCAAAAAAGCCTGTCAATCACGATCGACAGGTCGGACACCTCTGTCAATCGCAATCGACAGGTCTGTCAATCGCGATTGAGAGAGGTGTCCGTCGGGGCCTGTCGGTCGTGATCGACATGTCAGTCGCGATCGACAGTGTCAATCGTGATCGACAGAGTCAGTCGTGAGTCCTGTCAATCGCGATCGATGGTGTCAATCGCGATCGATACTTTTTCTGGGATTTTCGCCATAATTTCAGTCGATCGGGGATGTGTCCGTCGCGATGGACACATGGCAACGCGAGAAATTCAATCAATCGTGGATTTTCAGTCGGTCGCGATCAACAGTGTCAATCACGATTGACTGAATCCTACGCGGCAATTTGTCGATCGTGAGGTCTGTCGATCGCGATCGACACGTCTGTCGGTCGTGATTGACAGGGTCTGTCGATTGTGGCTGTCGATCGCGATCGACAGTGTCGGTCGCGATTGACAAAAAAACACGGAATTTTTTAGTTTTGTTTAGTGATTTGGAATGTGCTCTTCATGTGTATTAAGATGGTGCACTTTGTTTTACCAAAAGGTGAAAATTTTCTGTCGATCGCGATCGACAGATGTCTGCGACACAGAGACAGTTTCGAGCTTGTCCGTACCTACGTAGCCTGCTGGACAGGGTGATACAGCAACAACCTACAAGAGTGCTCAAGAAACAAGCAAAAAATCCAAGCACACAAGTCGCTCTCTTGCTCTCTCTCACAAGTGGAATGAGGGAAATGGGAGGTAGAAGGTGATATGATCAAAAACTGAAATTTTTGCGGTGATGGAGATGGAGATCGGATATGGTGAGGATGATGGTGGTGATGATGATGGTGATGATGATGGTGAGGTAAGAAAAAGAAAAATAAGAAAAATTTAAGAGATTACCTACAACGCCAATGTCACAACTCTACGTCTTACCATCACACGCTCGTCCTCAAAGCTCGATCCCCGGCAACGGTGCCAAAATTTGGTGTAGCTCAGTGATGAGTAGCACCTCCTTTAATGTCAATCCGGGAAGACGTGAGGATGGTATGATGACCTCGAGCAAGTGAAGGCACAAGTGCGTGAGTGAGGAGCACACAAACATGCACACACATACACACACACGCACACACAAGGTAAGACAAAGAGAGAGAAGCAATGGAGTTCTTTTAGATTACTTCAAGAGTGCTCATACAAGTTCGATTCTATTACAAGCTAACCTCAAAAATGAGCTCTCTAGCTCTATTTATAGTTTTGGACTAGTTTTTGGTCTTGTCCAGACCTAGTGTCTAGCCTAGTTAAAAATTAGGTTCTCTGGCCTATTTGGAGGTTCAAACGGAGTCTAAAAAATGTGAAAACTGATAGGCAAGTACTTCTAAAGCTCCTCAAGCTCAAGGAATCCTTGGCTTGCACAAAATAGAGCTACAAAAATATAAAATGGTATTTACAATGGTTTTTAGTGATGAAAATCACTATTTTTGTAGGGATTTCTTCTAACATTTTGACATACATTTCCTGGAGCTCCCTACTTGCTTCTTCTTCTTGTGGGTCCACCTCTTGGATATGCTTTAGCTTCATGAAAAACATAAATGGCCTACTTGCGAGATCTTCGTTGACTACTCTGTCTGCTTGTGCCTTCTCTGCGCTCCGACTCCCTTCGTTGACTTCCTTGTCTTGTGAGTCCTTCAGTTCCTTGGTTGCCAACATACATCCTCTATCTCCCCCAATCTATAATTCTCCAATAAAAGAGCAGATGGTGGAACCATATGATGATCATCCCATGCCATATACTACAGAAATAGGTCAGAAGGAACGGACACTATTGGTGTCCCGATTGATAGAAACTTTTGAAAATGAAGTGGTCAAAGTCATGAAAGAGGCCAAAATAAAGGGGAAAGATCTGGATGCGATCATGAAGCCTTTCAACATTCCTTATGGACTCTTAAAAGAGAAAACAGTGCAATATATAAAGAAGATCACACAGAAGGATCCAGATGAGTAGCTGAACTTCAAGGATAATACATTCAATTACACTCAAGAGGAATTTGAAGCGGCACAACCTGTATGGCGAAGAAAATTGTTGGAGAAAAATTCTACTTTGCGGGTGCACTAGCAAGCAACACCATATTTATTATAGGTAAATCCTTCATTTTGGCCAACACCACGTCATAGAGAAGCAATAGAATTTTTGGATATGCAAAAGAGTGGTGTGATCAATAAACAGTGGCTGAATTATCTGCTACTTCCAAGTCCACCTCATAATTATTTACCGATGGAGGATTACATGGTAAAAACCATTGAATTTTGGCTTCATTGTTATGCAACAGTCCCCGATTTAACTATCAAGATGACGAATAAAATCCTCAGCATGCTACTTAGAGTTTTGAAAGTGTTCAAACACGCGGCTTACACGTTTCTAAATTTCATCGGTATTAATCAAGGCACATATATCCTAATTTTTGATCTGTCTGTTATGCCCAATTGACCCACAATAATGGCGTATCATTCTAGGCTCATGTTCTTACCAAGTACATATATGCAGACCTTTGAGGAAGCCTTTTTTACAGGATTTTTTGAGATTGATTCAGAAATTTTCTTAAAAATATCATCTAACTTGAACGCCAGATTAGTGGCATATGAATTAAGCTTCTTCGCTGATCACAGACAGCCACCACATGACGGTGTGAAAGTCGAACAATGGAAGCAAATCATGATACGTGAAGCTAATCTGCTTAATGAGACAAAGCAAAAAGTTTACAAAACATACTCCCGCCGACTTCCAAAGCCTGTCGGGGATGACAGAGTTCAGGAGGGGGTAGTGTCGAAGGAGAATCTAGAAAAAAGAAAAGAAGAAGAAAACCAAGAAAGAAGCTTCATTGAAAGGATTATATCTAAAGACATATCTCTGCAAGAAGCCCCGCAGGGGCACGCAACACCCATCTCTGCACAGAGCCCCGCAAGAGCACACAATAAGAGAAAGTACGTAGGAGGGAAGGACGGACCAGGGCCAAGAAGTATCCATGAAGAAGTGCAAGAAGATATTTGGCAGGTAATGATCCTTCCACTGATTGTGTGCGGTGGCAGAAAGTAAACAGGCTCAAAGCAATACAATAGGTCAGATGTGTGAAGACAAAGACAAATCAGAAGACCAAAAGCTAGAAAGAAGCAGAGGCTGAAAAGTTGAAGCGGGTGACTAAAAATATCACATTCTTAGCCACTGATGGCATGCGTGGCAGCCCGAGTTAATGCACCAACCCAGATATGCAATATAAGGAATAGGAAGGGGCAAATAGAAGCAAAGGACATACCTCGGATAAAGTAACAAATTTTCTGACAGTCCTTATCGCTTCTTCGACCACTGGGTGCATGTATTCGGAAGACTTAGATAAGCAGCAGACAAGAAGCATAGCCTGTCAAGGGACGATAGAGACAAAGAGGGGGAGAGTGTTGCGGAGCTAAGAAGAGCAAAAGGCAGAGAAAAAGATGGGCCCCAAAATTTTTCCGATTTGGACACTTTATTTTTGTATCATAGCCATTATGTAACATATTTTCCGATGTAAGTGCACTAGAGGAGTCCTCTAGATGCATACCAATGGAGATTAGTAGCTTATCCTTGTAAATTAGTAGGAAATTAGCCTTTTAATGAATAAAGTGCCGGTCTCTTGTGTGAAAGGACCATTTTTAGGGCACATGTATATAAGTCAATTTGTGACTCTTTGTAAGGACTTTTTGCCATTGTGAGAATCAAGAGCACAGAATTTCGAATTTGTGTCTTCTCCTCTCTGTATCATCTTCTTTGTGAGCTAGTATGCATGTGTGATGCTTGGAAAGAGTGTTCGGAAGTATCTTCTATCCATGAAAGTGCTTGTTTGCTGTTGTTAAGGTATGTGTGAAGTGTAGGAAGTGCTGAAGTGTAGGAAGTCATTCCCACGACTCTGTATTTTGTTCATAACTTGAAGCAGAAGTGTCAGAATTGAGTGAAAATACCACCATTGGATGCGTCTTCTCGAGGGCTTCGAAATGAATCTCCTATTCACTATATTCGGGGTTTGGAGCTAAGAGAAAAGCTCAATTTACTATTGACTGCTGCCCCAAGTATCGTGACACCATAACTGATAGTTGAAACTTGTTTGGATTTGACTTCTATGTATTTGCACTTGTTGAGAGTTCATTTGCATTGACCATCATTTGAATGCATGTCTTCATACAATCAGCTAGGTTGAAACTTGTTTGGATTTGACTTCTATGTATTTGCACTTGTTGAGAGTTCATTTGCATTGACCATCATTTGAATGCATGTCTTCTCGGATTGATAAATAAAGGGTGAATCCCCACTATATGCACTTGAGGGGGATCGAGGTATAGTCTCTTTCTCCACAAGTCCCTAAGTTGGTACTTAGGTACACACATGTTGATAGATTTTCAGTCAAAACCAAAAACTATTTGAATCACATGAACACTTCGGACTTTGCTTTCAATGGATATACCCATGCATGCTTGGAAAAATCATCAATGAAAGTCACGAATTAAAGATAGTTTCCAAAAGAGGGTGTTTGCATAGGACCACAAAGATCAGTATGAACAAGCTGTAATTTATGAGTAGCTTGAACTGAACCATCTTTTGGAAAGGAGAATGCTACATTTTGCCCAAAATAAAGCCTTCATAGACATGTTTTCTAGGTGCCTCAAGTTTGGGCAAAGAGGACACCATTTTAGATTTCTGCAGGCATAGGAAACTAGCAAAATTCAAATGACCAAAGCTTGCATGCCAAAGCTTTGCATCTAACATAGCCTCAGAATCATGTAATTCACATGCTGAATCATTCATAGATTTTTCATAGTTTATGAGCTTATACAGCCCACAACATAATTCCAGAAGGAATAATCATGTCGCCATTTGATAGATCATGAGTTGTACATCTGTCATCAAAAAATTTTACAACCAAGCCAATCTTGGCTAATGCAGAAACTAATAATAGATTTTTCTTGATCCCTGGCACAAATAAAGCATCGGACAAAGTGAAAGAATTGTTGAGATATCAAGCTCAACATGTGATGATCCAGGATGACACGTACCAGTTTTTTGTTTCTCTGACATGTATAGTGGTCACGCCGGTATATGTCAGGGATACTTTATTGAGCTTTATTAGATTTATCTACCGAGAGTGATGGCACATGTGTTTCTTGCCAGCTCACTCATTCGCGGACATTAGGTTTTTCCTTATGTACTAGTCCTTATATATTGCACTTGTTGTATTCTTGTTTTTAGGTCATTCTTGTACATTCCTTTTATGTAATAGAAGAAGAAGAAGAAGAAGATTCTTCTTCCTTGCCTCAATCTGTGTGTGTGCTTCTCCTTGAGAGTGAGAGTGTGTGTGTGAGCTCTCTTCCTTATCTCCTTCCTCGTGACATGGTATCAGAGCCAGCGTGGCTGTAGAGAGCTCGTGGAAAAGGCGACTGTGAAGACTACATGGCAAGACGTGGAGAAAACGCGATTTCACAAACACCCTCCATTGGCTACGAAAATCGTCGTGAAGGTAGAAGACCATCTCGACCTCCATTTCGAGCCCGCAAGGTGGGGCCCACTGAAAAACCAGGTGAATTTCAGTGCTTGGAGATTCAGAATGACAAATTTCTTGATGGGAAAAGGCTATTGGAAGTACATCGAAGGAGAGAATGAAAATGCTCCGCAGTCACCAGAAAGGAATCGGACTGCAGAACAGTTAAGAGCATATGAGGAATGGAATCAAGGAGCACGAAAGGTAATGTATTGGCTATCTGTTAGCATACATGATAGCATGATTGGACACATACAGGATGCCAAGACTCAAAAAGAGGCTTGGAACAGTTTGGTCACTTTGTATGAGACCAATACAAAGGCACGGAAATTGCAACTCAAGAACGAGCTGCATACATTGGAGAAAAAGAGCATGTCGGTAAGTGACTACACTCTAAAAATCAAAAGCATATGTGAGTCACTTGCATCTATTGATGTGAATGTAGATGATGATGATGATAAGGTGGAAGTGTGCCTTCGTGGTTTAGGAGCTGCATATAAGCAGTTCAGAACTTCTATACAGACCAGGGAAAGTATTCCGAATTTTGCTGATTTGGTATCTATGCTGATTATTGAAGAAAAGAATCTTGGTGAGGATTCAAACTCCCAAGGAAAGCCCAGTTCTGAGCAGGTATTCTACTTTGGTAGAGGAAGAGGCAGAGGTAGAGGTTTTGGAAGTGGAAGAGGAAATAGTAACCAAGACCAAGGTCAACAACAGAATCATGCAGGAGGAAGAGGACAGTTTCGAGGCAGGGGGAGCCAAAGAGGTCGCAAAAATTTCCAAAGAAATGATTCAGGTAATGATAGTAAAGGATGCTGGAATTGTGGTAAACCTGGATACTTTGAACGTGATTGCAGGTTAAAGAATCAAAATAACAGAAGGCAGCAAAACAACTATGCATCCACAAGTGCAGATGATTCTGAGAAGCTGTTTATGGTTCAACATCACATGATGAATACAATGTCTGCTGGTGTTTCAAAATCGAATGATAATGTCTGGTATGTTGATTCAGGTGCTTCAAATCACATGACCAGTCATGCAGAATGGTTTAGTAGTTTGCAAAAAATGCCAGTTCCTGGATATGTTGAAACAGGTGATGATACATCACATCCTATTGAGCATACAAGAAAGATAGCATTGTCTATGGAGGACGGAAAGGTAAAACATCTCGCTGATGTGCTGCATGTTCCAAATATAACGAAGAATTTGGTTTCTGTTGGACAAATGGTTGACCAGGGATTACAAGTTAGGTTCAATGCTGATGGATTATATGTAGAAGAGTACAAGCAGGATGGACGATTGGTTGCCAAAGGAAACAAAGTGGGTAGGATGTTCACCTTAAATGTGAAGATTCCTGAAATGAATGCAGCCATGTTTGCAAAAGGTGCAGGAGTTATTGCAGATATAGAGATATGGCATAAACGGATTGGACATGCAAACTTGCAAAGGCTGAAACTGATGCAGTCAAAGGAGATTGTCCATGGACTACCAAAAATCAAAGTTGCAGAAATGCAAAAGGTATGTGCAGCATGTCAATTTGGTAAAAAATCAAGAGCATCATTTCCACATGACAAGCATGTTAGTGAGAATGTACTAGAAGTAGTACATACAGATGTTTGGGGCCGAGCAAAGACCACATCTATGGGTGGTTGCAGGTTTTATGTTACTTTCATTGATGACCATACACGCAAAGTATGGGTATATTTCATGAAAGAGAAGAGCGAGGTGTTTACTCACTTCCAAAATTTTAAAGTTATGGTGGAAAAGAAGACAGGGAAGTACATTCAAACATTAAGATCTGATAGAGGAGGTGAATACATGTCAAATGAGTTCAGCAGTTTTCTAAAAAATTATGGAATTCGGCATCAGGTTTCATGCAGGTACACACCATAACATAATGGTGTTGCTGAACGCAAAAATAGACATATTGCAGAGATAGCAAGAGCCTTGATGGTTGAGAAGAATATGCCTCATTGTTATTGGGCAAAAGCTGTGCATACTGCTGTATACATCATGATCAGAACTCAGACTTCTGCTGTACATCAAGTTACACCTGAAGAGAAGTTTACATGTAAAAAGCCAAACTTATCACATCTGAAAGTTTTTGGCTGTTTTGCATATATACATGTTCCAGATGAGTTGAGGACGAAGCTTGATCCGAAAGCAGAAAAATGTGTCTTCATTGGATATTCCCTTGAGCAAAAGGGGTACAAATGTTATAACCCACTCACACAACAGGTGAAGGTGAGCAGAGATGTGGTATTTGATGAAATGTCAAGCTTCTATGCAAATGCCAAAGAAGGACTGAATCTTGAACCAAATGACAAAGAAAATGCTGAAAAATCTAGTACAGAATCTCAAGTTTTGAGTGGACCGGATGCATCACCAAGCAATAGTTCCAACTCAAATCCATGGAGTGGAAGATTGCGTGGAAATTTCAGTCCAACAAATTCATCAAATACATCCAAGAAAGGTAAAGAAAAGCTTTCTGCTGGTAGTAAAACAGGTGCAGGTTTTGAAGACATTGATGGAGATTCAAGCGGTTCAAAAAAGAGTCTTGATGAGGAACTTGGATTGCCCTCTGTGAAGACTCCAGGAGTAAGAAGGGCACGCAGATGATACAAGAAGAAGTGACCCAGGACCAAGAAGATCTGGGAGGATGCGTAATTCAATGCAACGATTGACATATGATAGTTACATGGCTCGCCATTGTGCCTACATTACAAAGGTAATACAAGATGCTGAACCTTCTTGTTTTGAAGATGCAATCGGTAATGCAGATTGGGAAAAAGCTATGGATGAGGAGATGGCTGCACTTTATGGAAATGATACATGGAAGCTGGTTCCATTGCCGCAAGGAAAGAAATCCATAGGCTGCAAATGGGTTTACAAGGTAAAGCATAATGCTGATGGTAGCATAAGCAGGTATAAAGCACGATTGGTAGCTAAAGGTTATGCACAGACATATGGCATTGATTATGAGGAAACATTCAGCCCTGTAGCTAAAATGTCTACTGTCAGAACACTTGTTGCATTAGCTACAGCGAAAGGATGGACTTTGCATCAGATGGATGTGAAGAATGCTTTCCTACATGGTGAGTTAGAGGAAGAAGTATATATGGACCAGCCACAAGGATATGAAGATTCAAAGCATCGAGAATATGTTTGCAGGTTGCAAAAGGCTTTGTATGGGCTGAAGCAAGCCCCTCGTGCATGGCATGCAAGGACTGCTGATTACTTAACCAGCATTAGGTTCTCTATGTGTGATGCAGATCACTCACTATATGCAAGGAAGGGTGATGATGACATCACTATTGTGGCTATTTATGTTGATGACTTGATTGTAGGTGGTGATAATGAATAAAGCATCAAAGAGGTAAAGAAACTTCTTATGCAGGAATTCGACATGAAAGATCTTGGTGTGCTGCGCTATTTCTTGGGCATTGAGTTTATACATACAGAAATAGGTATATGGATGTCGCAAAGGCAATATGCCTTGAATATGCTGCAAAAGTATGGTATGGCTGATTGTAAGCCAATCTCTATGCCATTAGATCAGAATTTGAAATTGGATACTACATCAGGTGAAGCATTGGAAAATGCTACTATGTACAGGAAAATTGTGGGAAGTCTTATATATCTCACAATTACAGGGCCTGATCTAAGTTATACTATTGGACTTGAAACTCAGTTTATGTAGGTTCCCAGGAAGCCACATTTGGATGCTCTGAGGTGCACTCTACGTTATGTGAGTGCTACTTTGGATTATGCATTGTTTTATGAAGTTGGTGTAGATTTGCAGGTTCATGGATACACCGATGCAGATTGTGCTGGTAGTACTCCAGATAGAAGATCTACTAGTGGATTTCTTTTCTCACTTGGAGGTGCAGCTATTACATGGAGCAGTAAGAAGCAACCCACTGTTGCTTTGTCGTGTACAGAGGCTGAGTATAGAGGTGCTGCAATGGCAACATGTGAGGCATCATGGTTGGAGATGTTACTTGCAGATTTAGGTGTGGAAGTGCAAAAGCCTATCACTATCTATTGTGATAATCTTAGCAGCATACAGTTAGCATGGAACCCTGTTTTCCATGCTAGAACAAAGCATATCGAGGTACATTATCACTTCATCAGAGAGAAGGTATTAGTAGGTGATATTGATCTTGTTTATGTGAGAACAGATGATCAGGTTGCTGATATTTTCACCAAAGCACTTGGAGCTGAGAAGTTGAAGAAGTTTCAGAAGATGCTTGGATTACAGGATATGGCGTTGAGCTTGAGGGGGAGTGTTGAGGTATCAAGCTCAACATGTGATGATCCAGGATGACACGTACCAGTTTTTCGTTTCTCTGACATGTATAGTGGTCATGCCGGTATATGTCAGGGATACTTTATTGAGCTTTATTAGATTTATCTACCGAGAGTGATGGCACATTTGTTTCTTGCCAGCTCACTCATTCGCGGACATTAGGTTTTTCCTTATGTATTGGTCCTTATATATTGCACTTGTTGTATTCTTGTTTTTAGGTCATTCTTGTACATTCCTTTTATGTAATAGAAGAAGAAGAAGAAGATTCTTCTTCCTTGCCTCAATCTGTGTGTGTGCTGTGTGTGTGAGCTCTCTTCCTTATCTCCTTCCTCGTGACAAGAACTACAATCAACAGTAGTCAAAATGATCTTACCAACTCCCATGACAGGATAAGAGGAGTTGTTGGTGCATGTGACAGTATTCCCTGTAGGGATAGGCTCAAGTGAAGTGAAGAAACTGCACTGCAAGGTAATATGTTTGGTTGCCCCACTATCAAAGTACCAAACATCTGAGTCTATAGCAAACATACACTATTCAGAAGAAGATGGGTCATAACTACAAACAGTAGTAAACGACCATTCTTCATTCCAAGTTTGGCAGACTCTATTTTTGGTGCAGAGACCTCCGCAACTACCATTCCAGCCTCTTTTTTCTTTGCCTCTTTTGTAGCTAGTTTTGGATAGGTCTTTATGACATGATCATTTCCTTCATAGTACTTACAAAAGAATTTTTGCTTTTCTACTTTCTTCTCATCTTTGTCTTCCTTCTTCGAATGTGAAGCATTTGTAGATTTCTGCTTATTAGTAGATGAGCTCCATTTACCTTTGCCCTTCTGATTAGGTAGGAAAACTTGATCTGCAACACACATAATGGACGTGTTTTTCTTAGATTGATCTTCCTGCAACAAAATAGAGACTAACTCCTCAAACGAGAAGGCATTTGGATTGCCTTTCATCATCAAACAAAGAGTAGAAGCAAAACTCTTATATGAATCAGGAAGACCATTAAGAATGGTCTGCACAAGTGAGCTATTTGGTATAACTTCATCAGCAAAAATCAATTGTTCCTTCAAGTCTGTGATCTTTGTTAGAAAACTATCCATGGAATCACCTTCATTGATATGCTCACTCTCTAATTATTTTCGAAGGTAAGCAACACGAGCCTCATTCCTAGCCTGATACAATGTGGTAAGTGTATCCCAAACATCCTTAGCTTAGCTGTTTTGCAAGAGCGAATGTGAGGAATAATGACACATTTGATAGACAAGGCTATCAATGCATGTGCCTGAGCATCTCTGCCATCCCAACAAATTTTCTCTATAGTAGGTCCTGTAGAAACCATAGCACGAACAGGAATCTGAACAATATCAGCATCTTCAGTGCCATCTGCATCAGCTTCAATACCTGTATTTGCAAGTATAATAGGATGTTTTTCAACACCTTGCACAATGTTCCACGATCCTTTTGCAACCAATACATGTTGCATCATATAAGCCCACAATGGGTAATTGGTACCATCCAACTTATCCTCAACAACCAACATACGGGATATATCACTGCTTTCAGCCATGTCCATTGACTAAAATACCATGATGTCAAAAAATGACTGTATCAGAAAAAGTTGAATAGAACTACCCTGATCAGTTCTACTAGACCTATAGCAAACTTCGAAACGATTATATTGGAAAACCAAAACATATATATATATCTTTGGTACAAAAAGACAAAATATCTTGCACAAGCGTTGTGATAGTACATTCAAAGATCAAAATGAGCTCAGATCGCAATTTTGGCACCAAACGGCAAAGCTGTTTTGATCTCCTAATCACCTTGAGTATGCTCACCAAATTCATGCGATTCTGAGAGTATGACCAGAGGGGTGTCAGCAACACCCTAGATGAAGGGATAACCTGCTCTAATACCAATTGTTGGAGTTAGATGTCTGCAAAAGCATGCAAACAACACAAGGAAGAAGAAGAAGCTTGGAGCACAACACACAATACTGAATGTATTACCACTAGAATGTACAAAGATAAGTAACCCATTAGGGCTATAGGTGTATATACAAACCAGGGGAAAAAAACCTCCTAAAGAGGGAAAAAAATGCCCCGGTGGTCCTAGTGTGTTCACACACATCACTACCCAAATATATCAACAGTATTGAATTCCCTCTTCATGCTCACTAACTTCATAATGATGCACTAACCATAACATAGGAACCTTGACTTAGGCCCTCGTTCCCTAAAAAGGGTGCCAAAAATGTGTACATCGGACTCACAATGTCCTATGCACCTATGACAAATGAGACTTGAGACTTCTCATAAGTCCAATAATAGCACATAGTGGTGATTTGATGCACACATTAAATTATCAATCCAAGAGTTTGACCTAATCAAGTGCATGGAAATATGTGCTTTAATGATGGTAGATGCGCGAATGGGTCAAATAATGCATGCACAAAGTGAGAATCCACCTCACACAACACTTCCAACACATGGGTGTGTGTCACGATACTTGGTGTAGAAGCAGACACAAATCAAGCGACAACTCCTAGTTCTGATACTCGAATATAGTCAATTATCGCATTTCAATTTTGAAGCTCTCAATGAGATGCATCAATTGGTTGTATTTTGAGCTCGATCGGACCTTTCTACTCCAAGTTATGCCTATAAAGTTGAGTAGTAGCAATCACGTGCTTAAACCTAATAACTCCCTACACTTCACACACATGTGATACCACTGAAAAGAGATGGGGAAGGGGTAGAAAACAACTCTAAGCATGCATTCCATGCCTCCAGTGCACATAAAAGTTCACAAAGAATAAGATATAGAA